>VNJQ01006283.1:0-361801 GCA_008042515.1 Drosophila truncata | reverse complement strand
AACTTTGTCAGTTTTCAACAAAACTCCACCAAATTTGATATTTGGCCATTAATTATTAATTTAGAATTTCGATTTTAATTTCATGAAAATCGGACGACTATATCCTATAGCTCTCATAGGAACAATCAGAAAAAAATAAAAAAATTCATAACTTCGCTGTTTTTTAACATATTTTCATTAAATTTGAGATTTGGCCACTTAATATTGTTTGAGAATCTTAGTTTTAATTTCATGAAAATTAGACGACTATATCCTATAGCTGTCATAGGAACAATCAGAAAAAAATAAAAAAATTCATAACTTCGCTGTTTTTTAACATATTTTCATTAAATTTGAGATTTGGCCACTTAATATTCTTTCAGAATTTTAGTTTTAATTTCATGAAAATCGGCCGACTATATCCTATAGCTGCCATAGGAAAAATCAGGAAAATAATAGAAAATATCCTAACTTCGCTGTTTCTCAACATATTTTCATCAAATTTGAGATTTGGCCACTTAATATTGTTTGAGAATCTTAGTTTTAATTTCATGAAAATTAGACGACTATATCCTATAGCTGCCATAGGAACAATCAGGGTAATAATAAAAAATTCAGAGTTTCGCTATTTCTCAAAATATTTTAATCAAATTTGGGAATTGACCACTTATTATTATTTCAGAATTTCGACTTTAATTTTATAGTTCAATTGCAATCTGCAAGGGTATATAAACTTCGGCGAACCGAAGTTAGCTTTCTTTCTTGTTTTCTTTTAAATTGTTGACATATTTTCAATTGATTTTAAATTAATAAAGATTTCTCATAAGTCGACTTTTCGGGTTTTCATTGTATCATAAAAGAACATATTCTTACAAGAATTTTCCTCTTTTTTTGTACTTACAATTAAATAGCTTTTTATTTTACTATAAAATTAACTATATTCAAATATTATTATCTTGCCTGTACACTTTCTAAGAACCAGATCGACTATAGAATGTTGCCCCTGATCTAGAAAAACAACTTATATACATTATGCTCCATAAAGTGTGGAAACGCTTCCTGCACGAATACAATATATAGACTGGTGCTCGACTAGTAACGGGTATAAATAAAAAAAAACCGAGGAGACCGAGAGCACGCACAGCGCCTTAAACACAAAATTTAAATCGATAAATCAAAATGCCAACAACAGTCCCAACAACAACAGCAGCAACATCAACAATAGCGTCCTGGCAAGGACGTGTGAGTTGCATGCTAAAAGCCACGAGAGACGATGAAAAAAAAGCACCCAAAGAGAGAGGGAGAGGGGGGGGAGGGGGAGAGAGGGGAAAAACGAGTCCGTGTGGGTGGCAGGAAGTCGTTTCCTTCCTGCCTCCCATTTCGCTTTCGGCTCGGTGTATTTTTCTGTGCTTTATGAGGCAAAGAGGAAGCAAAGGAGTCGGGGTTACATGGGGTTCGGTCTGAAATGACAACATTTGGCCGCCTTTTTAATTATTGACATTCCGCTCCACCCCCCCACCATGGGGACAGCGAGTGTCCTTCCATTGCTCGTGGCCACTAATTGCCCCTGCTGTCTGCCCCCGTGGCCAGGTCCTACCTCTGCTGCTCCTGCTGCTGCTGCTGTTGGTGGCTGTGATTTTCCAAGCTGACTGCAACTGAGTCAGACGCAGGTGAATCGCCAGGATTTGATATTCCATCCCTACCTGGGATGAATCATATTTTGTGGGGCCCCAAGGGGTTTCGCCGCTGGGTATCAATGACTCGTATCTCTATCCGTTATCAGCATGATTCACTCAGTCCGGGGTTTTGCGGTCACTCGGTGGAAAAACAGGTTATCGAATGCAATCCGTAAGATATTGAGTGACAATCGCGTAAGCAAATCTTTCTCGAACGCTTCGGAAACCCACTAGACTGCCTCTTGTTTGTTTTTAATTATTCAAATTTAAATGTGGTTCCAAAGCTCCTACAGATATTTATGACTAGTTTTAACAGCTTTTCGACAAATTATACACAAATTAGCTAGAGATAGGCATCGATTCTCCACTCGAAACCATAATAGGATTATGTCTGCCACAAATCAGATTAATTTGCTTATCTTATAATGTTTGGAGATACTAATTATTGATTATAAACTACCATAAATTAATTTTAACAATCATTTTGAATCGAAAGAAGATTAGATTTGGTTTGTTTACTTTTGTTTAGCGGTTGGGTTTGCTTTTCATTCGAAATAGTATCTGGAATTCACCTGTGAATCTATGGCTTATACTTAGCCTTCAAAACCACATAATTTTAAGCTTTTGAATTATAATTTCTGCTTAGAAAAACCTTTGCTGACTCATCTATGGTTATAGGTTATAATTTCTGGAATTTCTGACAGCTCTCTCTGGGTTATTTGTCTCTAAAGTTATAAAACCCAACTCGTATATTCGTTTACACTTTAAATGGTGCTTAAATTTCAAGTACCTACTTGCGGCAACAAGCACCAGTAAGCATCTCATTCTGCAAGGGAATATGTCGTTGAAACTTTGCAACAGATTTTGGAATTTTTGAACGCTCATTCTCAGAGAACTTTAACGAGTCCCATAAATTCGTAAATGCCGAAATTAGTGTAAGAAACATTTCCCATTAAAGAGGGTTCCTTCTCCGCCTCCTCCTCTTCCTCCTGCTCCTGCTCCTGCCGTCAGGAAATGTAATTCTAGGCGAAATTGGGTCAAGCACATATAGGCATTATAATGCCTCGCACTTTGGGCCTGGGCTTGGCTTGGTCTCGGATCGCCCTGGGGATAGAGCGGCGCTTTTGATTAGCTAAAATGCGGCCCACTCATGTGTGGCTGGCTGGCTGACTCTGGGGTCCTAACTGTGCCAAGTTATGGTCGCCGTAACTTTTTGGTATGGAAGGTGTAGGAAAGGACAGATCCTGCTCCTGCCAAGTAACCTTCATTGACAGCTGCTCATAGCCGTGATAAACTTTCTATGGCAATCCTTAAGTGTCCCCATCCACCACCACCACCACCATCACCATCAGTTCGGCTTTCATCCTTCAACCCGCAGTGTTTATTGGGCACAGGACTGCGCCAGGACGAGCTCGAGGCTCTTCTCGCAGCCTGCATTGATTCAACAGCCACTTGACAACCCAGCAGGCACGCAGAGAAATTGGGTGGTGAATGTGATAAATAATGATAAAATTATAGGGTTTCCTATTAAATAAAATACGAAATAAATTTATAATATTTATGTTCTTGCCTTGAAAATTAGTTAAAATCTTCTGACTATATTTTTAACACCAAGATTTGCCTGTCTTTTACAATTTTCTTCTTTTCGGTGATTAAAATTTCTTCTCTTTTTCTCTGTGACACTTTTAAGATGCCAATTTTTTTCGCAGTGTTTATCAGTTTTTTGCCGCTGGCACTGGCTTGCATGTGCATTGCACGTTTGGCTTGCTCTGATTTTGGCTGTTTGGCTGTTGGCTGTTGGTTGTTCTGCTTTTGGCTGCTTTACTGTTGGCTGCTTTACTCTTGGCTAATCGATTCCGGCGGCCACCTTGAAGCTTTGGCCGCTCTCCGCGGAGCGTGCGGTTCGTGCCACAGCGCGCTGTCTCTCTGATAAATTAGCAGCTGCTTTCATGGGTCAAAGAGCGTGAAAGCATGCGGACACCGCGGACACTAGGCAGTGTTCTGTGTGTGTGTGTGTGTTGGACCCACTTCCCTAGCCACTTCCGCTTTGGGGGGCGCTGCCAGCTCTCTCCCCCCATAATGAACTTCCGGCCAGGCGTGCGATTTTTCTTTGACTTTCGCTCTTCTGGTTCCTGTAATTTTCGTGCGTTTGTTCAGCCGTGATTTATGCACACTGATGACGTGGCAGAAAAGTAAAGCCAGTCCAGAAAGCCCCACTGAAAATCCCCAGTCCCAGCCAGTCCAGTCCCAAAGTCATTCCAAGGCCCTGTTCTTATCGCGCCCTAATGAAGTTTAACCCCTTGGGAGGGCAGAACTCAAAGAAAGAAAGAGGGGGGAATTTCGCTTTATCTATCAAATAATACTTTTATTGCATTATCAGGCAAAAAGTGGGGGCACATAAATATTCATGGGATGCGATGCTTATATACAACGAGTACATATAGTTTGGGGTTGGCCTAGGCCCAGCGAGTAAGCAATTTTTTGGGACATGAATTGGAATTTTTGGCAACGAAATGGAATGGAATTTCACTTTACTCCTCCTCCTCCTCCTCCTGCAGGTCTCCACAGGCACACACTTAATGGGTTAATCGATTAGGGCCCCCGCCGTCTCCTTGGGTGGCGCCTACTTGGTCACGCGATTCCAGGCGCTGGAGTGTCGCTCCGCCTCAAAGAAGTTACTCAGCGTCTGAGGAAGATTCTTGCGCTTCGCTTCGGTTCCAAAAATCTGCGGTGGAGTGTAGTAGCTAACCCGGGGCGTGGCAGTGTTTGATGTGGTCTGTTGTTTGATGCTGACTAGCTGCTCCTCCGGGGCGGAATTCGGCGTCAGCACCTGTGTGCGCCACTCGTAGATGCGGGATGGTGCTTCGTTGGTTGATTGGAACTGCAACTGAATGCTGGCCCGGCTCACAAAGAGCTCCTCCTGGCTGTGAGCTACTGCGGCTGCCATCTGTATGGATCGGTTTCTACTGGCGGACTGATTGCGAGTGTCGACAGCCGCAGAGCATTCTGGCTGGTGTGGCTTTGTTCTCTGGTTACGAATTCGGTTGCTCCGTAAACAACGCGTCTCGGTTTGGCATGACGCATACCCATTGAATGACTGAGTGCCGCCTGGAGGTGGAAGCGTGAGGCTTAGGAGTGGTTATTACTTGCAGTTTTTTTAAGGTTTTTAGTTGGTTAAAAAATATTTTGTTTTGAAAAGCGAAGTAGTTTTGAATATAAAAATATAGTTATCTTTACTTAAACCCAGGTTAAAGTAAATATTTGTTTACCCAACATCAGTTTTTCTCTTTACCTCAAATACTAAACCCTCAAGTGACTAATAAACCCTTTAAGAAAATCCGTAAAGAAAACAATTTATTACCCCTTTTTAATGCATGAATAAAAACTTGTTTTTATTGATTCCAAATGCATTTGGTTTCAATTTGATTGAAATTATCACGAGCTCATCTCTGGGGTGAAATCATCCAAAGCTCACTTTTTCTCTCTCTCTCAATTCCCATAAAAATAAAAGTGCTAAGGAAATCTCCTTCGGACAGAATAACTTTTACGATCTGCAGCAACTCACCTGTTGGCACATTAATGCTAATTAATTTGCGTGATTGGCAACGATACCATCTCTATATATGTATCTTTGGAGCTGCTACTCACGACAACGGACTGCAATCGCTTAGGTAAATTGTGGTGCCATTTCGCGACTTGGAACTGGTTTCCCCTCATCGCCGGGCTCCATACTCCATAATAAGTGTGTGGAGAGCAGGCCAGGCAGTCAGGCAGTCAGGCAGCCAGCAAGGCAGACGCCCACATGGTCGCAATAAATAATCAGAGACAATAAATAATAAATAATATTTAATAGTCATTATTTTGTTACCTCCATCGACTGAACCCAATAGCAATTTGATGATGACCAACGCTGCTTTGAGGGGCTCGTGTCTGTAGGATGGTGTAGAGTAGTATGTTCTCCTCGAAAGTCATGACTCGATGGCGTAATCGAAATGTCGAGGGGATTCATTTTGATACTTGTACTTAATCAATGCAAGATGTTCGAGGAACCAGGGATTCATAAGTCTAAATGAGATATAAATTGTATATATGAGTAATAAAAGCCAGTCTTTTATCTATTTCTTTGGCCCTCGCTTGTGATATTTTTAGCTGCGGCTTTTCTTCATTTTCTGCGAGTTAGTAATTTTATTGTTCAGATAAAAAGGCATTTATATGTATATGATTCATTAGAGCAAAAGAATTCAGCTCAGTGTTATCTCTAGTACTTTAACGCCACTGTTCCAATCTCTAATAGTTCATTTTGCTATTTGCTAAAGAGATAAAAGTGAAGCATTAAATGTTCTGGGAATTACTATATCTGTTTTTCTTGGATTTTAAGCGCCCTTTTTCAATATTTAATTCTCAGATCTAATAGAATTAAAATGATAAATGCTATTTTAAAATTAAATAATTTAATCAGATTAGAGTTATCTCTTGGTCTTTATCGTCACTCCTCACAATCTCTTGCAGTTTACTTTTATATTTGTTAATGAGATAAGCGGCTTAAAGTGTAAATTTAATTCCGTTTAATTACCATTAACGCTATATTATTATTTCATTGCTTTTAAAATTAAATATTTTAAGATTTTAAATCATTTTTTAAGTGATAAATCTTTGCTGATTATTTTTAATTCATATTTATCATATATGTGACTTTAAATCCCATTTTATAATATTTATTAATTCTGTTAATAATCAACGTAATATTTATAATTGCCTCTCTCTCCATATCACGTTCTAAGTCCCTACCTTTTAAGTTATAATTACTTATTCAACTAATGAGGTATTTTGTTCATTTTCAAGCCTTTTGCTGCCCTAAATTGTAAGGGGTCGTTAGTAAATCATTACGTCAAATCAAAGCATCTCGATTTCAGGAGGAGTCACGTATATCGTAAATTTTTAGTTAAATTTAAAGACGTAATTATGCCAGAAATGAATGAGACACTTTCTTGATACTTTTAGATTTACTCTTTTATATTTATTTTTGAACCAATTCATATCCTTGCTGCATTGCAGCCTCTTCAAAGCTATTGACCAACTCAAAACTGTCTGGGTAACTCAGTTCTCAGTTCACTTTGCCAATTGCCTGAGTTCTGAGCCGATGATCCAGTTTGATAAGCAAAGTACTTGCTTTTATGAGAAGGGGGTTCCTTTCCAGATTATCCAATACCTTAACTGCAACTACACTGAAAAGAATTGTATATAATAAGCAATTAAGAATGGTATATTTATTTCTTATTTTGTTTATATTTCAATATTTTAAAGTCGAAGTCCTATTTTAATAAATAAAGGTAATTAGAAATAAATAAAAGTAATTATGTAGATAATTATATTTCTTATTTTATCTAGTAATTTATTTCTACCAATATTTTTCTGGTGTAACTGCCCTGAAAGCGTGTTGGTTTTCAATCAGCAGCGTCGTCACTCATTAAGCATTTGGCCAGTGATTCACTAGAATCATTCAGTTGTGGCTCACGCTCGATGTTGTCCCGCCTACCGTCTCCTTCGCCCCCTCCCTCTTCAGAAAGTGGGTGTTGTTGTGGGTGTATTTGTGGGTGTGGACCAAACCGGGGTCCGTTAGCTGCATGCAAATTGGCAAATTGGCAGGGAGTCCGCCTGTTCGTCGTCTGAACCCAAAAACCGGTTGTAGAGCACTTTTCCTAGCTGTCTGTCTGTCAGTCTAACGTCTCAGTTCGAAAACATTGTGAGTCAACTCTGGGGTCTATCTCTGGGACCTGGATTAGTCGATCTTCTGTATTCCCTACACAGAAAAATATATGTATCTTTTAAATATTACTTATTAAAAGGATTTAAAAAAAAATAATGACAAAAGAGCTTCATTATTAAAGGAATTTAATCTGCTTTAAAAATATAAAATATCTTTAAAAGTTCTTTAGTAAATTTTAAAACATTTAAGAGATCTTGGTTCTAGTTCTCATGCCAAGCCAAGCCTTCTCCCTTTCATTTTCCTGCCCTTGAATGTGCCACATCACACACATTCTCCAGTGGCAACATAAGCACTATGTTACACGCTTAAAAAATAAACAAACAAAGCTAGACTGGAGATTAAGAAGCCAGCGATAAAAAGATGACTTTTTTGTGGCTTTCGAAGCCGACTTATTAGAACTGTGTGAATGCCATGAATCAGTGGTGGCAACGATTAAAGTCGCGTTAATTATTTACCTGGCGCACACGCGCCAAAATGATTGCTCACAGTGCAAATGATTGTTAAACATTTACATTGCAAACATTTACCATCAACATTCAACATCAACATCAACATCATCATCATCATTGGCAGGCAGTCGAAGTCGAAGTCGACAGCAAATAAGTGCAATTTGTTAATTGTTGCAAAATGCGCTGCATAATTTACGAAATAATTGCCATAAAAATCGCACACCAAAGGCACCGCAGTATTGGCGACAAGGGAGTATCGCCAGTGTTATTTCCAAAAGGTCGAGCCACTTAATTGAGGATGTCTAATAGGGGGATGTATCCATCCAAAACACGGATACAGGTAGCACTGCAAAAGGTCAAAATAACAGACAGCAAAATGACAAAACTTCGTCATATGTGTGATTCTTCAGTGGTTTTGTTTATTTTTATATATTTCTCAGCTGAGCAATTCTTTTTATCACTGAAGATGGCATTGTATTTTAAGCACGTTTTTGTGGTTATTTTACTCTGCATTTAATTATTTTCTGGGCAGCCATGAACTAAGATATCATAATGATAAATATACAGATATAAAGGCATTATCATATTTTTGCAGTATTTTTAAATAATCTTCTTAAAAACCACAATTATTACATGCAAACAATGTTCTAGCACGTGGGAGATTTTTCTGGGAATCAAAGTAGCTACATATCTGAGTGCTTTTTAATAACGTTTTCCCGTTATTCCTGTTTCATTTGAATTACAGCGAGCAGCGAATTATCCTTTCCGGAAAATCCTCCTTTTCCATTTAATTTATTAACACAATTTGCGAGTGAAATCTAATTAATTAAATATTTGTTTGAGTTATTCAATTACACATAAATGGAGTTTTTAGAAAAAAGTGTGTTTAAATGGTTTTGCATTTAAAATATATTTTACAAAAACAGATTTGAAGCCTTTTTAATTAATAAAAATTATACAATTCAAGGAAGTTCACATTTAAAACATTAAAAAATTAAATAGGAAGTTGTCTTCTTTTTTTTATAACAATCTAAAAGTCTGTGGAAACGGAATTTGTGTATGTTATGTTGTTTATATTACCAGGAAGTCCTCCTATTATCTTCCAGAATTTTTATGAAGTTCTCTCCTAAAAATAATCCTTTTAAATGTAATATTTGTAATATTAATATAATATTTTTATTTTGCAGACACGCACAACGATAACTCGACCACCACGAAAACGCCACTATTCCCGAAAGACCTATTCACGAAAGAACAGCTTGAGAACGGCGCTGTCATCCTGCACATCATTGGGGTGATCTATATGTTTGTGGCGCTGGCCATTGTCTGCGATGAGTTCTTCGTGCCTTCCCTTGACGTAATCATTGAAAAGCTCGGCATCACGGACGATGTGGCCGGCGCAACGTTTATGGCGGCGGGTGGCAGTGCCCCCGAGCTCTTCACCAGTGTGATTGGCGTTTTCGTGTCGTTCGACGACGTGGGCATTGGTACGATCGTTGGCTCCGCCGTGTTCAACATCCTGTTTGTGATCGGCATGTGTGCGCTGTTCTCGAAGACGGTGCTATCGCTAACGTGGTGGCCCCTATTTCGTGACTGCTCCTTCTACAGCATTAGCCTGCTGGTCCTGATCTACTTTTTCCGGGACAACCGCATCTTCTGGTGGGAGGCGCTCATACTCTTCACCATCTATATCGCCTACGTGACCTTCATGAAGTGGAATGTCCAGGTGGAGACGTGCGTCAAGAAGATGATTACCAAAAACAAGGTGACTCGCGTCCGAAGTACAGATCAACTTATGCCAGCAGTAAGTAGTTGGGAAGTTTTTTTGCAACAAATCAATTCAGAAATCAAATCAAATCAAATCAGTCCAAATAAAAAAAAAAAGAATTCCAACAAAAATCTCTCTCTCTCTATCTCGAAATGTTCTTAATTGAAAACGCAAAAAAAAAGAAAGTGAAAGCTTAAAATTACAAAAAGTAAAAGTAAAAAAAAACAATTACAAAAAACGTAAATCAAGAAAATCGTAAAAGAGAAAGCGAAATTAAAAAGCCAAAATTTTGTTTGCCAATAATAAAATGAAAAGAAAAGAATCAAAGTTAAAACGAAAACGAAGATCCTTTGCCAGGAACGAAATTTCGTTTTTGATTTTCGTTTTGTGTATGTTTTTCCCACCCCGAAATCACCCCCAGAAATTCCCCAGTTCCACCTCCATCCCCACATCCCCACATCGCCACATCGCCACATCTCCACACATCCACAAGTTCAGTCTCATGCGAGCATTTGGCGCGTGCCGGACTTTAACCAGTTAGCAGGTGTTATTAGTATTTACCAAGCAGATATCTTTATGACTAAGGGCCATTGTTGTTGCAATCGTCGATGAAACGTCCATGACTAATGAATCTGAAGCGATGCTGCTTGGCATTGAAAGCCACCATAAATCTGGTGACAGTCACTCAGAGTGATTCCTCTGCAATTCCACTCAAAATTTCACCTGCCAAGATCCAGAAACTGCTCTCCTTGACCCACTCTGGGTTTTCGTTACGATTCGAAATCGAACTGCTCACCTATATGGCATTTCTAGATCCATCTCTGAGGTGTCTCTGCCAGGAAAAACCGGTTTCTGGATACTACAGGGAGTGCCTAATTAGAAAAAAACCTATTGTAAAGCTAAGACTAACCGGTTTAGGTTTACTTTTTTGCATCGGTTAAGCATTTCAGATCCTCGAACATCAATTCAAATAATTCTGAGCTCATGCAGGTTTAAAAATACATTTCCAGTTTTTTAAAAGATATTCGAAAAATGCAGCTTAACGGTGGGTTTGCTTTTTAGTTACGATTATGGGTAGGTATTTAGAAGATATATATATTTAGATCTAAACCGGTTATGAGATATTTTATCAAAGTTTGAGCGTTTTGGATATTAATTTGATCTATTTCAAGATGTGATGATATATTTAATTTAATTTATCTCAAATAAATTTCAAGTGATGATGACATGGCAAGATATTACAAGATATTTTGAAAATAAAAAGAATTTTCTAGAATTGAACTCTATATAAATTCATAAAAAATAAACATATATATTAACAAATGTTAATTATTCAATATTTAATAGGATTTTTAAATACTTTAATAAATCCTGCTAACTGATTAATTTCCCCTGCCGTTGCACCTCCACGTTCTGCTAACTTTTTGATCATCATTATTATTATCTATTCCTATATTTTCATGCTATCAAAATACTCTTTCTCTTCTATCTTACTCACTATAGTTCGTCTTCTGATTTCCCCTTTAGTATTAGCTTCGATTCCATTTCTTAGTCAAACGTTTGATTTGCTATGCGTCTCTCGACTTGTGTGAATCCACCAAACTCCTCTCACTAAACATATAACCTCACTAAACACATACTAAACACACACTAAACCACACACTCCCACTAGACACACATACACTTTACACCTGCCCCAAAGAACTCTGCATGCGAGTGTGTTTAACCCAGAAAGAAACCTTTTTTTGCACAAAAAACACAGCTTGAACTTGATCTTCAGTCGAGACTCGAAACTGGCCGCATGCTGTGTGAGTGCGAGTGTGAGAGTGAATGTGGGCGAACAAGTGAGAGGGAAAGAGAACGAGCTAATTGTACGCATGCGTAGAACAACTTTTCTGTATTCCACGCTTTTTGCTCTGTAAAACACACATCCCTTTCGCACACACCTTTTTCACCTGTTAAGCAGTCTCAAGAATTAAAAAAAAAAAACAAAATACATATTTTTAAATTCAAATTTAACATATTTTTTAGGAGCAGTTCAGGGAGGTTACACATCTCTTTGTTCCTGTGCAATGTCGCCTAAAAGCAGGCAGTGGTTTGGTGAAAAGGATATTTACGATATTCGTTGAAAAATAATTATCCAAAAAGAATCTATAGAGATTTTATTAAATTTTAAAATTTATTCGGATAATTTTCATAAAAACGATCCAACTAAACCTTAAAGTATAGGCTTCCAAAATAAAATTCTCTCATAAATAAATTACAATACTTACCTTAAGTAATAACCTTTTGACCCAATTTCTGTGAATTTCCAACTCAAAAAATAATAAGTTTTCCATACAGAAAATCTCGCTTTGACTCAGAGTTTTTCTTTCCATTTAACGAAATAAATAAACCATCGTTTTCACAAATACAATATATTTATATAATTTATTCAACTTTTATCGTATTAATTGTCGTATAAATAGTCGTATAAATAGACATACGTTTATTACGCATAATTGTTTGTTTGCGTTTTAATAACTAAACACAGATAACAGGAGCAGTCTTATGACATATTCATAAATATATATAATTCACTAACTAAGGAATTCACTAACTGGAATGAGTTCGGGGGAATGTATGTGGTGTTTGACTAATTTCGTGTGGTTTCTCGATTATCTATTCGATCTTTGGGCAGTAGCTAATACTTGATGCTGTCACATAAACTACCTCCAAAATATATATTCCAAGGTAGCTTCTGAGCGACGATTGCTGTCTACACCTCTTCAGGTCTGGGCATCAGAACCTTCGGTGACATGATTACGCCGTGGCCATAGTTGTTCGGCAGAGTGGCGCTCTTCGCGATTAATGGAACAGGTGGTGCACTCCTCAGGCTGGGATTGGGACTGGGATGGACCTGCGCCAGTTGCTGGTGTCTAGGCAAGGTGGCACTCTCCAAAGGCCGTGTCTCGTGCTTGATGTGTATGCGCGCCAAGTCGCTCTCGATGAGCAACGGATTGCTGATGGTCCGAATCATTGGTGGTGGCGAGGCGGATTGCTTGTTAGCCTTCTTCTTCATGGAGTCCATACTTTTGGTCTTCCTTAACTTTCCTGGTGCGGAGTCCACCACATCCACATTTTCCAAAGAAACTGGCTTGTAGTGTGACTTCTTTCCAAAATGTGCCTCTGGGTCATCCTTGGCATGCTTGAGGTCATCCCACATCCGTATGTCGCACTCCTTGAGCTTCATGTAGATGAAGATGACAACCCGGTAGAAGACAACGTATCCAATCATGAGGCAAAGGGCAAAGGTGCAGTGATCGCCCATGGAGCTGATGAGATGGTCTGCACTAAATTTCACAATATCGCGATCTTTGCAGAACTTGTAGATGTACGGCGTGAGGAGCATCCAGTACACGAGGACCGTGATGAGTTCGATAATCCTTTTTTGAAACATTGTGGCTGCGTGACTATATTCGCGTTGAGATGCGGTTCGCTTAGAGGTTCGTAACTAAGTGAGGCTCGCGCGGGCCTAGGCGCTATATATAAAGACTTGGATTACAGCAACGACCGCAGCGGAGCCGAGCTCAAGCCCGGGCCTCGGCTCGCCGCTGAGTGCATCCGATCCACAGCGATTCGCTTCGATCCGATCAGCCGGTTATCAGTGGATATATTATCACTCGCCTTCGTTTACCAAAGCCAAACATGGAGCGTAAACAAATGCTGAGCTGGGACGTCACTACTACCAGGAATATTTGCCTTATTTCTTGGAACAAGTTTCGGGGTTGCCCCCCTCTCGGACAGGTTGACAGTTCTTCCGATCTCTCAGCGAATATATATATATATTATTACACTATCATAAGCAAACAGGTTGAGTGACAATATCGAGTTTGAGTCTGTTTGCCTTGCGGATTTGCATCTCTTAGGTCAACACTCAGGGGCGAAATTTTGAGCTTGAGTGTCTTGAATCTTGAGTTGATTTTCGAATTACTGTTTGTGTGATTCATGCTGGACTTAAATAATTCATTATGTGATTTAAGCGCTTTGGTAACGAACGTAATTTGCCCCCCTCGTACAACGTCTTTGTCTCTGGCGATCGGTGATGAATTTTCGATATTATAAAATACTTTTGGCATGATTTCATACACGACACCAGACTGCAGCTAATATATAGAATTGTGGCTAATTGCAGTGTCAAAAATTAATCGAACCTTGGAACAGGTTGAAGGTGAATAAACCTGCCTGAAGAGAGAGAGTTCTTTTCTCTTTGATTTCACCCTTTTGAGGCAGTGGATTTCGCAGGTGTCTTGGATTTTTGCGTCAGTGGATTGATGAGTGAGTTAGGGCGAACCGTGAATGAGTGTGATCGGAACTGAAAACCCCACCATTAGCCATTAGCTATTCGATCATGACTGGGCATTAATTAGCATTATAATCAGCGCGTTGGGGTAGTTCACCTAGGCACGAGCCACTTGTTAAGACCTGCCCTGCACCTGTTTCGCTTCCACGTCCACGTCCACGTCCACTTCCAGTTTGAGTTCGAGTTCCAGTTTTATGAATGGGGAGTTACGAAAGCCACGCTCTCCAATCCCCGAGACTCATTTACACCACTTTGAGGTATATAAAGTAAACAGAATTTATATAGTATATGAGGTATCAGGCCAATTATCATATCGTTTCCATTCATTCATTAGAGTCCCCATTAGTCACCCTCCCTCTCTCATATCGTAAATATCGTAATATTTTGTACACTGTCGTAGCCTTAAAGTTAGTGCCTGCAATTGCATTAGTTAAACCCACAGATTCCGAATCCGAATCCGAATCCGATCCGAATCCCTCATCTGCCTGCGCTTCCTTCGCTAATGTGCCAACAATTAATTCGCATCGATTGAAAATGTATTCTTTTCGGTTTCAGTTCTCTGACAAAGTTTTTCCAAATGTGTTTTGTGTTTTATCTGTTTCTTTTTGATTATAGTGAAGGCAAAATGAAATACAACAAAACTTCCCACTGCGCTTTGACAAATATCAAATACAGATATATCTTTAAAAAAAAAATATCTATATACAATGAAAAAAGAAAAAAGTCATAAAAAGCTTGTATGTATTTAAAAAAAAGAAAAAAACAATCCCAACAAAAATTGTTGCAACAGACAAAACAGAAAAAAATTTCCAACGACCAAAAAAAAAAATACGAAAAGTGTGTGTTCATCATTTCTTCTTCTCGTTTTTCTTATTTTCCCTCATCCTCGAACTTATATCCTTATGATTTTGTAATGTGTATATATATACGACTCCGAAAGGAGCAAAGGTACTTCCAAGATCGATCCTTAGCACCTACTACTTCTACTTTCCTTCTGTAAATAAATGAAAGTGTTGACTTGGCACCGATCGATATGTTTATTTTGTTGCACAAAAGAAAATATAAGAAACCTTCAGAAACTTGTTATATATACATATATATTTCTTACTCCTCCAAACATCCACCTTTGACAGCCAAGGTCAAAGAGCCAATCGAATGTAAGTTCCAGACTGTCGATCTCTCTCTCTCTCTCTCTCTCTGATCCCCAGACTGTAATATATTATATATATTCCCTAGATCAGCTGCACAGTTCGATCGCAAGTGGTCCGTGTATCGTAACGTATTGTGTTGGATGTTGTGGTAACCGGTATTACGTCGATTTAATTTTTTTTTTATCATTCAATCAGTTTATTTTAATTTTTCAAGTTAAGTTAATGTTCTCTGATTTCCGTTCAGATATTGGCTCCCCAACTAACTTGCACTTACCGATTCGATTAGTTCTTAAGTCACACACACCAAACAACAATTACAACAACTACAACAATTACACCAACAGATATCACAACAACCAGAACCAAACTACAACAACTACAACAGCAACATGCGACAGTTGAAAAAGAAAAACACTCAAAAAAAGCTACACTCAACTTGTAAATTTATACAAATTGCAATAATAAACTTTTCTTCTTCTTCTTTTCACCTTTTTCTCGAAATATGCTTACCATAAACCAAAAAAAAAAAATCCAAAAAAAACTACCAAAAATGAACATTACACCGCTCTTTCGAAAAAAATACCACAACTCGAAAAATCAATCCAACTCGAAAAAAAAAAAACTAAAAATCAAATGAAAAACCCCAATCCGTAATCGTTAACGTAACCGTAACGTAACCGTAACCCCACGCCGTTATGGTTACCGCCAACCTAACCCAACGCCACCCACTGTTCCGTTCCGTTCCTTCACCTGCAGGGTAATGCGGCCAACTCCTCGGAAACATCGATGGCCACCCAGCCGGGCGGCTCGGTGACATCGCGTGCGGCAAGCGAAACGCGCTCGGGTCCGCCGGGCTCGAGCAACGCGGGCGCCACAGGTAATAGCAGCGGCGGGGGCGGCACCTCGGGTAGTACTCAGACCGGCGCCAAGTTCCGCCACGGCCTGTTACAGCTAATGATACACACGATAGATCCACTACACGATGGTAAGTCCGTTGAGTTGCCACAGTGTGTTTTGCACAAGTAAAGCCAACCAAAAAAAAAAATAATAAATGCCAATTGCCAAAAAAAAGAATAATAATAAATAAAAAGAAATTGGCAATAAAAGCAACTAAAAGTTCCCATAATGAAATTCCCCGCTTACCGCATCAACCCAAGTCCGCAACTCCCCAGAGGTCCTAAGGCCTCTAGTTTCCCCTTTTCCCAGTCCCAGTTCCAACTCCATTTCCCTAACTCCTTCAGCACTGTGAGGAAAATTTTAAGGAAATCAGGAATAATACAAAACTTTAAAATAATATCATTTATGGTTTTTTATATAGACTAAATATTTTTAACAGTATTTTAGGGCAAAAGCAAGCAAATGAGGTTTTTATTAAGAGAATAATTTTTTCCCACAGAAAAAATAGTATTTTTATATTAAGCAAATTAATAAGCATTTTTTGAAAGTTTTGGCCTTTTTTTCCTTGTATTAAATATTTAAAATAAAGCTCGTTAATGTAATGTTTATTGTTTAATGTTGAAACAAATGAAACCGAGCGTACAGGGCGTATGAGTAATTTTTTGTGACACTCGTTTTGCGGTGACATTACATTGCCTTAAATTTTAAATAAATTTGTATGATGTTGATAACGTATGTTGATAAATATATGTTTTGCAAGCTAAAAATAAATATTTAAAGAGAGTGATTCAAAGTTAAGCTTCTTTAAAATAATTTTGATGACAAGACTGCTTTTAAATAAAATATAAAATTAAACCTTTGCCTGACTTAAGATATTTCATCACAGTGAAATCCCCAAAACCACCACGCTTACATCCAAAATAAGATAAATATACAAATGCAATATAACATCCAAACTCTACTCTACTATATACTATACTGTTAATACTCTATACCTGTACCTTTACCTGTTATCTATATCTCTGTTCCAAAAAGTACAAAATCGTTCTATTCAGTTTCGTTCTACTTTTCCCTTTTCGGTTGTATACAATTTTCTGTGTTCTTCTAATTGGATGTTTAACTTGCCAGCCAGAAGTTACTTTCGCTCATCCTTCCACTTCTGCAGCTCTGCCCAATTACTATATCTGTATCTGTATCTGTATCTATGTCTATGCTCCGATTTCCACTTCCATTTCGCTTTTACGTTGCGTTGTTGCCCTCAGTTCCGTTTGGTTGTTCTTTGCCTCAGTTCGGTTCGGTTCGGTTTGTTTTGTTTTTCTTTCAATTTGGTTTTAGCTTTCCGTTGCCTTTGGTTCACTTTTTTAATGGCGACCTTGGAGCCACTTACCTAATTAGCACGCCAGGCCCAGACGGAGCGTCGACGCGAACTAACACCAAAAAATAACAGAAAAAGAAGGGAAAAAAAAACAAGCAAAAAAGTAACACAAATACTAGGAGGGAAAATAGGGGCAACGACAGGGCCAGGGGCTTCAACCCTTCCGTTTCCGTTCCTTTTTTGGCGTGGAACACAGGAAGGGAAAGGTCATCGCGATATCAATATATTCCCCCCAAAACAGGATAGAGTCTGTAGTTCTGCAAAGTTTCCAATCAGCTTGGCCCCAATGACTTTCCACCATTGATTTGGTATGGATTAGGCTCTCGGCCGTGTATCTACCCATGAAAAAATGTGGAAAATATGTAGGAAGGTCTCGCTGTCGCCGTCGTCGGTGTCGTTGCCACGGCAATGGCCCACAGCGAACCACGAACGAATCCAACACGGAGTCGGATTTTGGATTCGGAATGAGGCAACACTCTCAGGGGCGTGCTCACCAAGGTTCGCAGGTGCGAGGTGTTAGAATTCGTGTAGCTCCAAGTGGGCCTACCTCAACTCGCAGGCAGGTGAAAAATCGCTGGGGAAGGTTCTGTTCGCATCGAACACTTCGAAATTGTAGCGTAGCCTTCACCTTCAGATGCCAATCCAAATCTAATAGAAATTATATGTATATTATAGGTGCCAATAAATCGATCCATCAGGTTGATTTATTTGTAATTAAATAAAGGATTTCATATGGCCTTTTCTTAAATGTTTAAAGAAAAAGCATAATTTAAATACTGAATCCTCTTTGAATAATTAAAAGAAAACCTTCATAGTCTCATTAAAATTGTATAGGCTCCAAATAATTAGATTTCCTGTGTCAGTTTTGTATTAAAATTAATTAATAAATCATTAGACTACAGGATATTAATTCTGTGAACTTATTATTCATATAATTCAGGCCCCAAAAAGGGAACAAATAATAATAGTTCTCAAATCTATATTTCAATCACATTATTCTTCAATGAATCCCCACTCAAGTACTAACAATACAACGTTATTAAGCTTCAAATTAATAGATTCCCCTAAAACAATTATAAATGAATAATTAAACTAACTGGAATATATTACCAATCGCATAATCCTGTCACAAGCCAACACAGACAGCAGGGCTCTCTAGACTAAAATTCCCCATATATAATACAAGCCACGAAACCGTTTACCATTAATTAGATGATTCAGTTAAAAGTATCTATATCCCAAAGTGAATCTCAATCAGAGCTAGTTTGTTAGATCAGGCAGAGAGGGGAGGGTTGTTACAGGTGTTTATTCTTTCGCCTTCAGTTGCTAATGCTTCACCGAAATGCTATTTACTGATTTATTTTCGGCTTTGTTTTTCATTTTGTTGCAACAAACAAAAAAAAAAAACCAAAGAATGAAACAATAAAAAAAAGAAAAGCAAAAACAAAAAAACAAGAAATTTAAAACAAAAATAAAGAAAATATTTTATGTTGTTCAATGTCAGTTTGGAGTTACATTTATACCAATATCTATACATATATATATATATACATATGCGTTATATATCTTTAGAGCCTAGAGAGATTATCATAAATTCCTAGAGTTTGCTGGCGCAGTTCAATGGCACAAGTACTGGCTGGGCACGATATATACAATAATTTCTTTAATATATGCCTGAATACTAGTACCTATGCCACCGACTGCTGCCAGATTGAGTTGAGTTGAGTTGAGTTTGACGCGTGACAAAAACAAAACAATTTATATTGTACATATTGAACTATGCGTTTTTAATGTTGTATGTGTTAAACGTAATCATTATCGTAATTGTAATTGTAATTGAAATTGTAATTAGTTAGCAACTAGTACAATTGGCTCGCAGCAATGCTGTTGCGCCACAACTCAGGCCCAGACTCTCAGATACATTGAACACTAAACACTAAACACTAAACACCCATCCACACACACACACACACACACAACACCACACATCCGAGTAGATTGAAAACTATTCAAAACAATTAACGAGCTCCGGTGCATGTGCGACTAGTCGAGCTTGTTTCAGAGGCTGTTTTTGCATAGGTCCGATCCGATCGCTTTTTGTCACTGGAATGTTCGTCAAAAATATTGTTTACTTACATATATGTACTGTGCGTTTCTTTCAACTCGTTATGCTCGTTGTATGGGAATTGTGTTTTTAGGGGCCTCCACTGCCTGGAAATCCGGCCAAGAAGTAGCGGAAATCTTAGTCTGAGAACCTTGATCTCCTTTAAATTAATTCAGTTACAAAGTTGGTCTTAAAAACACAACTTCCATCTTCCAACTAGTCGTGCTAGTTTTGCTCTCAGTTCTCTGAATGAGCATGTTCTTCTCTAGGTCTGTATATCAAAACAAAAGAAAACCCATGTTAGGATAACCATAGCCTTAGTGACCTAAGAACCCCTTCATAAACACACAAAAGCGATCTATAGAAACGTAAGCTTAGCTTAGCTGTAAGACCAAAGGAATCGTGTACATATATACACACATATGTATATGTATATAGCTAGAGCCGTGCTATAGAAAGGGGTCTCTTTAAAATGTTAAAAATATATAAAACTTAGCCTTCCCCTGAAAGAGAAAATAATGTAAATTCAAAAGGAAACTTCATGCCGTTCATTGACAACAGAAAAATCAAATCGAATCGAATTGAATTGAATTGAAATGAATTTGAATCATCAGAATAATCCCCGCCGTCCGATCCCTTTAACATAATCATGAAAAACCAGATCGAAATACTAATCAGCTCTTAGTGCAAAACACAAGTTCAAACTCAAATAGATCGAATCGGTTCTTAGCTGATTCCGATTCTGAGACAAAGTTAGACCGAATACCCAAGAGCCTCTGACACGGTAAATATTAGTAGTGATCTCTAGCCTAGTCCTAGTTACTATATCTAGACCTAGTCGTAGTCCTAGTCTGCTCCCCCCGCTCTCTATCTCTCTCGCTCTCTCTCTCTTTCCGTCTCTCTCTACCGCTCTGTTCTGTCAAAATCCCCTCCAAAAATAAATATTTCAAAAATTTAGACTAGACTTTATCCGTATCCGCTAAACCCCGTAACTGTCTCTCGACTTACTCAAGCAACCTCCAAATGCTGTCTCGCAACTGACATCAACATTTTGTATAAAATATTTTCAATATACATATAGACATATATTTGCGTATATGAACGATCCAATCCAAAAAAAAACAACAAAAATCCCCCAAAATGAATTTCTTTGTAAATTAAAAAGCTCTAAGAAAGAAAACAAAACTAAAAATCTGAAAATGAAACTCGTAACTGGGTTAATTCGTTTATTTCTGATTTTAATCGATGCAATTTTATTCTTTCCTTTTTCTTCTTTTTTTCTTTTTTAATTTTTCGCAAAAAAAAATAAAAAATACCAAACCAAAAATATCAAATAAAAAATAAAAAAACACTTGGATTTTGCGTTCAAAACTCAATTCGTTGTGTGTCAACAAAAAACAATATCGAAAACCGTATACCGAATACCGTAACCGCACACACACTACTCTACAACGACAACAACGCTATTCTAACACCACCAATACCAACACCACACACTCTCGTGTTTTGTGTACCAACAAACAACAACAAAAACACTGCATTTTTTATCGATTTATTCGAATACACTCGCCAAAAAAAAACCACACACAATTACAATGACAAAGATGATGTTCCAGGCAAAGTGGACGAGAAGGCGACACAGCTGCACGCCATCGCCTCGCTGAAGGTGCTGCTGGATGCCACCAAGCCGCAGCGCGGTGGTGCCACCACCTCGGCGGCCAATCACGTCAAGATCAATCTCAAGGAGACCACCATCGGGGATCGTCCCAACGGAAATATCGACACCACCCTCGATTCGGTAAGTCAACTTCTATCCATTACCTGATCTCGCAGAGTGCGCAAAGCTAATGAAATAATTTATGATGCTCATGATTTTCCTTAGGCATGATTTTCAGTTTAAAATTTATGATTTTTATTATAATTATTATTATTGTCTGATTTTTTTGGTTTGAAAAAATATATAAAACTGATTGATTGTGTCACACAAAATGCGCTGCATTCTTCATACAAGCGACTTAATGACAATTCAGGCAATATCGGTCTTCTTATTAACGAAATGTAATTACAGCTGAAAAAGCTTACAAAGTTTAATAGGGAAAAATTTTTGAATATCGCAAGGACAATATCGTAACGCAAATATCGTAATACTAATATCGTACAAGTAAAATATTTCATATTTTGAATTTTAATAAAAAAATAAGTAACTTACAAAAATCGAATAACGTAAGCGAATATCGTAAGTTCCAAAAGTATACTCCCAAATAGGAAAATTTAGAATTAAAGTAAATGTGACATCAAACTATAACTAATATCTGGAAATTATATTATATTATATTATTAATTGTTAATCAAATATCGTTAAATTGTGTTTCCCAAAATCCAAAAAAGAAATGAAAACCTGCAATACCAACTCCCATTTGATGTATTACCTAGTTTCGCCAGACAGGCAGGGTTTAGGGACCAGTTCAAGCGACCTACAAAAATCTATACACACCATTTTCCAATTCTAGCTGTGTTGGCATGTTTCCTTTGCATTGCTAATCGATTGATTGATTGATTGATTGAGCAACTGATTGGTTAACCGATTGAAGCAACGTTTGAACTGATTCTAAACTGAACCATGGTGTGTTTTTTATGCCCTTTTCCCAAAATCCACATACAAAATTATATATGTTTTGATGTATACTCTTTTCCCTCTCCTAACAATTTTTGATGTTTTCCCACTGGTGTTTTTATGGCGGTTTCATTTCCAAAAAAAAAAGATTAAAATTTCATAAATATAAGTGTGTAAGTCAAGTCCGCCCCAGAGAAAATAAAAAAAAATTAAGAGATTTTAAATGAGAAAGATCTGTCTGTGTGTTTATGCAACGTTTATGTGTGACTTTTTTATGGATTTTCGGTTTACTTAAACTTTGACTTTAACTAAACAACGATTTGTGCCCGAATTCTTTTCCATTCAACTGTTCGAACAAATCCCACCCACCGCCCACAGCCCATCCCCACCCACCACACACACACACACACACTCTACTATCTACTATCTACTATCTCTATCTGTCACAAACACACGCCTCAACTCAACTCCACTCCTCCCTCTCTGTCTTATCCTTTTGGTTTTGTGTATGTTTATCTCTTGCCACCCAACGGAGTACCTTCATGGCCACATCTATCCATCCATCTATCAATCTATTCTACCTATTCTATCAATCTATATCTCTCTCTCTATATCTCTGTGTGTGTTTTGTCTTGCCCCAGAATAATAAGAAGAGCTAATTCGGAATAGTGAAATTTTTGCATACTCGTAAACTCGTACCGTATGACCCATTTGGAACTCATTTGCTTTGTGTCTTTTACCTAATTTCGTTACTCGTACCTAGCGTTGAACCAACAACAAGCCACCACTCCACCACCGATCAGAACAATATATATATACATATATTCAAATAAATACCGAACAATACCGATGAGGGGAGAACCCCAGTCATTGTTGCGCCTCGCATATTATAATTTCCATTCATATTTCATTGATGTGCGAAGCAAAGCGATGCGATGCAGTCATTCCAATGCAAAGTAGCTGCGCCCAAAATCACCAACGATATCACACACACACCCACCGCCGACAGCACCACACTCCCTCCCAGCGAGTGTGTGCCACCCGTAAATCGCTTACTAAATATTCTCTGTTAAAGCCAACATTTTTATGCATAGGCGCAAGCACTTGGCTTTGGCCCCCCCATCAGCTAAGCAGTGTTTAATATAAAGAAAAATCCGCCAAGGCAGAGACATTATTAGTAGCATTGCATTCCGGATGCTCATTGAGAGCACAACCCACTTTACCCCTTGCAGAGGCTCCCAGGGAGTTCCGTTTCGGAATTCATATGTATCTCAGTAATGATCTCAGCATTAGTCTGTTTGGAGCTCAATAAAAGCCTGATTTTGACGTCCGATATTTATTATTTCGCTATTTTTTTAAAAGGAAATATTAAAAGTAATAATAATAAATAGATTAGCTTCTCACAGAATTATTTGAATATCGTAAATGAAGTTCTGTAAAAATGCCAGACGTCCAAATAAATATATCCTTTTATGAAGCATTCCTTCCATCTGCAAGGGTGTTCAGACTTCGGTTTGCCGAGGATAATCCCGCTTCCTAGTTGATTATTAATTATATTCTTTTTTTGTTCTTGATTTATGCAAAGATCACAAAGCAAACAAACAAAATTCTGAGGTGCTGACTCGCCTCAATTACCGCCATCGTCATTTAAATTCGACTCACAATTAGACACAACATGGCTGGCCCCGCAGGCCGCTTTAAACCAAATTTTTCCGAGTTGGCCCTCGCTCTTGAAGAAAATTAAAAAAAAAAGAAAATTCCTCTACACAACAAAAGGAAACTGTGTTTGTGTTTCAACTATTTCCCGCTCCGTATGTGTTTGTTACGTAATTCCCCGATTCCCCACACCTCTCTCTCTCTCTCTATCTTCTACACATTGCGAACAGTCTAAACTATCTATCTATTTTTCTGTCTAATCCCCCAAAAGTCTTCAACTTTTTACCAACAACTTATGTTTTAATCAAAGTTTTATTTCCATAAATGATCTGATTCTGAGAAGTTGGCCGCAGAAGAGCGGAAAATTAAATATTTACTTATATAAATATGTGTACTCTTCTCCCAAAATATTTGCCCCCATACAAAATATATTATATATATTGTATTATATATCTTGAAAAATCAACCTAAAGCCATCGTTGAGTGGTCGACGTCCTAGCTGGATTGAGCAGAGGGTCAAAATTCAGACACGCAAATTTAGCATCAAAGTTAGTTTCATGAACAATTTTTATTGATCTCTCTCTATCTATCTTTCTCTCTATATCTACCTATCTTCGCTCTTCTATATATTGCATACGATCTTTATCATTTCTAACAACAACAACAACTACTATTACTATATATCGTAAACAATGAAAGTGTTGTTTTTTTTCTTTATTTTCTACAAAATAACAATAAGAGAATATCGGACAAAAGGCACGCGAATCGAACACTGAAGCTCCTTGACAGTCGCCATCGTTTGAAGTGGGGTTTTTAGCTTGTGAATATAAAGAATATTAATATATTTCAATCTAAGCCAGAACTTGACATCTTTAAAGTTTTAGAGATTTTGTAGTATTTTTTTAGTAAGATTAAACAAGTTTTCTACAAATTAGGCATATTTAAATTGAATATCGTAAATAAAATTATTTGATTTCACAGCAAAATAAAATCATTTTAAATGATACAATTGCTAAACAGTCTGTAAATGGATTTTAGAGAGTTTTGCCTTAGTAAAATACTATAAATTAATTATAGGCGCCACTAATAGCCCTTTGAGACAATAAAATATATAATTACAATATCGTAAATTAATCCACCTCAAGCCAAGGTGATGATTAATGATAATTGCCCATAATACCAAGTCCAGAAACCACAAGCTGTTAATGACTAACCCCATATTTGTAGCTGAGTTGATCGATAAAAACCCGAATATAGAATAAACAGATTCCCAAGCAGGTGGGAGACCTGAGTCAAGCGATGGTCACTGGCCAGGAGCGTGGAGTGTGTAGATCGCTTATAAATTTCCACTTAGTTGTTAAATTTTGCAAGGCCACCGAATAAAGTCACCCACTAACTCAATAATAATAATAATAATAATACTATATAAATATATACAAATATATATATATACACACTTGCACACACACACACACACACTTGCTGTTATGATGTGTCACACCTACACTTTAGTAGAGCTCGAGTAGCTTAGTGATATGAACTATAGATTTAGTCACTCCTTTTAATCGGTTTTACTTTCTACTTTCGTTCACGATATCTCTCAACTCTGATCGAATCCGATCGATCCTGTGTAGACTGTGTGTGTCGTTAGACTTACTGAGCATGCCCACTGTACGAATGCACCGTAGCACCACTGTAACCGCGATGCTGATTGATTTCTGCACGTTCACCTTCAAGTCCAACCATCTCTCTCCTCCTCCCAGCACCAATCAGCATCGCATCGCATAATTGTGTAGCCCCGCCTAAGTAGAAGTAAGTGCATCCATTTGGAACTCGTAACAACACACTAAGTAACTCGATATTGACACCGATCCTCCCTGCCCCCCAAATCACTAACTATACCGCCTGTCAGTGAGTGAGTTCTCCCCCCTTTGCCGGGAATCGAAATTTTGATATATATTATATAAACCGACTCATGATCCATTTGTAAACATAGCTCAGAAAGCATTCCACCTCAGAGACCGAATCGAATCGAATCAATCAACCGCTACCAAACACCACCACCACCACCACCACCCACTGACTCACTCACAACACCCACATTTTTACTATATATTTTATACAACAAATTCCGTATTATATATTCAAATATTATATAAATATATATATATATATAACCATATACTATGGCTAAGACTAACATCTAACAAACAAACTCGACTGCAGTCCAGTTCGGTCCAAGCCCTAATCGAATCTCTATCTCCCACCAACTGACACAAAAGGCGCCTGAAATCGAGGATGAGCCGGAACCACTGAGCATGGCCTGGCCGGATACGGCGCGAAAGCGGCTCACCTACGTCCTGGTGGCCCCACTGCTGGTGCCCATGTGGCTAACACTGCCCGACACGCGGACGCCGCGAGGCAAACGCTTCTTTCCGGTCACCTTCATAGGCTCCATTGTTTGGATAGCGGCCTTCTCCTACCTGATGGTCTGGTGGGCCAATGTTGCCGGTGACACGGCGCGAATTCCGCCTGAGGTAAAGTCAGCTGAAGATAATCCCTAAATCGGACTAGGTCGCCTTTTTATTTGGAGAAAAGTGAACTGGAATGGAAATACCTCTAAAAAAAAGTATATTGGAACAATTTAATGAAGAAAGCTGTTGTTAATATTTAACAGAAATTTTCTTTTAAATATATTTGTATAGAGAATCCATCTCCCTTTTAGCTTTAATCCCTATTTTACTTCCAGTGTCGTTATTAAAGGTTCCCCCAAAATATCAAGGCGATTTTTGTTAGCTTTCACTTCGATTTTAGAGAGGAACTCACTCCTAGTTCCCCTACTTTTTGCCTGCAGCTGATTAACCCTTTTCAACCATATTCTTTCATATTCCTTCCAACCCAATAGGTCATGGGCCTGACCTTCCTGGCAGCGGGTACATCCATTCCGGACTTGATTACCTCGGTGATTGTGGCACGCAAGGGATTCGGCGACATGGCCGTGTCCAGTTCCGTGGGCAGCAACATATTCGACGTGACCGTGGGGTGAGTGTGCACACCAATTGGGCTTTGTTTTAACCCAAACTAAACTGACCTTCCCCCGCGATAGCCTGCCCATACCTTGGCTGCTGTACGGCATCATCTATGGGGCACCCGTGGAGGTGAACTCGGTGGGCATGGTCTGTTCCATAACCATCCTGTTTATGATGCTGGTGTTTGTGGTGCTATCGATAGCCTGCTTCCGCTGGCGCATGAACAAGGGACTGGGCTTCACCATGTTTCTGCTGTATTTTGTCTTTGTCGCCGTCTCGCTGATGTTCGAATACGATCTGATCACTTGCCCGGTTTAAGGTTCGAGGGCAAGGGCAAAGACAAATATTCCAAGCAGTTACCGAGGACACCCCGGGTGTTTCAAACGGATGTGGATGCTCAGGATCCAGGAGGAGGATGGAGGAGGGATGCCCCAAGGATACGACCTCACATCCAGTTAGCTAAACTATATACACGCGAATTAATGAACGGATAGCAAATTAATTAACAAAAAAAGGACTACAGCTAAATAATCGAATTGTTAAAACATACACAGGACACAACACACACACACAGGACACACACTCACTCAGCCAGAGACACAATCACACATCACGATGATGAAACTTAACGTTAACAAAAATGCGAGTTAGTTAGTGCCAGCGTTTCTTTTTCGAAAGACATTTACTTTAAAGTGTTAGCCGCGCAGCTTCTTAACGCAAGCCCTACTACACCGACACACACACACACACACCCTATATGGCCTATACTCTACCAAAAAAAAATAACCTTTGCTCCCGATCCTTGTCAGCTATCGTATCTGCTATCTCTACCTGCAAACCATATTAGCGAGACAATGGCTTCCCAACCACCACAACCACTATCTCTCTCTATCTAAAACTATCTAAGCTATTTGGGTTTTAACTACAAATATATTTAAATATATATATATGATATCTTGGCACAATGGGCACCCCCTATATACGGTATGAAAGATACGATACGATACGATATTGATAACGATACGATGCGATATAGAATGTGGAGCGTGTTTTGTGTTGATCGAGCAAATGCCTTTCAGTTGCGTGCTCTACTACGATTTCTCCTAAAGCTTTATCCAGAGGATCTATCTCTAAACTCTATCTAGTTTATGACTTGTACGCATAATACTTATATACCCACTCACACGCACACACACCTACATATGGCATACTATATATAAAAATATATATATATATTGATTAAGTGATAATTTGCGTTCGAAGAAGGTATGAAACCCCCTCTCAAAGTAAGCTACAATTATACTCGGAACACGTAGGGAAAACATTTGCCATACATCCGAACCAGAAGCATTATGATTATCGATTATTATCAACCAGATTCCAGAGTCCAATTCTAATTCCTAATTCCTAATTCCTAATTCTAATCCTAATTCTAGTTATGGTTATGATTCTAGTTCTGATCCTAATTCTAATTCTGATTCTTGTTGGCGTGTAGGAGGAGAGGAGCAGAGTTTAAATTTAACTTTATATTGAAACCATGTTTATTATATAGACTATACTTCAAATCCAAACAAAAACCAAAAAAATACTAAGCCTAAAAAACGAACAAAAAAAAAGAAGAAAAAAACTAAGAAAAAAACTAAAACCAAAACTAATTTCATATACTTTTTGCTTAATGAAGTCCCCCAAGTACATATATATATATTAACGTATTTATATATATAAACGACATATAAGACGATATTTAACGAACAAAAAATATGAAACAAAATCAACTTGCTCTCTTTATTTAGAAGGTACGTAACATTTTTCTAAACTAAAAAAACTAAAAACTAAAAACCCCTAAAAATGGCCGCAAAGAAATGCTAACTGGAGGCGAAATCCAAGTAAAATTAACATAAAAAACGCATACATATATACACCTAATTATATACATACATATATATATATTTTATATATAACAGAAGATAACTTACTATATACATCCATATATATATATATGCAACTATACTTAAGTAGGCAATGTATCTAACGGATATCCAGACGTTTGCATATGGCTCGCAGTCAAGTTAAGGAAACGACAGACCCACAAAACACAGACACAGATACAGATACAGAGACACAGATACAGATACACAGATACAGATACAGAGATACACTCGAACAGAAAGCAATAATTTTTATGAATTAGAGGAAGCAGCAGCAGTGGCATCGCACTATATGTACGATATGTGAGTCTTAATGCAAAAAAAAATCGAACAACAGTAAAGCATTGGAAATAATTATATATGCATGGAATATATATATATATATAGATGCTGCCTCCACTGAAATGAAAGCAGAAGCAGACACAGATGCCGATGCCGATGCCGATGCAGAATTAATGCAACTTAATGGCTGCTCTTACACCCCATGGGTGCTGTGCATTCAACTGCACACAGTTATAAATACCATATAAATAAATAAATAATAATAATTATAAAAAAAAAACGCATATAGGATATGGACGAGAGGCCGGAGATTGGCGCTGAAGATGAGCAGGGAACGAGAGCTGGAGACAGTGTATAAAACTTGAACGAGGCTTACATCAGGTCACAACCTCTTCACATCCAGACAACAACATGACAACACCTTCCTAGGCCCATTCAAAAAATCCAGCACAGAGCTGGCTGAGAAAGCCTTAAGCCATATAATATTTTCACTTTTTAGATTTTGTTTGAAAAATATATTAATTTAGATAGGATATGTTAGGAAGAATATCTCTTTTAAAAGTACTTCTTCAAAAGCTCTTTTAAATTCTCAGAAATATCTAAATGAAAACTTATTTAAACCTTCTACTGACTTTTCTTAATTTTCATAACTAATTTACTATTCCAAAAAATATTTATCTCTTTGAATGCCTAGTAATTTAGCCCTCTCAGCCTCTCCTAGCCTTTCTCATTGTACCTCTCGAAATCCCCAATATAAAAATTGTAAACTTTAGTCCATCGATATATACGACAAAGCACTTGGCATCGTATATATCCCCCAACTAGCAAGCTCACTTCTCACGTGTAGAATTGCCTCGGTCAGCGGGCTTTAACAGAGACAACTTCCAAAAAGAACAAACAACAAATTAACTTAAACTTTTATACAAGCTGTATGTTTAACTACAAACAACAACAACGTAATAACAAAAAACCAAAAAATCGCATAGAAAAAAACCTTAAAAAAAATATCTTCCAAATTAACTTTAAAACCAAGTCATATTTATTATATAAAACAAAGAGGAAAATACACTCATACTTAACTACATCTTATTAGAACCTAACAAAACGTGGAAAAGCACACCCAGCAATTACTTGTACTAAAGATTTTCCTTGACTCACAAACACACTCATACATTAACACCCATGAAAAACTATTATTCACACATATCGCGCCCCAACTCTTCTGTCTATAAAATAGGTACAAAAAAGCCAATGGTTGGGACTACGACGATATTCCGCAGGGAAATTGTTAACGAACTATGAACTTTAGCTTTGTTTATTTGTGATCGAAACGATAGTTCCGAGGCACTTCTCTCATGCATCCTCCATGGATAATCCCGACACCCACAACCATATTCCCGACTCATTCGAAAACAGAAACGCACACCAAACACACACCGAAGACACATAACAAATGTCGAGTGGCCGTAGAAGTCTCGCTTTAAAGCAAAAGTAAATAAGAGGAAATTATATACAAGAAACATATATATACAGATATATATATATGAAATTGTTATGGTTATAGATTTTTAACAAGTTGAATAATTGCGTAAAAAAAAGTAAAAGTAAAAGTGAAACAAAAACCAAAAATACAAAAAAATTGTTGAAACATTAGCAAAAGCGTTCATAAAAACAAAAAAACAAAACATAAACGAAGCGAAGCGGAAGGTAATAATATTAATAATAATAATAACGAAGAAGCAGAAACCGACAAACCAAAAATTGAATCGAAAGATATAGTAATGCTATATATACTTTATGAAATATTTAACTATGAAAATAAAAATCATTGTTTGAAATTAAACCGAAAAAAGTAAACTTACTAAAAAAAAAAACCAAAAAAAAACAAACGATATTATGTGTTTGCTAATTTTTTTAACGTCCTCTACCGAAATTTTTGAGTTTTTCTTTGCAGAAAAATCCAACCGTAAGTATACCCAACTATTCGATTCGTATTATTTGAACGTAATTGGCATGACTATATGTGTTATTCAATGTTCCTTCGATGTTTTTAAACAAAAATTAGCAAACACACGAGCACAGAACAGAGAGACCACAAATCGGTAGCATTTCTATAGATCGATCTGGCCATTACTAATCACGCGCTCTCGAGTCAATCACCTATAACAATCGTCTTGATCAATACCGATACCGATACCGATATATATAAATATATATACCACATATAACGTCTACGAGTAATAACGGGAAACGAACGAGCACATAATCATTACTTTCAGCTTTAAATAATCTACGAACTAGACCTAAACCGATATATAATATATATATATATTTACTAACTTTTATAAACCAGTATATGTACCATATATAGATAGTGTCTGTGCAACACACGCTCCAAGGGATTACTTTTTTTTTAATACTCCGTACGATAACGAATACAGAATAGAAATGCAATGTATGCAAAATATACTTATATTCGATTATACAAGATATTTAGAGACAGTTTCAAGTTGCGTCCGTTGTTTAGACACTGAAACACAGCAAACAATAAACAAATTGTCAGTCAATCGATATGTTTGCCTGCGGCTTCGATATGTTTTCGATTTTCCTTTTGAGTTTGACGTGTGGAAAAAAACAGATTACCGATTAGCATCGATGACGAATCAAATACGAAATACGATATATGAAATCCAGTAAAAAGTAATAGTTAACATATTGGTAGACTAATTTAACGATTTTATAGCGTTTTCAAATTTATAAGTGTATAAACCGGATGCGTTTATTTTCTGATTTGTAATGCCAGCGATCAGCGGATCAGCAGATATATAGCGCGTGAACATATGGCCGTCGTGTGTAATACAATTATCATTACCCACCAAACAATTTTGCGTTGTTATCGTTATATATTGTCGTTGTTGAGTTTGGATCGTTGTAATTTTGAATTTTACCTTACAAAGTGTGTGTGTATTTCGGTCGAAAAACACAAGATGGCGGGCATGTAATTAGTACACGGACACGAGTGTGTAACTTTTAATAGCGAACAATGAGAGTATTATAATAACAGACATTAATTTTAACAACTGATACGCTTCTAGCACATAAGATTGTACAAATGATTTATAAATGTATGAATAATCAGACAAAACCATGAAAGAAACACACAAAAATGAAGAGGTTACCATTTTTAAAAATAGAATTTCCGCTTTGGTTTGCCATTTAGTCATCGAAGGAGTACGAGTACAGTGATGAGTATATACGATGTAATGCAGCGAGTTATTTACTTTATACAAGTACGTCTAGTTAACGACATTTAGATTTTATACAAAGTACACACACACCCTCCACACACACACAATCATTTCGAACCCCCAGCCCATCCAGTTAACAGAGATCATCAAAAACGAGCAAGGCGTAAATGCGAAATCAAATATATAGTCAATTTCTAACGATACATGCAAACATATATGGCTGGCACTCAAGATATATATAAACCAAGAGTTATATGACGTTATATAAAGCATTTTAAGGACCGCTAACTGAAATCGAAGTCAAAGGAAGGTGGTTATGGAAAACAGAACAGAGAACAGAGCGAGGCGACACTTATGTAAATCAAAACGAAGCTATAGCGAACAAACCGAAATGTTAACTAGTTATTTAGGTGAAATATACAACAAGAAGCCACACACTCAGATACAGATACATTTACATGGAACCGTTAACAAGGCTTCGAAAGCAATTACTCGAAAATAAAACAGAGAGACACACACACACGACACAAGGACACGAATGTTTTCGAAAAGAAAATAGCCGAGTTGTAGCAGAGCCGCAGCAAACGAGAAATGGCCGTTTAATAAACAAACTTTTGTTATCAACAAAAATCGCGAAATGCGACTGCAGTAAGCGAGTTGCGGACAAAAACAAAATAAACGAAGTTAATGTTCAAACTAACTAATATATAACGAATATTATATATAATACAACAAACTTAGACTGTATGTTATTTTCTCAATACAATACCTATAAAAAAGAAAAACAATACAAAACCAAAACAATAAAACAGATTCAATAAAATGAGTTATCCAATGGCAAAGGCAGAGTGTTATTAATTGAAGTCTTTCGAGGAGAATTGTTTTAGCAGGTTTGACGGTTTTTAGAAAATTATATAACTTAAATATTTAAATGCTTTATTAACGGTTTTCTTAAATTCAAAGAAGTCCAAATTTCAGCAAGCAGATCGTCTTTGCAGTAAGCAGTTTCTAGCAAGCAGTGTAGATCAGTGTGACCAACAGGGAATATAAAAAAACTCTTTAAAATACCACAATAATATTAATTCGCAAAGAGTGGCAGCACCTTTGGACGCGGCTGAATTATCTGAATTATCTGGCAACGCTTCCCTTCCACGCGATACCAACAACACAAAAAACGTGTGTTTTGGTATCCAGCGTGTTTTTCTTGAAATTAATCTGTTTCTGACAGATTTCACTTGACAAAAGACGCATTTTCATAAAGCAGCAGCATGAGGCGCCCCAAGAAGGTAGGTTTTTCAAACATTTAGGGTGTATTTAAAGCCCCTTTAAGGTTATGTGTTTTTAGAATATGTGTAAATAAAAAGTTTCTTATAATTTGCAGTACGAGGCCGGCGAGGCTACGCAGTATATTAGCCGACGTGCTGCTCTCAGGAAACTGCAGCTGTCGCTGAACGATTTCCGTAGGCTGTGCATCCTTAAGGGCGTCTATCCCCGTGAACCGAAGCACAGACGCAGGGCCCAGAAGGGTTCCTCAGAGATCAAGGTCCTGTATCACACCAAGGACATTCGCTTTCTGCTGCACGAGTCCATTGTGTGGACGCTGCGTGACTACAAGGTACGTTTGCCACACAAAAACCCATGAAACTTGTCTTAATAACTCTTGTAATCCCTCAAAAACCCCTTAGATCTTCGCCAAGAAGAGCGGCCGCGACCGTGCCATCAAGGATTTCCGTAATTTGAAGCGTCGCCTGGCCCTGTTCCCCGAAATCAAGCTCGATCACATCGTTAAGGAGCGCTATCCCACCTTCATTGATGCCCTGAAGGATCTGGATGACTGTCTCACACTGCTCTTTCTGTTCAGCACCTTCCCCTCGCTGCACTTGATTCCCAGGGAGCAGTCGAACCTGTGCCGCAGGCTGACCATTGAATTCCTGCACTATGTGATCGCCTCCAAGTCCCTGCGCAAGGTATTCATCTCGATCAAGGGCTACTACTTCCAGGCGGAGATCAAGGGCCAGAAGGTCACTTGGATTGTGCCGCACTATTATCCGTTCAAGCCACAGTCCCGCCAGGAGGTGGACTTTAAGGTGATGTCCATCTTTGTGGAATTCTACACCATTATGCTGGGTTTCACCAATTTCCGGCTGTTTCATGGCCTGAATCTGGCCTATCCACCGCAATTCCCCAGCAGCGTGCTGCAGGACAACGAAGACACTTTTAAGGACGAGGCTAGCTTTGTGTCTGACCGTATTGCTGCTTTAAATTTCGAGCTGCTGCGCACGGACAAGGTGCAGGAGGATGAGGAGGAGCTGGATATTGATATGGAGCTGCTGGAGCAGGACGGCGACTCAAAGCGCATCATCAAGATGAAACAGGAGGCCCAGGAAGTGGCCCGCCTGCGCACACTCTTCAAGGGTCTGAAGTTCTTCATCAATCGCGAAGTTCCCCGCGAGCCGCTGGTCATTATCATTCGCTCCTTTGGCGGCAAGGTGTCCTGGGATTCTTCCATCTACCCCGGCTCGGCCTACGACGAAAGTGATGAGACAATCACCCATCAGATTGTGGACAGACCCAGCCTGGCCACGCAGTACATCTCGCGAGACTACATCCAACCCCAGTGGCTCTTCGATTGCGTGAATCAGCGCCAGTTGCTGCCCACCAACAAGTACTTCCTGGGCGAGAAGCTGCCGCCGCATCTGTCGCCCTTCGTGGACTCCAAGCGGGACACCTACATACCGCCTGAGGAGAAGGCTCTGCTCGATCCCTCCCTGATCGAAACGCATGGTAAGCTCTTAGGACACTCTAGAAAATGTAGTTACTTTAATAATTTATGTTTTTAAACGCAGAACAAAGCGATGAGGAGTCCGAAGATGAAGCCGAGAAGGAGGAGGAGGAAACTGTGGACCAGGAGCTGCTCGATGCACAGCTGCAGCTGGCCTACCAAGAGGAAACTGCCGAATACAAGAAGTACGGCGGTGTTGATGGCGTCAATGAAGACGAGGAAGATCCCGAGGATGATGATGAAGAAGACGACGACGACGACGAAGAGGAGGACGAGCTCGATGAGAAGGCAAAGCGCCTGCAGCAGGAGAAGCAAAAGATGTCCGTGCAGTCGGGCAAGGTGCACAAGGTGAACAAGAGGCAGGTGCACAAGGCCGAGGTCGATGAGCACCGTCTGCAGGCCCGCATGGTCAAGCCCCGCCACCGTAACCTCTTCCGCAAACTCATCCGCGAGAAGCAGACCAAGGAGAAGGAGGAATGGCTGCTGCGCAAGAAGCGACGTACCATCGAGGCCGACGAAAAAGAGGCCCGCAAGACGGCCAAGCGAGAGGCACGCAAGGAGGCGGCCGCCGCAGCGGCCAAGGCAGCCAAGCTGAGCAAGTGAGCCTGGGCCTGGGGAGTCGTTGGGGGTTTTTTCAGTGTCTTGATTTTTAGGAATATAAAATAAACAAATGAAAATGTATCAAAAATAAGACAAGAGAAGGTGGTTTTATTTGCATGAAAACTCCATTTATATATTATATTTTGGAAGAATATTTTGTTACCTTTTATTTTGCACTTTACAAAATGTTGAACAATTAATTTCGTTTTGAGAATTGAAGCATTTAAGCACTAAAAGTTAATTAAAATTTGTATAGAAAAATGTACACAAACGTTAAACGCAGCATAATCTTTGCTTTTGCAAACAAATTAGGCATTTAAAACATTTCCTATCTCTCAAGGCTTTCATAAAATTGTGGCCATTTTGGTTTGAACACAACGTTTTTTATATAGTTCCATAATCTTTTATAGTTTCGTGTTGGTTTGTTTTTGTGGCTTTCTTTTTCAGTCAAGAAAGTGTGGGGTGGTGGGATTATCTGACTAAAACAATTTCTAGGCCCAGCCACGGGTTTAACTTAGCGAGTTACATGTTGTGTGTATATATGTATATATCGTATCGAATTAGCACTATTTATATTGTATATGCCCTGACGCAGTCCAAGTCTGTCGTGGTTCCTATTACTCTATCTCTCTCCCTCTCTCTCTACAGTTGTATATCCATAGCTAGCACAATTACAGCTTCTCTTAACAAATGCCAAGATTATATTCTATATATATATTTCATTCCTAGTCGCTATCGCTATCGCCTCCGCCCGCCGCACCCTCCTCGTCATCATCATCATCGCTATCCTCCAGTTCCGGCATGGGAAAACGCAAAAGAGCTGCGATTCCAGTCAGTTGAGCAAGTTCTGGGGGGAGAAATAAAGAAAGAAAGTGACGTTTATTAAAGGGTTTTTAATATATATACAAAATTAAATAAGAAAATATATCAGTAAAATACAAGAGAACTTCGTGGAAAACCAGAATTTCCAGTCCACTACACCACAGCCCATCCATACTTGAACCCAGTGACTACTCTCAATCTCAGAACTGCAACAGCAGCAGCTACTATGCCCCTGGGTTGTGGGCGTTTCTGCTGTCCAACCTCAAGGCTCACCGGTTGTTCTAGGCCATGACTCAAGCGAATGCTGAACTTCACATTCAATTAGCATTACATATTCATGGGTTTGCCCAATCACCTCAGGATTAAGGCAGGAGAAAAACGTAAATTTTGTTTACTCCCCTTTATCTCTCTTAAACTTTTGTTCTGTTTACACAATGCCGTTTCCCTGCTATGTTTATATACTTGTGTAACTTTAAGCTGATTAAAATGTCTCATTGAATTTAATTGCAAGCAGATAAGCAGAAGAAATACTTGAAAAAAAAAGTCGGTACAACGTCAAGACTACAAAGTACTGAGGAAGATCTATTTTGGAAACCCCAACGACCCATTTTCGAGTCTTGCCAAAGAAAAAAAGAAAGGGAAAACTCGAAAGTAGGAATCGCATCCGTGAGTCACTTGTGAACGAAGCTATTTAAAGCATTTCAAGCACTTTTACACCCCAAAAATATTCGCAATATGTGAAAATGTAATTTTAATTAATTTTAAATTGCCAACAAAATGAAATCGAAAGTGTTTTTGCCAGATACTTGGCAGCCTTTTCAATGCAAATTGATGATGCGCCATGGACTTTGTAATGTGGGAGACACCCTCTCTCCAAGAATTCATACTTGTATACATATTGTGTATAAAATATTTGTTTACGAGGCACCATTGCAACGCAGCCTTTAAAAATAGATTTTAACGAGGTCATTAGACGGCAGCAGGCAGAGGCCTGCACATGAATATTCAAATTGAGCATAGAAATGGACAAAAAGGTGGAACATTATGCATGTTAAGGTGAAGATGGATCTATTTTTGGGTTGACTTTATATTTACTTTGCTTTACATAGCTTTTCTATGACTCCTAGAAACATATCTTATTTTTCCTACTTTCCTTTTTGTATTTTAATTAAGCAGCTGCTAAAATAGATTACATCTTTCATCTTCTTTCAAGTAGATTTTTTTCTTTGCCGCTTCTTTCTATCGCTTAAATTAAGGAGGCCAAGAAGCATGTGTATTCACTTAATTAAATCAGTGAAGAAGTTTCTTTCAGCACTCCAAAGTGACTCATTTTTACTAGTTCTATTTTCGATGATAGGAAACTGCAAAGAAAAATACTGGAAGTAAAATAAGACTTCGACTATCTATTGAGTCTTTATAGGAAAAATATAATATTCTAGTAAATGGTCTAGTTTTCAAAAGATAAAACTTACTAAACCTTTTTAAAATCTCTTAAAACTCTGTTAAAACTCTCTTTTAAAACCTTAATAATTAAGGTGTTTTCCCCATAAATTTCGTTTATTTTCTCTTAATTTTTTATACTTATTTAATTTTTCTTCAATACTTACGTTCTCCTGAGATATGCATGCTGGAAAAGATTTTCACCTCGCCGCCAGCATCGCGAACAGATTCGACCAGATTGACATACTCCTTCCTGAGATTAACATCTTGACATCTGTAAGGAAAAATATCATGAAAAAATGTTTTATTCATAAGAAAACCTATCAAAACTATTAGCAACACAAATATGATTCCTATAAAATCAATTAAAAAAACCATTTATCATCCAGTTACGGATATGTAAGTGCTCGTATCTATTGCACTTTCACATTCCTCACAAACCGGCACGTGATGGGCATTAATCCGCCATGAAATAAGGTGTCAAGTTTAACTGGAAATAGTCAGTTCACCTTTTCCTCACCCACAACCCCATTTGCCACACTTTTAACTTTGGATTTGCATGTCAAACGGACAGAGAGCATGAAGTCACTCGTTGTTGGAGCTAATGAAAGTGCTGCTAGGTGCAGTTCAAAAACCCCGCACAAATCAGGTAAGAAAGTATGAATAAGAACTGAAAAAATTCCAACAATATCTACCGAACAATTTCAATTAAAATTAACATTTTTATTGACGATAACAAACAGCTTTTTGTTAGCGAAGCCCCCAGAGAGCGCGAGTCCGAGAGAAGAGCGATCGCTTCATGCGCCCCCCAGCACGTGCAGAGCCCAGAGCGCCAGAGCGCCGTCGTCGTCTGGCTGTCTTCCCAGCGAAGAATTAGTTGCAAAGCGGCTTTCTTGCGGGCAACATCGACTCTCGAAGAAACCGAAACCGAAGCCCAAATCGACATCGAACCGGCAACGGCGGCGGAGATTGCCACGCGAAAAGAAAAATTGGTGCTAAGACCCCGTTGAAAAACAAGAGAAAAACCCACAAAACTGCAACCTCAAAAAAAAGGGGAAAAACTAAAAGAAAAGTGCACAAAATACGCACATAAAATAAGATACCTAAAGGTGCGTTTTCCCTATGCAAAGTGAAAGTTTGAGAAAGCAGCAGAATCTCCCAATTATTTCGAGTTAAAGTTGTAGTTTTTTCGCGTTGAGTCAGCGGAAAGCAATGCAGATACAGATACAATATCATCTGCTACCTGTATATACATATCTGTGGAATCATTTTGTGTTTTTTTAGGCGGATGAGTAGATACTAACCGCAAGCTGCGCTGAACTGTGAGCCATTGTTGTTGGATTGTTGGGGAATGCAATTGTTATTGTTGCTTCGGACCGGTGGTACATGCAATCTCTGCTGATGTTGCTCCCAGGCCCCGGCCATCGCAGTTGCTATGGCCTGGCTGCGTGACAATGATTGCACAATGGAATCAATTGTTTAATGGAATTAGCGTGTGTGCACGAGGCTGAAAGGTAGCCCCTTGACTTTTTGGCCAGAAAGTGGGGGGAAAACGGAGGAACCAAGATATTCCAGAGCGCTTAGAAATGTGTAATTAAATGTGTGAGGAATGAATGAAAGAATGTGAACTTGACTTAACCTGGACACGAACTTGGTTAGGCTCTAAAAGCGAAATTAAAATGGAAATAGTCAGGGAATATATATTTTGAGGATCTCTTCTCATCAAAGAATGGAAAGATCAAAAAATAACTAACCTTTTTTGACTCAAATATCATTTTGAAGACCTATTCTCATTAGAGATCAATAAAAGATTATTTTTTGGGGTTAAATTCCATTTTTCATGACCTCTTCTCATTACCAAAAGAAACCTTGTTAGGTAAACCCCCTTTTTTTAAAGACAACACCTTGATTTTAAGCAATTTGCCAACTCATTGGGGTTACCCAACAAAACCCAACCTTAAAGCATTAAAAAATTCCAAAACAAGCAAAGGAAACCCTTAAAAATACAAGCAAAGACCCGGACCCAATAAATGTGAATCATAAAACCCGTGTTCATTGAACATTCCGCCGCCCATTTAGGGTATCAATATCGTATGCACATTCCCGGCCTTTTCAGACCTTTCACTTCTTGCTCAACCTTAAACTTTTTCGAGTCTGTTTTCTCAGGGCTTTCACAATGCACATACTATATATTTTTATTTGTTTATATATATATGTAAATAAATGTATAAACAATATTTACAAGCGTGGCCAGCTGCGACAAAAAATAACAACAAATAAAAGGCGCTTAAAAGGGGGCACGTTTTTGATGCACAAGACAAAGAGGGACTAGAAAAACTGGTTGGACACATGACAATTATGCAAAAATGAAAACAAAAAATCTATAAAATATCTAGTTAAGGGGGGAGAGAGGAAAGAACCAGTTGAAGAGGAAAATTGGCAAATGCTGTGGAAAATTTGCAATAGAAGAACTTGATAAGTCAACATAACAGAAGGAATAAATTAATGGTTGTTATTCTTAAGATATTTTGATGAAAATAAAGCATAAATAAAGAACTCTGTTCAATAAGTTGTATAAATTACAAAATATTACTAAAAGTGTATTAAATTACTTGTAGGGAGATCATTTAGAACCTACTCAAGAAGGGAAACCTAATAAAACTGGAAAACAAGAGTCTATCCGCTTTGAAAAGCTGCCCCCGAAAGCAATCCATAAACGGAGCGATTAAATAAATTAAAATTCTTTTTTTTTCTTCATTTATTACGGCTGTTCTCTTTTTCTCTCTCTCTGTCTCTGTTTCTTTTTTTTTATCCATCTCTGGCGCCCACAGCCAGTTCTAACAATTAGCACAAGAAATGGCTCACGGAACGCGTGGAGGGTTTCGATTCCACACGGTTTATAAGACCTATATATGTTGTATATGGGGTGCAGCTTATTTACATCAGAGTTTAGTTCACAGTCTTTGCAATTTGCTAATCGAAACGGGTATGGCGAAAACAGCTCTATAAAAACCAGAGACAGCCAAAAACAGAGCATGCAAAAATCAAGCTCCGAATTTTGGCCATGACTGGCAACGGATATGGAATAAATGGGTGAGGGACAAGGAAGAAAGCTGAGCTAAAGTACATATTTTAAGCAAATATTTAAATAGCTCATTGTTTGATAGCTGTAGTGACTTATCGAAAACATTCCTCAAAATGGCTTAACTTATAATCATCGAAAAGGAAGATAAGAGTATTTATTTATAATGAGGGCATTGACAACACATGAAAGTCGACCTATTTTAAAAAGTTATAAGTTAATGATAGATAAGGTTAATCTCTAATTCATGATTTTATATATCAAAATATATATCTACGATTAGATTTATCTATAAGAAAGATTAAAATATCTTGAAATATGAATCACAAGGCTGCTTTCACAAACCTTTTAATGTTTAGCTTTATATTTCCCAACCAAAAACCAATATATTTACCAAAATACTCAAATAAATATTTAACTAAATTAAAGCAAAAGCCACTCCATTTCGATCTGTGGGATTTCTCTGACCAAATATCAACTCCACTTGACTCTCTGTACTCTGTATCTTTCCTCTCCAGTTCCTACTCAAGTGCCGGCCACTTAACACCGTCCAAGATGCTCACCAGACAGCCCGACTACACCATCTCCGAGCTGGGCTACCCAGTTGCACCCACCACGTGCGAGTCTCCCAAAAAGCTGGAGCACAGAACTCTGCCTAATTCCCCGCCCTCACCTCATCGCCTATTGCCGCTAAGAGAAACCCTCGATGATTGCTTCAAGCGGCTGATGACGAAGAGCAGAGATGACTTGGAAGAGGACCCCGTTTACCAGCAGAAAATGCGAAAAAATCAGAGGAATGAACAGCAGCAAAGGCGGTAAGTCAAACGGAAAACCTAACAAAAAAATCACATAATATATTTCCCCCCTCTTTCTTTTCTCTCTTTTTGCGAAACAATCAGCAGCAGTAATCAAAAATGTCGAGATAAAGGCGAGTCCAGAGCAACGACGACAACGTCAACGACGATAGCGTTAACCTGCGATTTGAACAATTTTTGAAATTGGAGGTGGAAGAATGCCTGGGAGCAACCAAAAGCGGACTGATTAAATGTGCTAAAACACCTTGTGCCTAGAAGATTAAGTTTATTAAAATGTTAAGTGAATAAGAAAGAAACCAACCAAAACACTTGGCTATCATTTAATTGCCAGCCACGCGGTTAGCATGCGAAAATATTCTCAAATGGAATTTCAACGGCCCATTAAAATGTAAACAAAGGGGGAGAGAACATTGTACAGAGAATAGCTGAGAAGAACACTGAAGAGCAGAGGAGAATCGCTACTACATAGAACCAAAACAGACAGGCAGCCAAAAATGGTGGGGAGACGCGACATTGATTGGGGCAACCTTGATCATGAGCACGTCGCCATCAGGCCAACAAATTAATGCTCGGACGTGCTTTCTTTAAATGGCTAAAACGCAGACGATTGCGAGCAGATCTGCCAGCGGAAGAATAAGCGGAGTCCAAAGTTGATCATGGAGCGAATGAATAGTAGAAATGCTATTAACTATTTCTAGAGTCGAGAGGGTACACCCTTGTGACATTTGTCACGAGTATAACTTGAGTTATCTCTACTTGAGAGGCTATAAAAAATAGGCTTCCGTAAGAATCTTAGTATTTGCTTTCCAGAAATGTGAAATTCGAATTATCATTATTTCTGGGGTTTTTAAGAGTTCTTTAACAATTTTAGAGCATAATTATAGTGATTTCACATTAAAATAAATTAATAAACATCAATAATAACTGTCTACAGGGTATTAATACAAAAATATGATTTTTTTGCTTTAAAATATTTAAAAACAAAATATATCTAATGATTTTCTAACCTAATTATAAAAAATAAACACCATTGATGTCATATAACTAAAGTTTGATCACAAATATAAACTTTAAGACTCAAAAACTGCTTTTCCCCTAAAATCTAAACCCAAATCAATTAAAATCCCTAATTTCCTTTCATTTTTTTGCATAGCAAACTAATTAAGAAACAATCAAGCAAAAAATTAAATTGATTGCCGCTGCTTCAGATTTCCTAAAGTGGCCCAATTTACGCAGTCTTTCCGGCAGACTGGTGACACATGCTCCACTAGGCGACATGTGGCCACCAATTGTCATTGCTCTCAGGCTGTTCTCCGTCTGAAGTTGAAGGTTTTTTGCTTATATTTGCGATCATGCTCTTGATCTCTACGCTTGATTGAGCGTAATGTGTGCTTAGCTGGATGGAGGCTAGGCCTCAGTCGACTGGAACTCACCTAAAGAGATTGTCCGAGATGAGCAGAGTTTCAATGGCCTGGGATTCGGCAGCCTGGAGGACGTGCTTCTTGCCATAGAAGGCCTTGGAGGGCTCACATTGTAGCATCATGTAGAATTGTTCCAAAACCTTGACCTCACCGGCAGCCTTGGTGTCGGACATTTTGGCCAAAACAGCAGGATCTTGAAGTACCTCTAAAAAGATATACAAAAAACTGTTTAAAAATATAATTTAAGGCTTAAATCTATGATAACCAACCCTTCAGGGAGTGTTTGAACCCCGAGGAGGCGTGCACCAGCATAAACTTGCTCTTGTTGTCCAGCAGCAGCTTGTAGTCCATCTTTACCGCCTGCTGGAACATGTAATCGTAGAACTGATCCCGCACAAAGCCAGGAGAAGCAATCAGCACACACTTGACAATGTCAAAGTTGACGTGCCGCAGGATGCTCTGCATAACCTGCTCGTAAAACTTGGCCAGACCCTTCTCGTGCTGCTGGACGCTGCCCTTGCGTTTGCGTGGAATCGACACCTCGATCTTGCTCCTTACCAGCGTCATGCTGGCTGTGATTAAGCAGACGTGGGCCAATCCCTCCTGCATTACAACAGCGGCCACATCAGCCGACTGTGTGGGATCGCAGGCCATCTCGATGCGTTCAAGGGCAATGGTATCCCACTCGGGTTTCCGCAGCTCGAACTTGCGGTTCAGCTCTAAATCCAGGGTATGGTAGGCGCCCATCTTGACGTACTGGTTCTCCTCGATGTTGCGCCCCTTCAGCCGGAGCACGCAGGCCTGCGTGTCAAAGTCTATACTCTCCACGGCAATGGTCAGGGTGGTGCGGACGCGACTGCTGGTGGAAGAGCCGGTGGCTGTCTCATTCTGCACCTTGCGAATGGTGGTGCTGCGCACGCTGTCGCCCTCTGCGATCAGGTTGTAGGCGTGCCACATGTCCTCCGACTCCTCCGGCATCAGGGTCACGTTGCTGCCGGCATAAACATGTGAGTCCTGGTGTAAATTTCGATCCGGTTAACTCACCCCTGCATGCCCTTGTCCACGTATTTGCCCAACAGCTTCATTTCGTCGCTACGCCGCTGGTCAGGATTTGGTTTTCGTTGGTGGTGCTTCGATTTCACTCGCCGCTTGTCACTTGCAGCCAGCCAGAGATTCCCTCGGTCCACAAAGGAGGCGTTGCATCGTTGTCATTGGGTGAGTTGAAGCAGTTGCCAAATTACACACACGGCGAGGCGACGGTTGTACGATGGAGCGGACAAGTGGCATTCACACGGAACGATCGGGTTTGGTATATACCAAAACGGTACTATCCAAAATTTAAATTAAAGAAATACAGCGTAAACGCTTTTGTCTTTTAAATTTTTAAATTAAGTCCTACGAATAAGTAATAAACGAATAAAATGAACCCAGTTTTTAACATTTTTACTCCTACTAAAAACTGTCTGTACAATCAGCTGACCTGATGTCTTAGTATTTTCTGGTATATGGTCCAGGGCGATGAAGTGGAATTGGTGGAGCGGACAAGTGTCATTCACACGGAACGAGGGGTTTGGTATATACCAAAATTGTACCGAGTTCGAAATTTAAATTAAAAGAGTAAAAGCTTTTGCATTTTAAATAATTCACAATAAAAACAAGGAGTAAACGAATAAAAAAAAATTATTTCCTTGTTTTTAACATTTTTATCCCCACTAAAAACCGTCTGTACAATCAGCTGACCTGCTGTCTTAGTATTTTCTGGTATATCTGGCATATCACTCCAATCCACGCCATGTGCCGCGGCCACCAACAACAAAAACAACAAATTGTATTAAAAAATACACATGTTTATTATTTTGTACTTTTCACTTAAAGCTCTAATGGAACCTAGACTAGGAGTCGCTCGATCTCCTGCTGGATGGAGGTGATCTGCGACTTGAGCTGACTGCCCTCGTTGGTGGTCACAGAGCAGGCCACAATTGGCCGGGAAACGCCGCAGGCACGGCCCAAGGCCTGCTTGGAGCGCACAAAGACGTAGGGCACGTTCTTGTCCTCGCACAGCAGCGGCAGATGCATCAGGATCTCGATGGGTTCGGTGTCGCCGGCCAGGACAACGATATCGGCCAGACCGCGATTCAGGGTCTTGGTGGCCTCGTTGGCGCCCTTCCGCAGCTGGTTGTAGTTAAGGGCCTGCTGCAGCAGATTCATGATCTTGGCGGTGAGCTGGGCATCGGCCAGCGGGAATGCCTTGGGGTTCACTTCCTCGGTCTGTAAATGGTGGAAAATCGTTGTAGTTTACATCTCTGTAGGGTTTCTGTTGTTGACTCACCATTTTTAAGGTTACTGTTTTGCTGTACTTTGGTATAAATACAAATTAAATGCAACCTCTCGGCTTGTTGCTTCACTGAGGGCAATTTGCGCGAATAAGAAATTGGAAACGTTTTCAAAACACGTGCGTCGGCGTTCGAAGAAGTGTGGCCAGATTAGCTTAATGTTAAATGACCTAGAAAAGGACTGAAATCCCATCGATACATCGATGTCTCTACTGTGCATAAAAAATTATAAATTATAAATTGTATAAGATTTTCCAATTTCAAGTAAGTAAATAAACAGGTGTGTAATATCTAGAAATATCGAAATATCTTAAGTAACAGCACACACTGTTATTACAACATAACAGGGAAGGGTCTACATGTAAATTACACGTAGAAAAAGGTGTCGAATAGTGTGACCAACAGGGAATGTAAAAACCCTATTTAAAAAAAACCAGCATAATATGCATTTTCATACATACGTTTCGAAAAACCGTTTGTAAGTTTTAGGAAAATTATATAAATTATTTACTATAATTACTAGTATTTTCTTGTCCTTAATTATGAAGTACTTTGATGTTGTGTGCTTGTCCTGGAAATTCCAGGATAACCGAGTTATGATTTTTTCTTTTATTTCCCTGATTGTTCCTATGGCAGCTATGGAATATTGTTGTCCGATTTTCATGAAATTAAAAACGAAATTCTTGAATAATAATAAATGGCTAAATATCAAGTTTGGTGATTATATGTTGAAAACTGACAAATTTATAATTTGTTTCAAAAATTTTACATACAAGTTACTCTCAGTGCACATATTAATTAAAACAATCGATAGTGGCCAAGGAACCATCGATGTTAAGAAACTGTCAGAAACATCGATAGTATCGTGCATAATATGCACGGTCAATACCATTTTCATACATCGATGTATCGTCGTTTTGAAAAACATCGACACTATCGATAGTTACATCGATGTTTTTGCATCGCTAACAGCCACTTTAACATAATTTTTTAAACGTTACAGTACGGACGTGTTCGGCGGCTATGCGGGTATTTTTAATCTAAGCCATCAAATCCACAGCTACAGTGCACCTAAATTATCGGAAAGTCGAAGGCAATATTTCTTAAACGCGAACTCGAACCGCTGGCATTGTAGAAAAAAATTGGAAAAAGGTAATTTCGCGAAAAGGGCAAAAAACAAAGTCAAACAAACTCAAAGGAAACGAATGTGAAAAAAATCGATTATCCAATCTGTGTATGCGCGCGTGTGTGTGTGTGCGCGAGCCCGAGCGCTGTGTGTGTATGCGTGTGCGATTGTGTTTGTTTAAACCACGGGATTTTTATGCCCAAATCGAATAACGAAAATTTAGCACACTGTGCAATAAAGGCCAATTTAACTAATTTAAAGTGTGCGAAAAGTAGAAAAGTGCCAGCGCCAAAGCGAGATTGCAAAAATTAAACCAGAAGCGTACATGCACACACACAGCAACAGTGTGACACTCGCGCACCTACACCAGCAGCGTAAAGTGCAAAGTCAAAGCGTTCAAAAATAAAAACAAAAAAAGAAGAAACAAAAACAAAAGCAAAAGCCAAAGGCAACAAGACGGTGCCAAAAGTATTTAATAATTAAAATAGACAGAAAAATCTTAGTGGGACGTGAGAAAGAAGAAGAAGCAACAAATATGCGTGTGCGGGTGTAACAGTGTGTGTGTGTGCGCGGCAGTGCGTGAGAGCGAGCGAGCTGGCACTACATCAGCTGTTCGACACTTGACACGATCGAAAGTCGCTTCCTCTCTTTCTTTCTCTCTGTTGGCTCTTCTTTACCCCTTTTTAAATTCGAGTTTATCTGTGATTTCGTTTGGTTTATTTATTCAGTGATTATGAGCAGCAGCTTTCGGCGAAAAAAAAGTGCCAACAAAGCGCTGTGAAGAACAAAACAGACTGCGAACGTACAGCGAGTGAAAAATATAAATTCAATTAATTAGCACAAACGCACACACACACACACACGCACGCACGATATAAAGATAATTAACTGGACTCTTTATTTTTAGCCAAATTCCTTTTGCTAATTTGTGTCTCTCTCTCTATCTCTCTTTTCCTCTCTTTCGTTTCTCTTTGCAGCTTCTCGAATCGCGAGCATAAAAAAAAACCTAAAAAAAAGTGTTAAACCAAATGTTAGTCTAAGCCTAAAGTGTAAACTAGTTTTAACGAAAAAAAAAACCCCCAAACACAAAAATAAAACCGCAAACGTGTTAAAGCGAAACCAGAATTTAAACGCGTCTAAAAAACCAAAAATAAAACGCTTCCAAAAATCCCAACAAAACCAAGAGAAAGAGAGAGCTCCCAGTGTGTAGCTCTCCCTTAAAGGCCCAGCAGGACCGCCATTTCATCCGTTCCGGTTACCCGTAACTCGGCAAAATAGCTAAGTCCATTTTGCAGTTCCTCAAAAAGAAAAAGTCCCATCATAGTAGTTCCCAATCCGGCGAGGGCAAGCTACAGGCTCAGTCCAGTTGCGAGGAGGAGGGCGGAGCGGCAGCGGGAGGAGCCGGAGGAGGAGCCGCAGCGGATCAGGCTACTAGTAGCAGCAGCAGCAGCGGCCCATCGCCAGCAGCAGCAGCAGCAGCAGCCGCCGCCGCCTCCAAGAGCACGCCCTCCGCCGCCACTAGCACGACCACGACCGGTTCCGGTTCGGGAGCGGCAGCGGAAGCATCTGGAGGTGCATCCGGAGCAGGAGCATCAGCAGCAACAGCAGCAGCTAGTGGTGAGGATAACGCTCAAGTGTCGGCCAGTGCCACATTCCGGCTATCATCGCTAACGGGAACCATCTCCAAGATGGGCAACAACGCCACCACTTCAAACAAGAAGGTAGATGCCGCCGAGACTGTCAAGGAGTTCCTCGAGCAGGCCAAGGAAGAGTTCGAGGACAAGTGGCGCCGCAATCCGACCAATACCGCCGCCCTCGATGACTTTGAGCGGATCAAGACACTGGGCACCGGGTCATTTGGCCGCGTCATGATCGTCCAGCACAAGCCCACGAAAGACTATTATGCCATGAAGATCCTCGACAAGCAGAAGGTGGTCAAGCTGAAGCAGGTGGAGCACACGCTGAACGAGAAGCGCATCCTGCAGGCCATCCAATTTCCCTTCCTCGTCTCGCTGCGCTATCACTTCAAGGATAACTCCAATCTTTATATGGTTTTGGAGTATGTGCCCGGTGGCGAGATGTTCTCGCATCTGCGCAAGGTGGGACGCTTCTCGGAGCCGCATTCGCGCTTCTATGCGGCGCAGATTGTGCTGGCCTTCGAGTACCTGCACTATCTGGACCTCATCTACCGGGATCTGAAGCCGGAGAACCTGCTGATCGATTCGCAGGGCTACCTCAAGGTGACGGACTTCGGGTTCGCCAAGCGGGTGAAGGGACGCACCTGGACACTGTGTGGAACGCCCGAGTACCTGGCCCCCGAGATTATTCTCTCCAAGGGCTACAACAAGGCCGTCGATTGGTGGGCGTTGGGTGTCCTAGTCTATGAAATGGCCGCTGGCTATCCGCCATTCTTTGCGGATCAGCCAATTCAGATCTATGAGAAGATTGTGTCCGGCAAGGTGCGTTTCCCCTCGCACTTTGGCTCCGATCTTAAGGACCTGCTGCGTAATCTGCTGCAGGTGGACCTGACCAAGCGCTACGGCAATCTAAAGGCGGGCGTCAATGATATTAAGAACCAAAAATGGTTCGCCTCCACCGACTGGATTGCGATCTTCCAAAAGAAAATCGAGGCGCCGTTCATTCCGCGGTGTAAGGGTCCCGGCGACACAAGCAATTTCGATGACTACGAGGAGGAGGCGCTGCGGATCTCCAGCACTGAGAAATGCGCCAAGGAGTTTGCTGAGTTCTAAGAAGAGAACTCACCGCCAGCCTCTCGTTTCCCCGTCGTTCCGCAGGCACTGTAATTGTATCTGCTATTGCGTTTGTGTCCTGCAACTGCAACTGCAACTGCTACCGCTGGTGCCACATCTCTTTGGCGTGGCATTGCCGGACCTCGTCCTCATCGTAGTCGTCGTTGTCGTCGTCTTGTCTATATATATGTCTACTACTTACAACTACAACAACAACTGTAACAACAACAACAGCTCCATCCCAACCAAAATCAACACCCTACAACTATCACATCCTGCGATGTCTACTAAGTCAACTCCTGCTCTAAAGATCTACAAAATACACACTTCTGTCAACAATCACCACCACACACCACAAATTACATTATGGTGAGTGTGCCAGAATAATTATAAGACTTTATTCTTTGCTTTAATTCGCAGTTGAAGAGCTGACTTTGATTTTAGGATTTATAGGGAATTAATTACTATCAGTAAAGGATAAAATATCAGAATATTTACTTGTATTTTCCTTATTATCTTTGAATTATTACAATAAGAACATTGTTAACATATAGAAAACTGGGTCCCTAATCTAAACTTACATCATATGATCTTAGGCTTTATTAGGAATTAATTACTATCAGTAAAGGATAAAATATCAGAATATTTACTTGTATTTTCCTTATTATCTTTGAATTATTACAATAAGCACATTGTTAACATAAAGAAAACTGGGTCTCTAATCTAAACTTACATCATATGCAGGGAACATGTTCAGCAAAGCCTTCCTTCCTTATTTATTATGCAATATATCAATCTGAAAATTCACACAGATGGCTATTACTCACCATATTGCCGGATGAGATATTAATTTATTGACTATATTTCGTACTTTCTTTGGAGAGAACGAATGCAGGCAACGAAGGGTATTGAGGGCAAGGGTATAATATACTACTTACTCCCGTTTCTGTTTTTGTTTTTGTTTTTGTTTTGACTTTAGCCGGAGATTGATGGACGACGCGGCGTTTGATTGATTGATTGCTGTGAGTGGAATGTTTTTGCTTGTGTGACTGCCAGAGGAAGAGAGTTGATTATGAGACAAGGGGCATTTCTCTACTTTACTCCCTTCGTCGTTGTTCTGGCCGGACATGGAATTCTTTTAATTAGTTTCCCCTCGGTGACTGGGTCTTCTTGGTATCCTCCGGATGCTACCCCACACAGTTCTCTCCCTACGTGATGTTTTCGCTGAAAAGAAAAAACTTGAGCCTCCCCAAGGGGGTAAAGTACCCGTAAAACATCGAATCATTAATTACCATAAGCGTCAGAATGCGGTCGTAAACGCAAACTGTAACACACAAACTGGTCATAAGTTAGGGCGAAACGAACGACTCTAATCTCTTCGACAGACAAACTAGACAACTGATAATGCCAAGGCAAACAAATTACCCTATTTCAAAAGGAAATTTTACTGCTTGAGGTAAATAAAAAACAGAAGTTAAAAGTGACAAAGCTCCGTTGTATAATCATTCAATGGAGGTGTTTATTTTGTATTCAAATTTGTAAGAACTGGCTGCTTAAAGATGAGTTTTGTATATTTTCGTTCTTCTTTCAGCTTTAAATGAATTTATTTTCATTGAAACAGAGCACCCGAATTTTTAGAGAAATATATTTATTTTTCTGAATAAGAAACTAACCGCAGGGGAAGATAAATCCTTAAATAATGCCACAGGAGTCGATATATTCAGCAATAATGTCATAAAAATATTGTTTATATTCAATTTAAAGGGAATACTTCTCTTCTCGTCAAAAATTCACTATTAGGTATCATAAAGACTGATATATTTTATTTATTCGATTTTAGAGATTAAGATCTACTAAAAACAGAAGTTTGAGGGAACTTTTAAGGAAATATATTAATGTTTCTATATCGGAATCCAACCGCAGGGCTAATTAAATCCAAAAATATTGCCACACGAGGCGATAAATCCAGCAAATATTATAAAAATATTATTTATAATCAATTTAAAGGGAATTTCAAGTATGAAATACTTCTAATTAATTTTGTACACTTTTTAGTATCATAAAATTTACTCTATTTAATTCCCTTGAATTTAAATATTAAAATACACCTTTCTGTGCTTAAATTTAAACAGAAGTTTGAGAGAATAATCCCATAAAAACCCATTTCGTGGTTTTAATACCTCTTTTCCCTATAATTTCTTCTCTGGAACTCCAGCCACCTCCCACAATTTTCACAGAAATGTATTCATTCACACTTGACCCATTTGAAAGGCTGAGAAGAAGCAGCAGCAGTAGCAGCAAAGAACACGTTGATGGGGTAGAGAAAGCCATGAATAATGTCAAAGCAAAACTCAGTTAAAGAAATATATCTTTTATTTTATGAATCCGTACTTCTTTTTCCCCTTTTCTTGGCTCTGCTTATTGCGTGCCCGTTGGCCATTAATGAAATTGTGTTTCTTTCTTTATCAAAGGCAAAACGCTGCTGCTGGTAATTAATAAATTATAATAAGTTTTATGTTCAAACAAAACACAAAAAGCCAGAAAAGCTCACTGCGTGTGAATGCCGCATAAAGTTTAGAAATTGTGGAAAAATGTGAAAGACTAGAAACTAAAAACTAAATAGAAAACGCAATCAAGAGAGTTGTAAAATTTCTGGAGTAGAAAAAGGAAGGCTCCTGAAAAAAGTGCGGTAATCATTGACCATGACCTTGCCTGACCTTTTGGCCTAGCCCGAAAAATGTGTATTTATATATATTTATATATTTATGTTTCGCCTACGATTTCCATGCGACATGTGTCGTCTACAGTTTTATTGGCACCAATTATAAGCATTTCGTTGCTGTTGCTCAAGTTTGTGCTCGAGAAGTAAGGCCATCAATCATTTGTTTTGGGCCAAGTCAATTAGAGTCCGTCCGCCGTAGTCATGGGTACTAAGTATCGCGGCATTAGGTTTTTATACCTATTTACATTAACTCAACGGATTTTCTGATTGTTTATCAATGCGAAAAGGGGCCGCAAAAGGGGTTATCAATGGAATTGGTGGGGTGATTGGGAGGCACGTCTCTATGGCACAATTCACTGATAAGCTAATTAAACTTTTTGCTCTGGCCTAAGGCAATCACTTAAAGGTTTTTGTCTTGACAGTAGAGATTGTAAAGGGTAAGAAATAAATATTATAAAGGTTATAAAATGGTTTAAAGTTGAATTAAGAGAGTTATTTATAGAGTTCTTTTTAATAATAAAATTTTGTTTGAAGTTTTAACTCTTTTGAAGTGGCAACTAATTAATTTAAACAAATTTCCAAGTTCTTGGGGATGATTCTGCTTAAAAATATAACTATTAGTAGAGTTCTTTATAATAATACCATTTTTATGGAGTTTCAACTCTCTTCTCCTTAAAGGTTGTCACTTAAAGGTTTTGGCCTTTATAGTAGAGATGGTAAAGAGTAAGAAATAAATATTATAAAAGGTTTTGAATGGTTTAAAGTTAAATTAAAGGAGTTATTAATAGTGTTCTTTATAATAAAACAATTTTTATGAAGCTTTAACTCTCTTGAAATTTCCACTAATTAATTTAAAGCAACCTCCAAGTTCTTTGGCACCTAACTAAAATCTCTTTTGAGAAAAGTCTCACCAAACTTTGAGCCTGATTGTGTGGCATTTGGCTGACTTTGATTGCAACGCGGCTAAAGTTCAACTCACAGCTGGATACTGAGTGTCGGCCGCAAAACTTGTTCTGAGAAGTTGCAGCTCACAGCTCACGCCGCATGCCGTCTCAAAGATATATATTTATATGTAGGCACGCATTCGTCTTGCTCCAATAATCACCTAGACCAAGCCAAGTTTAGCTGCGGCAGAAAACGCCAAGAATGCAACTGCCAACGCGCTCGGTTGTGTGAATCTGAGTCAAAGTTGTCTGGCCAATTTTGGGGGGCGGTACACCGAGAGATGGCTTGGCTTGGGCGGGAAACATTGGATCGCAGCAGACAGAGCCGGAGACATAGCGACTGACTATGTACGTACGGCTAGGCCTGTCGTGACGACAGCCTTGTAACAGTGCCCTCAAATCGGGCTGTGCCAGCAGCAGCACGCACGCGCTGCAGCTGCGGCGGGCTGCCAACTAAATGGCGATAACAACAATAGCCAAGAGAGGAGAGATACCAAGACAATGGTCGGCAAAACGAAGAAAAAACAATTAAGACACCGGCGGTGGTGGTGGCAAGGGAAAACCCGGAATTTTTTCCGAGTATTCAATAAGATAAATGGTTCTGGTTCCCCCGGTGACCAATTCCATTTTCATTTCCCCCTAAAGAGAGCAGAGAAAAATAACACAGAAGGGACAGCGATACAGAGAAACCATAAATAAATAAATTTGCTAAAGTTTTTCAAGTTCCGAGAGTGTAGAATCTTTTTTTTTAGAGTATTTTGAAATGTTTGAAGCTGCAAAAAATTATTTTTCAAGTTTTCCCTATAGTTTTTAATTAAAAGTTATAAAGTAATTTTGCCAGCTTAATTCGTGCATATTATGCAAGCCATAAACGTGATATTTTCGGTTTTTTTAAGCATTTTTACGGTGTAAGCTACAGATTGAGTCAACACGGCGTATGAGCAATATATAAAGAGAGAGAGAGAGAGACGAATGCGCACGGCTAAGAAAAAAGCGATAAAGAAGGCATAAGCAAAGCTAAGTAAAGCAAAGCTCGATTTGTATTTTCGTTTTTATACGCATTGAGAATAAATTAAACGATTTCTGCCTTTTGCTTTTATTGTGTTTTGTTGATTTTTTGTTAACTTTTTCGCTTCGTTTCATTTCCTTCAGCTTTTTTTTTTGTTTTTTTTTTTTTTGGGTATAGAGAGACCCTCTCGCTTTCGCAGACGGGTTTCTCTGTCTCTGTTTCTGTCTCTGAAAATGTTAGGAGTGGCAGTCGGCGAATGCAGGCTATAAAAAACATTTAAATTGAGACAGCACCGCAGCGAGGCAAACTGGGCAAAATCATTTAAATAACGCACACGTCGCCATCGCCATGTTGTGCTCGTTTTAATTTTTGTTTTCTTGTTTTATTTGTATTTTCTGTTTTTTTTTTGTTTTTGTTGTTTTACGTTTGCGTCTTTTTCTCTCCGTTTCATTTGTGCAATTATTTTCGTCGTTTTTTTTTTGCTTTCAAAATTGTAGTCGCTGTTTATTTATTTTCGCTACTCTTTCCCCCAGTTCTACTAGAATCCGAGGGCACTTTTGTTTTCGCAGAAAACAAGGGGGGAGGCCAGGCCTTTGCGACCCCATAAAGTATATATTTTCGATCAGGATCAGCCTAGACATTTTTCCGGAATTTGCAATTGTTTGTCTTGCTATTTTTATGGGTTTTCTTTTTGGTATTTCGAGCTAAGAATGTTTCTTTTAATTTGTTTTTAAAATACCTTAGGATTTATGCTATCTTAAATTTATTTTAAAAAGGTTTTCTTTATATCCCTAAAAATCCCTATAACTCTAAGCTTGCCATAGATAAAACCCTTAAATTTCCACCCCTTATCACATCTTTCCACTTAATTAAAGCGCATCTAATGGTCGATCTTGATACCTTTTTTTTCCTCGTACTTGGGCGGTGTGTATCTGTAAGATAAACGCTGACTTTTCAGCTCTCCTCTCCCCCTCGCCTGTCGTTCTATCTATCTCTCACAGTAACCAGCAATTTTCATTCAGAATTTATGGGCAAATAAAATAGAATTGAACATGGAAAACGCTGCACAATGAAAATTGAAATTTTCTGTTATAGTTTTTTTTTGTATTTTTATTCTACATTCTCCAGGCTGTTGTTTATGGACAGGTGTTATATATGTGTCTATATATACTGACTACATAACGTATATGCAGTTGTTGGTTGGAGAGGAATGACTTCATGCAACGAACGGCAGAGAATATAAAAAAATTGAATGGCGAAAAAAACCAGTAAAGTTTTTATATATTTACATGTTTCACTTTTTATTTGTCATGGAATTTCCTCGAATTAAAATTCATTGATTCACTATAATCTAGGGTTATGTCGGTGTGAGTGTTCTCTCCTTCGCTGATAAGCTATTTTGCAATTGAGTGTTGTGCCTGCCTTCTTCACAGCTTATCAGGGAATCATTAAAAAACTTATTGACGCCAGTTGTCATCCTATATATATAATACATACATAGTTGTTGTTGTTGTTGCCGTTGACAATGGGCTAGAAAACTAAAACAAAACTGTGGGGAATATAAAACTAATGCCAAACAACAGCTGGCGTCAGGGGGTGGGGGGAGCGATAAGAACGAAGACGAGATAGAGCAAACAAAGGGAGTTATTAGATTCATATTTATGCACAGCCGCAGGCCAACTTTTCTCACAAGTTTCCTATCCTATTCCCCTTTGTTTTTTTCTTTTGCTTTTTTTAATTTGATTTGTTTTGGTTTTGCTTGGAAATGGGTTAAGAATATGCACCCCTCAGTGACGGTTGTGGCCTTTAATAAGTAACCAGAACAGCTCACAGTTTGTGCGCCAGTTTCTGAGAGTTACATCATCATCATCATCACCATCATCATCTCGATGCATTCATTTCATTTCAATTCATTTCCATGTGTCCTGATAACAAAGACAACAATGACTGCAGTTTTATTGTTGTTTTCTTTATTAACACACAATTATAGGTTATAGTCGTGCGTCTAATTGAATTTGATAAAAACCAGGCAGAGAGGAATACAATTAGTGGGGAAAATGGTTTGGGGGGGACACGTATCTACCTTCGTCTATATAGTAAAGGGAATTAGGTAGCTGCTCTCTCTCGCTCTCTCTCTTTCCCACAAATTCAATACAATTGACATGTAATCAATAATAATTGTTGTTGTTCTGCCTGAAGGCCTGACATTGAAAGAGGGCGCCTCTCGGCGGAGGCGTGTAGTGGTGGCCAGGTGCTAGGAAAAGGCAAATAAATGAATAAAGTATATATATATTTTCTTACCTCACGCAAGTCGCAATTATTGATTAATTATTTGGTGTTGTGTGTGTGTGGGTTTTGCCTTCTTAAACACTAAAGGAAAGCAAAAGGAAAGGTCTGCACTTGAACCTTTTTTTTTCTGCTGGCTTCTGGGTTGCCTTTCTTTTTTCCTTTTTTCTTTTTTTGCATTAATTGAATCATCAATCTCTTGGGTGACAAAAACACTTTACCCTGCCGGCTTGCCTTCATTTATTAAGGTTTCTTTCTCTGGGTTTTTACGCTGCTTTGAATATTTTTCCCCCCTTCCCAGATCCATTTTCTGGGGCTCAATTTAATTGGGTTATTACGCATGGAAATGCTTTCCATGGTGGTGTGACGTCAGAACTAGTTAAAGTTCTTTTGCGCACTAATCATCTCCTCACCAGCAGCGTCGATTCTAAACTGTCCTTGACCCATTGTCATGGCGCGTTGATATTTATTGAAAGTCTCTCGTCCCCTGACGACCCGCAGCAACTCCCTCTGGCTAAAGCAACAACATGCTGCTGCGTTAGTCGCAGCAGTTAATGTCCGAAGGCCGTTAAGTGATAATTTAGCTAATTCCATGCACTTACCTTGGACACTGGCACACACACCATGACGTATACGCAACGAGTTTGCATATATTACGCATACGTAGTGTGGTCGCGATTAAAGTCGCTTTATGCGGTGAGTACTCGCTCAGCTGTTGCTATTGTTGGTATATAGCTATATATCTATTGCTATATTGCCGTCGAATGCTGCCAACAGCAGATAAATGTAATTACAGTCTTATCATAATTACGAGCGAAATGAGAGCAGAGCAAAGAGATAATAATGCGGGTGTAACAAAAAGGGATGCGAGCAGGGAAATGAAAATGATGACGATGGATGGCGATGCCTTGGCTCAGCTGCTATAGCAGCTTTAGCAGCTTCCCACTGAATTTTCCGCCTCACTTCCCGCCTGTCCATGTCCTCCGTAGTTGTTTCAAATTTTAATTTTATTTTATTGCAGCGCACAAATTGTGCGCCATGTCGCCGGCGGCGCTGTTGCGTGTAAGCTTCTCATCCCCCCATCCCTTATCCTGTCCTGGCTCCCTCCATTATCCTCAGTGGCTTCCTTAGCCTGTGTGTGTGATTGTGTGTGGGTATTTGTGAGTGGCATACGAGGGTCGTTTAAAATATATAATGTCAGGCCCACATTACTTGGGGATTTTATGTTCATATTTCTGTTTTTATATTCAATTATTTCTTTTTTTAATGAAATTCTTTAATAAGGTGACATTTTTGTGATATTAAATTGCAGAGATCTTAGATCTTAGATCTTAGATTGATTTGTTTTTATAATCTGTACATTCCCATGAATAAATATGATATAACAAGGTCTAATCTCGATTTTAAAAATATTTTCCTATGACATGAGTTTCCCTTATCAAAGAAATCTGTACAAATATTACATAGCATTGAATCATTTGCATTTATATGCCTATTTTTGGTTTCTTTGAATATCCCACCTTATTTTTTGAATTTAATAAATATTTTTCATTAATTTCCAAACCCAAAACTTTATTATATTTTTGCCTGGAAATACTCAATCCCCCAACGTTTTTTGTAGGTGCGTTGGTGTGTAATGTTAATTGCCATCATGCGCGCGCGCAAGACAAGTTGAGTCTCTTTATGTCCACCTCTCAACCAAACCCGGGTATCCTGCTGCTGGTCCTCATCTCCTTCGTCCGCCTGCCAGTTCCCTGCGGGCACCAGTTGACCCAGCCCCGGCAATCCATCCTGCTCGTGCTACGGTCTGGCATGCCCTGCCCTGGCCTCTGCCCTGCCCCTGGTCTTTAATTACTTTCGTAGTTAATTTTGTTACAATAAAAAGAAAAAAAAGAGGCGACAGTGAGAGCTGAGCAACACCAAAAACAATGACACTGTCAGTGCAAAAATTGAAATTTGCTTTTAATTTGCGCTTCTGTGTTGTTGAGGGCCCAGAAAGCCCTCTCAGAGTTTTTCAAATATTCCCCTCCCCGGTTTGTCATGTTTCCGTTTCCTGTTCATTTCATTTTCAGTTTTCTTCTGACTTTTCTTTAGTGAAATTCAAACGAAATAAATATATATTTGTGTTCGTGAAATTTTGCTTTAATTGATTTGTCTTGAGGGCCAAAAGCAAGCATTGATTTTCCCTTCAGCTTTGCTTTATTTATTTTATTTTTTGCCACTTTTCCTGCGCTATCACGACGATGTCTGCTTTCGCTTGGCATGAAAATTGATTTGATTTCAAAGCCAAAAAGTTTATTGACATTAGATACGGCGTGCCTCTCTAACCATTTATTTCTTTTATTTCTCGATTGGCCCAAAACTTTTCCACACTTCGATTTACGAGCAGCAGCAGCAGTATCGATGGGAGGGCGCCTCGATAATTGGCATGCCGATCCCCACTAGCATTCGCATTCGCATTCGCATTCGCATTCCGATTCTGTGTTCTTTTCATTTGTATTTTCCTCTTTTTTTTTCCTTTGCATTTGTCTTGCATTTGTTTTGTTATTAAACAAAGTTGAGGGTTCAAAGCGAGTGTCAGTGTCTGGGAGAATAAGCAGACCAGAGAATTGGGAGCAACAAAAGCGCCGAATGTGAATTGCAAATTGCAGATCTCTTTTTTTTTGCGTTTATTGAACCCGTCGTCAGAACAGCATATTTCTTTGATTGACCAGAGACGAAGTCCGCAAAAGGAAACTCATCGACAGAGGCATTGGAGTGTGAAGAGACGGCAGTGAGCGGGGTGAAATCAGTTGAAAGCATTTCAAAGGAATAGAGGCGGAATTTATATTGGCAGATACACTCTTATTTCCAATCACAGTGTGAATAAGGCTTCTAATTAAGATGCTCAAGCCTTGTGGAATTCCAATTCCTGAAATCTAAATGAGTTTGCTGAACTTTGATATAAAGAGAATTGCAAATTACAAAAGACTTTTAATGAAAATGTAGCAACAGGGTTATTTTAGGGATAGTAAAATGTAGGAAAATTGAAAGGTTTTAGGTAAAAGTCAGCCTTAATAAGGTAACTCCTTTGCTTTTCTAGAAACCAATGAATCCCTTAAATCTTTGTTATTTCCTCTTATTATTAAGAGCTTCACTGAAAACGGATGACCTGACTTAACAGCTATTTTCTGATGAATCCTTTGAATCTCCTGCAAATCCCCCTTTCATAGGACTACTATTCCCCCTTGTCTTATCTATACTCAAAGATATGCTATGCCAGGGCTCACCAGCTGTCTCACAAATATGTGATATTTTGAGGCAGGGGAGTTAAGCAGTTGACGACGACGACGACGACGACGACGTGTTTGGAAGGCACTGAAGATTGCTGACATAGTTTTCCGACCCGTTCTCGTGTGTGCTCGGTGTGTTTAGTGCTTTGTGCATTTTAGAAAAGGCCAATTGACTGCGACCTGGGGACTAAATGGAGAGCGAAAGAGAAATAGAAACAGAAACAACCAGAAACTGAATCTGAAACTGGGACTGGGACAACGAGAACGACACATTCCCAGGTCCCCACCCACCGCCGCATTCACAAGCAAATCCACCTGAAAGCTGTCCAACCTTTGAATATTTGATGGCCTCAAAACACAGACTGCAAAAATGCGTAATTACCGACAAGGGAAACTCGACAACTGACTCCTTGCTGGGAGGGAATGTGAGTGGGTTGGGTTTAGATTTAGGTTTCAGTTTGCTGGTCGAACCTCGTCGAGTGAAAAAGCAAACTATAAATAAAATGAAATATCGTGAGTGGTTTGTATATCCATGTGGGTGGCTTACGATATTTATAAGCTATAAAAAAAATGTAAATAAATTATGTAATCCAAGAAATATACTCAATAATCTGAGACTGCACAAAGGCTTTTCATGTTTTTTCAACTTTCAAGTGCTGTGCAATGCAAGCGAAAAAGAAAAGCGACATCAACAACAGCTGGTCAAACAATCAAAATACTTTTCGCTCAGCTCATTTTCATAATACTAAATCCCTCGATATGTGTACGTACATAAAACCCGTTGATATATGTTCATTTATAGATTGTATATGCACCTTTTTTTGTATATCTAAAGATATTTTCGGCTTGTCCACTCTTGGCTGTCTCGGTTTTTGGCTGATTTATTGAAATGTTTTTCGTCTGTTTCATTTTGTTTTTTTTTTGTGACTGTGTTGAATCAAGACAAAAATTATATTTTTCTTAAATAATTTAATTTATTTTTCATATGATTTAAGTATCCGTTTTTTTTTTGTTGCGTTAGCTGAAAATATGCTGAGGAATATATTCTTTTTGATTGTTCTTTCGTGGCAACATTTTTGTCATTGCGTGTAGGTCAAATATGTTGCAGAGATTTTACCTGAAGGCTCCCGGCTGTCCATTACCATTTTCCCAGCTCCTCCGAAGGGGTTCGTTCTTTGGCAAAGTTTTTGTAGCTCCCTGGAAAAACTTGTTACACCGAACTTGAAATGTTTTATGCAACAAAGAGATTGTATGAATATTTCAGGCGTTCATATTTTGCTTTTACAGCTTTGGATATCAATATTAAATACGTACACTTTTACTGCATTAAGGTTTTTATTTTTATTTGATGGAAAGAGACCTTCAAGGCCGTCGATAGCTTGGATGATGGGTGAAAGTTTACTGCCTGTCTTCCATTAGTTTGGTTACTTGACTCACGTAATGCCTACTCCTACTCCTCCTCCTCTTGTCTCTTCGATGGCCGTAATTTTTGGGCTTCGCCATTGGCTTCGCTTTATGTAATTCGAGACAATGGCGGACAAAAGATCTCTTGTAAATTCAATGCCAAACTCCAACGTCAACGTTTACAGGCCTCGGATACCCGAGTAGTTGAGTATCTGAGTATCTTAGTGGCGGCGCTGCCTGAAAGTCTGAGTATGTCTGGATATTGCACCTCTCCGATTTCGGATACCCGAACGTGTATTTGTATCTGTGTATCTATACCTGGGCTACCTTTGCGTGGGTGCAGCGATTCAGTGACGCTTTTTGTTTCAGCGATAAAGCCCGCCGCCTGGAAATACAACAAACTTTTTTGTTTTTCTCGCTCTTTTTTTTTTTAATATTTTATCTTGTTATTCTTTTTTTTTTGTTGTATTTTGTTGGTTTCATACATGCATGCATACATGTAAGAGATTTAATATAGCACGCTGCTGTGGCTCGCTGACGTCATAAGCCCCAGTGTCAGAGAGATGCCTACGCCCCAGAACCACCCCGCGGGTGGAGCGGAGCAGCCAAGCATGTGCCGGCACTGATAAGGCAAAAATCTATAAAACTTTTAACATGCCAATATGGCTCCGGCGACATGGGAAAATTTCTCCTCGCGGGAGTTTTTCCGCTGGCAAAAAAGGGGGGTTGAGTGGGTGTCCATAAGGTGGTAAGCATCACGTTTGAAGTGGCCATAGAACCGGAATCGTTTAGCTGCCTTAATTGGTCAGCTGAAAATGAGGGATAACAGCTTTATAGGTTCTTGTAATAATACATATTTCTTGGGAATATCAAGTTGTTATTTTAATATAAAAATTAATTAAAGTTCAACAGGGAAATATGTTAAAATTTATAGAATTTTAGCAGTGAAATTTTTAATGTTTAGTTTTAACACTTTTAGTAAAGCTTTCAATATTTTGACAGCTGTTTGGGATTTAAAATTCCATTTTCTAAGTGCCCTTCTCCCACGCTTTTTGTTTTTAAAGCATAATGCTTAAAAAAAAAAACCTATTTCCAAAGCTTATCCACCCACGCTTTCACTTAACATAGTTCTGGGGGTTTATTAAAATGTGGTAACCTCTTTTTTTGGTTAAAAGAAACGACCTTGACCCAGCTGAATGCTGAAATATATTAATAGAATCGATTCCGGTGCTCTAGCGGCTTGAACATTAGTTAGTTTAATGCCCGGAATGACTTATTAGCTATGCTTGAGCTTGATTTTGAATTTGATATGCGACAGAGGTTAAGAAACCCGAGTAGGAAGTGCGGTGCGGCCCCTCAGTCAAGGTTGATTGGTGCCGGACCGGATTGGATCGAAAGAAGTCAAAGTCGATCGAAGCGAGAGCTCAATAAATTGCGAATTATGCAAATGCCCTGCATGCTTGATTGGGTCTGCAGACGACTAACTAATTTTTTCTCTATATATATATATTCCAGACTCCTCTTCAGCATTTCCTTCGCCGTCTTCAAAGTGGCCCCGGAACAGTCATTTCAAACTGGAAGGAAGGACATGTGGAAACCCCGGAGGATACAGTAACATAAATACAACAAATATTCATTCATAACCATATAGCATATATGTATAACCGCGAGACTACAGATATTTAGTTGTAACGTAGCTTAGTCTTAACTGAAAGAGAGAATACAAGAGAAAACCGAAGCAAAAGCAAGCGAAGAGCGTAAGAGGAAAATCCATCTAAGAGCCAGGAAAAAAATTCATTACATTTCGATTGATCTGTCGTTCGATCGATCGGTGGGTCGGTCGGTCGGTCACTCACTAAACACTGCAGTGTAAACGCTTTAAAAATTTTTAAATTAAATACAAAAAAGGTTAAATTTAACACAAAAATTATGGTGCACACAGTGCGCTTGACAAAAAAACAAACAAACAAACAAATAAACAAGGAAGCAGCAGGCAAATCTTACGATTAAGCACAAGGTGTAAAGTGTGCGTGTGCGCGGGAGAAGAGCTGATGAAACGGGTTTGAACCTTCAGAGAGTTGGAGAGAAAAAAGAGAAGAAAAATTAAGCCAAAACTCGCCCCAAATGAGGACACTTGTCGGCCGGTAGTAGGTCCTCCGCCTTCCTCCTGCTAAGCGAGCTTGCGTTCCAAGTAGCCCCCGACGACGATGATTTGGCGTCTCAACCGTAGACGTGTCTCTAGATATTTATATAAATATATATGTATAGATATATATGCGTATATAAATGTTGTACAATCAGCGACGACGTGCAACAATAAACCGCCCGCCCCCGCCCTAGAATCAGAGTCAGAAACTGAAACAGAACCAGAACCAGAACCAGAGTCAGAGGACATTATGCTCATGGACCATTTCCAGTAAGGCACCACCAACTACACTCATGAATAGTTATCCATCCACCACACACACTCTACTCACACTCTACTCCGATCATTCACACACCACTCAGAAGAACCCTAACATATAGAAAAGCATTCTAAAGCAAGTAAAAAAGTATCAACAAACAAAAAAGAAACATTTGAAACGCAGCAAGAAATATATAAAGCAAAAAACAAAATCTAAATGTTTACATTTAAGCCACATAAAACAAAACAAAAAAGAAAACAACAAAAAGAAAAAAAAAATCAACTGAAATTTGTGTGTATAAAAACGTATAAAACTTAGCATTAATAATGAACATGAGATGAACCGAAGTAGTAGAAGACGAAGGATGTTGGCAGAGTCAAGTCTATATATACACAAGATTGAAGCATTATACTTACGAGAGCAGAACAAAAGAGAATATCATGTGCTAGAGAGTCGACTAAGTATAATTATTGAGAAATTAACCAGAAGGAGGAGGAGGAGGAGTAGGTTTGAGGAAGAATGAAGCTAAAGGCAAAGGCAAGGCAAGGCAACTGTGTAGCAGTTACGTTTCTATATATATTCAAGTAAATATCGATCGGAGTATATTTATACATATTGTTTCGTTATGTGCGGAGAGGAGTTAAGATCGTTTTTGAGGTCCTTTTTTTTTATTTAACTTTAACTACCACTGGCGCGGCCCTTCTCCGTATTCCTTTTTGCTTTTCCCCTGTTATTATTTATTTTTAAAAGTCAAGACTTTTAAATTATGTTGTTGTTGTGAGAGGAGAAAGAGAGCGAGAGCGAGGGCAACTCGGGATCGTAACAAATAAAATTAATTTATATACATACTTTTTATGTTTGATATATTATATATATATATATAAATGATCATTTGTTCTACTAGTTGCGAGACAAAAGTCATAAATAGGCATTAATTAAGCATCTAAATTTAATGGTAAATAAAAGTAAACAAAAGAAAGCAACAAATAAAAACCGAAATCAATCGATTAAGCAGACGATGATGTTTGTAGCCACGAATGTTCACATCACACCACATCTAAGAATTGTGTCTTTGTCTCCATCCCCCTTTATATGAAGCATACACACATGTTTATGTGTTTCCAACTAGTTTTTCGGTGTGCCGATGATCCCTTTGTGTCCTTTTTCAGTCACCCAAAAAAAAAAACACCATGGACATGGACACGGACACAAGAAACACAAAAACAAACACACACACATAAGCATATACTGAAAATAATCTACGGTAGTCTGAGCATAAAATTTAATGTGGATATATGCCTAAATAAATATATATTCGAAACATATGTGCAGTAGAGGAAGGAGGAGCAGGAGCAGGAGAGAGCGGGAGAAAGTCAGTCTTTAAGTTTGTGCAATTTTTGTTTTAGTTTTTTCGTTTCTCGACTTGTGTTTAGCCCATAACTTTTAGCCGGTAGCTGTTAGCACTGCTCTTTAAAGATGCAGAGAGATACAGTATCTGAGGAGCCCAACCTGAGCTTTACTATCTGACTAACGATTTGTATGCTTTACGTTTATGTATTAAATAATTAATTCAACTTGAGCACTAATTTTTAATATCCTCTAATCTTTTGTTTTTTTTTGTTTTTATGTGAGCTTTCTCCTTAAAAAAACCCCTTTCGTTGTTGTTTCATATGTGTGTGCGTGCAGGATTCGAGGTACATATTGATAAAATATATATTAATTAATATATATATATAAAATATTTAATATATGTGAGATGAAGAACCGGAACGCAAGAGGATGAGAAAGCAAAATTCAAGTTATTTAATTTAGTTTATACATTTAAGTTTATATAGCAAGCGCATATATATACAAATATATATATACATATATATATTTAAAACCAACAAATAAGATGGAAAATCTTGAAAAAAAAAAACAAACAAACAAACAACCAAACAAACACAACAAACAAGCATACAATAAAAAAAAAACAAATTTGCGAAAAAAAAGAAAAGAATTATAAGTAAAAAGATGATATAAAGAGGAGAGGAAACAAGAAAACACAAAGGAAAAGAAACAAACAAACAAAAAAACCAATAAAATGAATTTGAAATCCTTAAAAAATATATACACTAACTGTGGGCGTTCTTATTGAAGTCGGATTGATGGAGATTCCCTTAGATTTGCTTCAGCAGGAGGAGGAAACCATCATCTGGTTACCTCCTTTCCTTTCTGATATGTGTGTCGTTGGATTTCTAAAATGAAAAGCATCTGCGTTGGAAATTCTTTATTATTTTCTTCAGTTCAATTGCGCCGGCAGTGTTGTCAATCCTCCAATGAAAGCAATCCATTCCAGATGCTGTTTTGCCAATAAAGGGGATTGGATTGAAAGTAAGTATATTAGTTTATTTGCTTTCAAAGGTAGATGTTGCTTTATTTAATGCTTTTTAACATTATTTATTATTCTTATGCAGATGGTTATTACCTAAAAATAAATTTATTATTTATCTCTTATAGAAAATTATTATATTATTAAATAATCAATCCATCTTTTGAAAATTCTCCTATTTCCAAGCCCCAAATATATCCATACACATGCCACTTTTTGTATTCGTTTCAATTTAAGTTTGTCTGCTTGTTTCGTACTCCCAAAGTTTTAGACCCCGAAAAAAAAGTAAAAAACTTTCCAACCGACAAGAACAACAAAGGAAACATGGAAATAAAAAGAAAATAAAAGAAAGCTACAAGAAAAAAACGAAGAAAAATAAAAAGAAACAGGACTGCGGACTGTCAAAAAGTTCTGCATAATTTTTGGTTTGTTTCGTTTTTCTTCCCTGTTCCTTCCTTCCGATTTTCCATAGCATACACCTTTGACACACTTGCCAAGGGGCCTTTTTCCTTATATAAGGGAAAACTCTAGAGGGGGGAAAGGGGGAAGGTAAATAAAACGAGAAACTGCTTTTATTTTGTTTCCTTGATTTTGACTGCAGACAAAAAGTTGGCGTGTGTACATGCTATGTGTGTGGCCCAAACACTCCCACAAAACATACTCTCTTTGTGAGTGTGTGTGTGTATGCATATTTATATGGAATGTGAGGTTACGGCGCACCGTGGACGTCTAAGGTTATTTATAGCAACACTTTTTCGGCCACGCTCGCATTAGTACCCCCCTTTTGGCTCCTTCTGCCGCGGTTGCTCCTTTCGCCAAGTTTGTCCTTAAGTTGGCCAGGACATGCACGAAGGGACAGCTAAGCAGCTTTATGATTTCTGTGTGTGTGTGTGAGTGAGTGTCCTGGGGCAAGGGAATTTTCCTTTATGCAGGCCAGCAACGGAAAATAATAATTCCCAGCATGGCCAACTGAACATCGGAGCAGACTTTGTGTGTGTGTTGTGTGTGTGTGCGAGAAAAGACATCAAAGCGGAATTTTCCCTATAAACGAGGAGGGAAAGAGATACTGAAAGCCCCTTGGGAACGGGAATCTTTGGTGCGGGAAATGCGATGAATAGTTTTTGCGGAAATTTGGTTTAAATTCGATGCAAGAGTTGAGGCACCTTGAAGTTGAAGTGGCGACTTTAGAGAGTTTCAAAAAGATAAATAGATTTTTGTCAGAGAAAATCTTCTTTGTTTTCAAGAGATTTAAAAGTCACTCTTAGAGAAAAAGAGAGAATTAAAAATAAATTGTGCAATTCCAGTTTAAATAATAAAGTTTAAAGAAAGTTTTAAAGACTTGCAATTATAATATTATATAATTTCCCATTTCAAACAATCATTTATTAAATAGTTACATTAACAGCTTTAAATCCTCTTTTTCCCTACATTTTACGCTTAAATTCTCGCATTATTAATTAACCCTTTTAATCATCTTTCCTTTGTAATTATAAATTCACGTGTTATTGCCTTCGCGCATTTTAAGTTGAATACAAATATAATTAATTTGAACCTTTGACACAAAATTAAACAGCCAGACGAGTTGGTATTGAATTAATTACTGAATGTGTATCGGCGATATTAAGTGGGATGTTAAAGCTGTTCGTTCAGAGTGACTTTTGGGTGGCTATCACCTTGTTAAGTCGGTGGGTTGGATTGTTTTTCTGGCTTGGCTTGCGAAAAACCAAGGGAGAAAGCGGCAACGCTTTTCAATGTGTCGCCGTCTTACCAATTAGATTCCCCCTTTGCCAGCTTTTGTCCCTTATTTTCTCCCCTCTCTCTCTTTGGCTTTATAGGCAACCAATTGTGGTTGTGGAAATCTATATGGATGCGGTGGTGACCTGGCCTTTGTGCTGGTTTCTTTTTTTTTTTGCTGGGCCAGCAAAAGGTGGCAGTGGCTGGCAATTGGTTCTGGTAATTGGAAAATAAGTTAAAAATACGTTTTATGAGCAAGGACTCGTCTTTCTGTCTCCTCTCTGCTGATGTCAGGTCTTTGAACCAAAAGGAATTCTAGGAGATTAATAGTGCACTCTTAGAGAAATCTGCCAGGAATTCAGGGAAAGGCGTACAAATTTCCGAGAAATATTTGCTAGGAATGATGATGAAATGCCTCGCATAATTTATCTCAAAAATTCATACGAATTTAAATCTATATTAATCAAGAAACTATATTTCAGTTGGACAGACGCAAAAGTGCGGTAAATTGAGCGTTGGCCAAGGCATTCCGTTGGCAATTCCTGATATATATATGCGATATATCTATATGCTACTGTATTTATATACATTTTTATTCCCGGCAAGTGCTGGTCTGGCAGCTGTGTAAACACAAATTCCGAGGGTGGTGACAGAGGTTGCTCTGGGTTCTGGCACGGGTTAATTAAAAGTCTATTCATCAGTCGTCAAGTTTTAAAAGGGAGCAACTTTACACACTGCCTGTAAAAAGATTGATTTGTCACGAGCCTCGTTACCCCACCTGGAAAATATTCGCACATGCCATAAATTGAACGTATAACTCCCCCAAAAGTAATTAGAGAGGAGTCCAAGCTTCATTGGATAATTGTTGGGGTTCCACTTCGGGGCTGGACTGCAATTTGCTGGTTGCATCATTCCCAGCGGAATAAGGGTGCACTCGACAAAAATGAGTTATTTTATGGGGTTTATTTTAATTTGGGATCAATAACGAGGGCTATAATCATTAAAGTTTACATCAAAGGATGCTAATATAAATGTAATTAATTTCCTATTCATTTTTTAGGTTTCTTTATAGCTTTTATAATCAATAAACCATTGTATGTAAAAAAAAGAAAACAAAACAAGTAAAAAATACTCAATTAATTCCACAGGAAAACTATAAAAACTAAATATTTTCTACTTTATTCACTTAAAAACTTAATTAAAACCCTTTAATTACCTAAATTAAACTCAAAACAAAAAAGATTTAACGAAAAACTTTAAGTAAACATTAGATTTGTATAAGAACTTTAAAGTTTCCCATGAGTTTACACAACCAAGAATTTTCCTAGTGTACACAGAGGTACCGCTAGATACCTGTCGAGCAATTTTAGTTAATTATTAACAGAGGGCATTGTGTTGGCATTGGATATTGATAAACATTGCCAGCGGATTGACCATACTCCCCGAGAGAGAATAGAGCAGAGATCCGATTCGGTTGCAGCTGAGTCAGCTCAGCTTCAGTTTTGAATTCATTTTCCAACTGGCTGAGCACACAAAGTGACACCACCCACCGGAGGAGGAGAGCCACCACCCCCAATCCCAATCCCAGTCGTGGGTACGTATATATTATATTACCTTTTTTGTGGCCATAAGTTTTACGGTCCAGACTCTCGGATATGTGCAATTATTTCAGTGAATTTACTGGTAATTGGAGCGGGAGGAGAGCTGATGAACAAAAGCTTCTGGCGAGAAGTTGTTAAGTGCAAATGAGTAATTCCCCATAATGCGCAAATTCACTTCAAGCGACTTGGCATTCAGTTCAGAAATTGCTCCCTATATATGTAGAGATACGAAAGTATCTTTCGATCGGTGGCTAGAGATGTTCCCTGCTAATTCCCCATGAGTAATAGCCAGCAAATTAGTCCAGACAAACACGTACGCGGCATATACACATAAAATTACTCATAAAACGCTAAATAAAAGGCAAGAAAATCTGCTTAAAATACCTTAAGATACATACTATATAATATATATATAGAGAATATGCCACAGAATCAACCACATCTCATGTCTTTAACATTTTTGTTTATTTATATAAAATGTAGAGGAGGCCACACAATGTTGAGGACAAAGAAATAAATTAAGAAAATTAAGTCTTGATTTCGTTCTTGAAATGAAATATAAAATATCCGATATATATAGTCAGAAGATCAGGGAGATTTACTATATATACACACTTCAATCTATATAAAAATATATTTTAGACACCCGTTTGTTTTAGCAGTTCCACATAATTGTATTATCAGTTCCATAAACTGGAATTTTATTGACCAAACGTTATTAACAAATTAGAAGGCGGCAAGGCAAGGAGTAAACAAACAATGGACAGCAAATGAAAATAAAAACAATGTACATATACACAAAAAATCAGCAGGGTGCAAGGTAATTGAGGCAGGGAAAAAATAAAATAAAATAAAAAACGCTTTGAGTTATCCCACAAAGGGAAATTGTTGTGATAATTTATTTTCGACCGCATACTCTACATATTTCCATTATAATCGCAGTAAATCCCGCATTATTCAAAGGGGAATAATATTAATTGGATCAAAATCAATTAGGTTGCGATATATCCAGCAATAATTATTTTTAATTAACCTTTAATACGGCATACCTACAACTTGTTTGCGTTGAGATTACGTTAGATTCCCTTATTTTTTCTTTTTTTTAATTGCTGTTATTGTGTTCTATTTTTAGCTGAATTATTGGTAGTAACAAAAACAAAAGAAAACAAATATTACTCTTTACAACAATGCTAATTTGTTTATGGGTTTATTTTTTCGTTGGCTGAAAGATTCTCCCGTGTCTGAAAACTAATTAGAGAGCATCTGAATATCCTATGTGTGGCTAATGGGAATTAACTGCAGGCCGGCCAAACTTGTTGCCAGTCAGTCAGTCTGTCAGTCTGTCAGTTGGCCATTCCATCATTTAGGCATTGCCAAAAATACTTTCTTGAAATACTCACAAAACTGCGCCTGCGTCGAGCGGAAGGGAAAGAGTACCAAAGAGACATTTGGAGGCAGCAGCCGAAAAGTGTTTTGGGAAAGTAAAGCTTTCTTAAGATGAACCAGCTGCTTATCTCAGCTTGGGAGAATGCTCTGGTTTTCCTTTAGCGGGTTTTCCCTGTACCAGGCCCAGTGTCTGTGTATGTTATGAAAGCATTTCCCCTTTGGCGTCTCCAATCTTCCCACGAAATTTGTGACAATTACGTCAATTTCGCGCTGATTTTTCTTCGTCCATCCGTATCCGCAGCTGCAGATCTTTATCTGTATCTGTATCTGTATCTATAGCTGTATCTGTGTAGGAAATATCTCAACTGTTTGCTTGGGTGTATCTGCGGCGGCTCTCTATTTATTCGTATCTGTATCTATAGCTGTAGATGTATCTGCAGCTCATCTCTTGGCCAGCCATTCAATTCATGTTCACACGTGTGTTTATTTTGCTCCGATTTTAACGCGGGGGCGTCGGTGTCAGTCAAAAGGGGATTGGCGATGGAGGAGCGGGTAACGGGTTACGGGGAACGGGTTACGTTGAGTTTGGGAGCCCAATGTGTGGGTTATGGTAGTACCAAGTGTTACGGCATTTGTGGCATTGGCTTTCTGCCGCTCTCCAAAAAATGTCGGGGCCACACAGCTCTTTTTTCTTTTTTTCGCTTTTATTGAGTGCCATTAAATAATAAAATACATTTTAATTCATTTTCATATTAGTGGAAAAGAGGAAAATTGCGGTAATTCTCATTGATTGCATTCTGCGGTGAAATGTTGTGCATTTTTGTTTTGTTTTGCAAATTATTTATATTTGAATGCAGATGATTTTTAAAGTTCATTTACAATTACATCACAAATATTATTATATTATAAGTTTTGTGGTTTATGAAGGGCATTTTCCTTTTTGTTTTTCCTTTTTTTGCAGCTGTTCATTTGTAGACAGCTGAAATTTAATTAAATGTGGGCAAAACAAAAATATAATATATTTCATAATCTAAATAAAGTCAAATATTTTTATATTACGAAAATTATTATGAAAAATCAAGGAACGTGGAGTTGAACTTTCACTACTTAAAGTTTTTAAACCTTAAAAATGAGGAAAACTACTTTTAAAGCTTAATTAAAGTTTATTCAATTAATTTTCTTAGTAAACCTTTTTCTCTGTGTGTTTTTTTTTAGTAGAAAATACAATACCTTTTAAATAGTTAATTTTTGTGTGCAAACCAGGCATAATAAATTTGTTAATATTAAAACTTAATGTAGAGTAATGCTAAAAAAAGTGAACATTAATTTATCAAAGGTTTTTTTGTGAGTTTATCAACCAATTACATGTGATAAAAAGTATTTTTTCAGGCAATCAATCAATCAATCAATCTTTGATCATATTTAATGCCAACCTATTTAAGGACCTCTTTCACATTTCTCTTCGTGTTGGTTTATCTGACAGACAGTCTTGTGGCTTCAGCAAAGTGCAGAGTCATGCTCCAATGTTAATGTTAATGCAAATAATTATTTGCCTTGTAAGCCAAGAGCAGAGAAGGAGTTGCGGTCAGGTAAGTCTGGTAATTAAGGAACGTGGCCGACAGCTATGGCCACAAACAAGAACCAGAGAACCAGAGAGCAAAGGCAGACAATTGTCGTTCAGCAAATTTACAATTGTTTACTCACCGTCGGGCCAACAGCCGAGAAATCCAAGCGTTTTTGGGGCTAGGTCTCTTGGATCGATCCTAATGCGAGGCAATATGACAGGCGAGGCGATTAATTTGCCATTATTTTGCTTCAATCAAGAGGTCATATCCCAGTCAAGTCAAGTCAAGTCGAGTCGAGTCGAGGTGAGGTAAAGGCTAAGTGTAAAATTAATTGGAGGTACATTAACCCCTAAACGGAGCATCGCTTCCACTCCCTTGGTTCTGTTTCAATTTGCAGTCAGAGGAGGGGAAGGGGGTCCCTTAATTAGAAACGATGTTAACACACGCGACTGGCTGCCGCGATAGGCCCACACACATTGTCTGGATACACTATCTGTGGGCCTATGTATATCTAATTGTATCTGCGTATTTCGCAAATTGAGATAAACGCGTACGGCACACACGGCGTATGAGTGTCGCCATAATTGCCGCGGACCGAGATCTCGCTTCACTAACATCGAGGGGGGAGAGGAGAGGAGCGTAGAGCAAAAAACGGTAAACGTGTTTGCCCCTAATTTGATTTGCTTGGCTCCGCTTTGGCTTTAATTGAGTAACTTGGATTTTTGTTACCGCGGAATGCGTCTTCATTTCGAGTGTCGGTGTACATAGATGAGCTCATGGCCCATGGCGTTCGTTCAATTGCCGGGGAAACATGTTCTCCGAATGTCCGTTAATTAGCTTTCAGAGAGATTCCCCAAAAATGATTGGCAACGGGAGGCGCGTGGCTGAAAATTAGTTCAGATTAAACAGGGGTTGCCCAGTCATTGAGGGGGAGAGAGTGTAGAGTCTGCTTTAAATACCAAAATATATATTTTCATATTAAACTGAACATCATCCCCCACCCAGTCCTTTTCTCTGGCCATTTGCATTTGCATACGTCAGATGGTTTAAACCCATTGAACCGCATGAACGACACTAAAATTGACAGCGTCAACAGCAGCGACAGCCTCGAAATACAAAAAAGAAAAAAAAAAGGAATAACAATAATAACATGCCACTCCGCACGCGTCAATGGCATCAAAATATGCGTTGAAAATAAATAAAATAATGGAGCAAGAGGACGCAAAAATAGACAAAATACAAAAATTCAAAATATAAAAATTTATAAATACACAAGCCTCAATTGAGAGATAGTTTTGTGGTGAGAAGAGGCCAGAGTCTGATGATAATCAAACATTCTGGTGTGAAATCTTGTTTATTATTTTTCAAATATTATCTACTAGGCAGAATATTTAGTAAATATTATTTGCTGAAAATTTAGAAGATAAAGTAAAAGTAAATTCTGGAAATTTTCTACAGCTAAGACGAGCCTTCACCTTAATTAATTCAACTTTCTTATGCAAATGTACTGGCTTATAGGAAGCTGTTCCAAATGATATATTTATTAATTATTAGATTAAATTAATCAATTAAATAATAGTTAATATAATGTAAAATTTTTAATAACTTAAACCAATTAACATAAATATATATAATATATGAAAACCATTAGATAACCTCTTATTTATTGCTTCCCCTAAAGGTTTATTGAAAAATTAAAATTGTAATATATTCCCTTGAATGTTTATTAATCAGTTTCAGCCTGAACTCGGCTATGCCCCCTGGGAATTAGTTTTTCTTGATCCAGAGAAGCCTATTCAAGGTGCTTCATCAATATGCTTGACTCTGCTTAAATTAAGAGCGAATTTTAATAACTTTCCACAGGGCAGAAGCTCTGCCTGGGAGTAACTCGGGGCACAAACTTTACTAATTACACACAACCGGCTAGAAAGCCGTCAAGCTAACTGGGCTAACTGAGTAGAAATGGGGGAAGGAAGGAAGGAAGGAAGGCAAGGAGAGTGCGGAGCAGCCACTCGATTACTATTCAGGCTTGAAAGCCTCCGGATTCAGTTGGATGAGCGGGTGAGTGGTGAGCGATTGCCTTGGCCTGCGCTTTTTCCATGACCTTCGGCAGCAGGCCTCCTTTCCGCTTCAGCAGTCTCCGATTGCGATGGAGACTTTGGATCCTGCATCCCACAACATTCTCAACCCAATTCACATTCCCATTCCCATCCCCATCCCCATCCATAGCATCCACATTCACATCCGCAGCTGCTTCAATTTTCCGTGCCAAGAACTTGGCTAACAAATGAAGCGAAAGCCCAACTTTGGCCGCCTGCAGTTTTATTCGATTGCCTTCGCCCAGGTGGATAGGTGGATGGGTGGAACAACGATTCGCTGGCAAGGTGGAAGGTGTCCGGATGAAAAATGGCATTCCGAATGTGCGTGGGCTGTGCGGAGTGACGATAAATCAATGGGGCCCAGAGAGGGTGAGCTCTGGGGAGCTCTTCCCGCATGCGAATACTTAATTAAGTCAATTATTCTGATGCGATTGCATTGTAAAATGTGCAAAATGGCATATCAATAAGCTTTGCCCGGTCAAACGGGGCGTATGCGTTATATTTCCCCAACCACTGGTGTCACCTATTAACACCTCTTTTCGCCCTTCTGCTTACCTGTCACTCAACTATCAGCCAAAGCCAAAGAACACACCTCGAAATCCTTGACCAGCTGACAGTTGTTATCCCTTTTAGGTGTGAGTGTGTGTGTGTGGGTGTTTGTGTGCGGTCGTGTGTCCATATCCTTGAAACATAATACATTAGCGTCCCCGTTTGACGTGATAATGAAAAGGGAAAGCGCTTATAGAGGGATTTAAAGGGTTTTAAAGGCTCTAGAAATGTTTTAGGAATTTATAAAAATATATTTATCTTTAATATAAATAATATTTCTTACTCTTAAGTTGATTTATTATCTTCCAGCTGCTTTTCCCTGCTTCCTAATATGTTTTCATAATTCCTGGAAATTTATTAATGTAATTGCTGCTCTCTTTTGGTCTGGTTTCGGAACTCATTTTGTGGTTTTTAGTGCCTGCATATGGCATAAAGCATAAATATTAATGTTGCAATTATTTATGGCTACCGCATTTTATGGGCCACAACATGGCGTATGCGTAATGTGCTCAAAAAAACAAAAAAAAGAAAAGAAAAGCGAAGAAAATTATAAGCTCAGCCATAAAATCGAACAATGAATGGCGCCGTATAGAAGGAGCCAGTGGTCCATGCAATGGACCTACTTTATTGATCGAGGTGGAATATAAACACAAGGAAGCCAAAAGACCAGATAACCACCGCAAATAAACCGGGAATCTGTAAGGAAGGGTTCTGACTTAAAGATACTCAGTACTTAGTGGGGAATTATTATATAATTTAAATATTCTTTATTAGAAATAAATCAATTTGTACAAGAAAGTATCTAAATATTGCATAAAATAATTAATTAAAGTGAAGAATAATTGTATATTCTTTTATTTAGTATGTTTAAAATATAAAATCCTTGATTTTAGTTATAATATAAATTGATTTATGCTTTTTAGAGCTCGCTGAGAATTCCTGTTTAGTTTTTCTAGGAATTCCAGGCTTCTTTAATACCATTCTCCGCCAAGTTATATACCCTTCCATTCACCAAATAGGCAGCAATTGAGTGCTGTTTCTTTTTTGATTATTTCTGACTGCAATTTATCAGCTTCAGAGCTATCTAATGGCCATGGCCAGATAATAAGCACATTCCGAATTTGCATATCTCTGGGCGAACGACAGCCGTCGTGATAGGCGCCGCTTATGGCGCTCGACAGCCTCGCTAATCTTACCCAGAGTGTAGCACTTCCCCCTGGGAAAGACGCGACAGGGAGCCCATTTTTATTGGGCATGAGCTGCTGCTGCCAGCCAAAAAGAGCCAAAATGAACTGCAAAATGTTCAGAAAAAATAAGAAAAAACAAAAATCATACTTGGAAGGGGCCGGGAGACAATCATTTCCTAACAAAAATTCGCAGCAAATGAAAAGAAAATGCAAATGAGAGTGAGAAAAGTGGCAAGGAAATCAGGTAGACCATTTCTCAGGTGGGAAAACAGTCGAAAAAATTGAATTTAGCCGCGACAGGAGCCCCACGCATCTTAGCCAAGGCGTTAATTGGATTTATTTGTAAATTTTCTTTTTGTTTCCAAAAAGTTTTTATTCCCCAACAAAATTCAGTGTGTGTGTGTGTGTGTGTGTGTGTGTGTTTGCCATTTGCATTTCAGTTTTGCCACCCTCTGCCCTCTTCCAATTTTCCCGTATTCGTTGTTGACAATAAAAATCGAAATCAATAAAACGAAAATTGATGCTTTCAGCCGTAAAACAAAAAACGGAAATTGAAATGCGGTAAAGTGACTGAAGGACCGACCACAGTCACGGGCTTAACCAATTCCTGTAGCCCTGTTGGGCGTAGAACTTTCATTTCCCCACTATATATAGTATATATGTATGTGCTATATACTATATTCCACACAGGACGCGTGCTCCTTGGTATTTGCTCAAACCAAACATTTGATTTCGATTCAGGGGGTAGAAATGTCAAAGGTCGCCTGTGCGCCTGCTGCTTGTAATTAAATCTACAATCGCTTGGCGATTATTCTCAATTAAAACTCAATCAGTCAGCCAGCTGGCAGTAGCTGTAAACTGATTTTAACACTTTCAACAACGCCCAACGCAATTCGAATCCGAAATTCGAGCAAAAACAGGCCCAGGCGACGACGCCCACAACAAACAGAGTCTCATATCATATCTTAGAGGGAATATACATACATACATATATGTACAAATAAGTACATATATGCTCATGTGAGTGTGCCCGTGCATGATGCCATTTATTTGCTTAAGATTAGATTAAATGTAGCGCCGTCTTTTGCCGCTGAAAACTGCTTAAAACGAAATGAAAACCGAAAAGCAAAGCGAGTTTGGACAATACTTTAATGGGAAATCATTTACTAAGGAAAGTTAATTAAAGAAATTACTATAAATATATAACATTTAATATTTATAATCATAAATTTAATTAATTATAAGATACAGTATTTTAAATTAATTTAAAAATCATTTTTGGAGAGAAAACAAGTAAATCAAAAAGAGTACCTTTAAAATTTAAGAACAGCTTCTTTGAATATATTACCTTTTGTAATATTTTTAATTTAAATTCTAATTTATTCAAATATTCTTTAATCACCCAAGTAAATGATAATTATTCCCCTTTTTTCTTAGCCTTATTTCGGCAGCCTACTTGGCTCTTTTGCTTATATATTATTTATCCATTACGTGGCTGTCTGGGTGTGTTTATCTCTGGGATTTTGTTTGGATAGTTTGCTCTAATTTTTGTTAATCCCGAGAGCACTATTATTTGGAAAGCGTCTGCCTATAAATTTTGTGCAAATTAATTGCCAAAGCTGGCTGCAGTTTCCGAAAGTCTACGGCCACATTCCAAACAGACGCCCACTGGAGAGCAAACTCCTCAATGCGATTCCGAAAACCAAATCGAGATTTGTACAAATTCTGTGGGCAGTGACACAAAAAATTGAAAGCAGTATTTCAACACGCAAACGCGTAGCTTGCAACTTGCCAAAAATGGCGACAGAGCTCGGCTCAGATACGCGTACTCGCATTTGCCAGATACATTTACAAAAAACACACTTGCTTTGTGCATGAATTTATGATGACGACTTGAAGTACGTTTTTTGTTCCCCTCTTTCTTTTTTTTTTTGTTATATTTTCTTAATTCTTTGTATGTTTTTTTCTTTTTGCACTTACTCAATTCTTGTCTGGGCCTTTGGCATATTTTGGGTGCTCATAAATTAATATGACGCTCACGTCGACTTGAGAGACTCGCCTGTATATGCGTATATGTGTATCTCTGTATCCATATCTATATCTATATATCTTGAATTTATTTTATTGTTCAGATTTGAGCACACGCACAGTGGGCATGTTGTCAAACACATCTGCGAGTGACAAGAGACGCGATGGCGATTCCAGCCCGGATTCCCCCTCGTTGAGATCCCGCTCCATCGGCAATCTAATCTGCGTGTCCATTGTGCTCATATGCTAAGTGAATACAAATTGCTCGCAATTACGGAACGGCAGCTAGTTTGTTGGTACGCTGTGCGCTGCCACATAAAAATATAAATAATAAAATTTAATCGTACATCAAATTGTGCGGCAAATGAATTTGCACTGTTCTCTGTACAGAAATCAAAATTTAAATGGCCAGGGAAATGCTTTATGAATGGGCGATTTCCCCATTTAACCCCTTTGATGTGCGTACAAAAAAAAAAAAAAACAAAATACGTTCATGTTTGTGGTCAGTCGAGGCGAAATTGGAGGTGTGATTGCTAATGGAAATTGCTGCCCGGCGGGGGTAGTGACAGCCGGTAATGAGCGGGTAATAACCAAAAAGGTAAGTGCCAGCGGGTTGTGTCTAAAAATCTATATATATATATAGAGAATATATAACTCAACGTGCAGCTGTTGCTGCTGTCTTCCCTCAGACATATCCGCCACCTTTCTTGATAACTCTAATCGAGGCCAGTTTTCTTTTTATTATTTTCTTTCTTTGATTAACTGCAGTTGTCCAATCAAGCCAGAGGCTTATCTGACCAAGTGTTGTGATTGCCGCTGTCGCTGCTTGACGAGGGCCCACTGTGCTCCAAATGGCACTCAAGTGCGGCCACTTAATGGCGAATTTCTCTGGCCGGCCCCGGACAAGTCGTTCAGTTGCATCTGAGCTGCAGTTTGCTGTTCTTTCAACAGGCAAAAGGTCAGAAAGGCATGCGGAAAATTCAATATGAAAAGCGACAGCGACCTCTGATAGTTTTTATATTTTTCCTTTCGTTTGGGTATTTTCCTTTCTTCCAATTTGCGATATGTTTGCAGAATTTTTACACATCTCTTTGCCATCGCTGCGTATACTTAATTAATTGAGACAAATTACTCATACGCCCCGTTGGGTGAATGACTGGACGAGAGTTCAAAGAGAGTTTGAAGCTTAAATGGTTTAAATTGAAAAGCTTTTCTTTGGTTTCAGATATCTAGAATACCTTTTAAATATTTAAAGAAGTTACCTCAAGTTTAAGACCAAACTTTCCCTCTCTAAAACCCAATTCTTTGGTTTCTTTGCCCAAGTTTAATTTGTCCCATCGATCCAATTGCAATTATTATTAGATTTGATTTATTTTTCCCTCCGATTTGTGCGCTCCCATTCGTAGAAAGCACCTTGAACCACATTATTCGCGAAATTGCCCCGCGCAATGAATCTGCTGCGGGGGCTGGCAGGTTCTCAAACTGTCATAGATTTCAATCAAGCAATCAAACGCGGCTCGTGCTAAGATATATATATATATTATATATATTTATATTTATATTTATATGTATGAACCGTGTCTGCCGTCTGAATTGATGGCAATAATGCGAATCCGAGCAAGTCTCTGACTCTGGGCACGCCATCATCTTCCCGCCGTTGCCGCCTTAGAGTTTCACTCGGTCTTGACTCCGTTCAGGTTCTGTTATAGTATTCTCGTCTAGTATGTGTTTCTGTGCTTCTGTGCAGCCTTTCAGCACGCCACTTTATGTAAGCATTAAAACTAGCGCCTGTCGAGCGCCCACAGACAGCTAGACAGATACAAAACGCCAGCTAGACACACTCGCACCGAGATACGAATACAGCTGCAGGCCAGCAGATACATTTGTATCTACGACGCTGCCATGTCGTGTGGTTATTTCTATTTTTTTTTTTTAGTTTTCGTATATTTTTTTCGTGTGGTGCAGCTTTTGGCTTTGTTGTTGTCCAATGCAGCTCTTGCTTTTGTTGTTATTGTTGGTGCTGGTGCAATTTGCGAATATTTGTTACAAGGTCAATCCGGTAAATGAAAAGTGCGAACAAAAAACGCAAATAATATATTGTCTTTAAACTGTAATCGAGTGGAAAACGAATGGGATACCCTTTCGAAAATGCCTTAAAGGAAATAATGATATTTCATAGATATTTTAAATTATTTTTTAAAACAAAATCTATAGTTTTATGACCGAATTTATCTGTAAATTTTTTGCATTTTGTTAAATACAACAGAAAACTCTTAAATCTTTGAGAGACTTATGGGAAATTATTTTAATATAATATAAATTTTAATATTAAGTAAATATTCTGAGCACTTGGCTTGGTTATTCTTCTGAAAATAATATTTTCATTATAATTTATTGCAAATAAAAATATTGAAGCGGTTATTTTACCAAGAGAATATAACAATATCACATAATATCCCCAAATTATAATTAAATTATATTAATAATATTCTCTGCTCAATCTATAATATTTCCCTAACTTTCTCTATGATTTTAGACCCCCTCAAAGGCATTCCAATTAATTCTTTAATTCGAATTGAATTTCATAAGAAATAAGAAAGCCTCTTGCTGGGATCCTAGGATGTATGTACCTTCGCTGCTGCTGCCTTTGATGCTATGATGTTGCCAACAGCTGCAGCCATTTGTGGCCCAAACACACTCTCGCACACTCGGCCAGCGGAGAGCAACAATGAGATGAAAATTTACAAATTGAATTTGCTGTCAGCTGCCAGGATGGATGGTTGACGCAAATGACTTCTTGTCCCGCCTCCGCTGTCGCCCTTCCTCCCCTCTCTCTCTCTTTTAGGGGGGAAATTAATTTTTGTGGCCGAATTTGGTTTGCTTTTTGGGAACTAAGTGCAGCGTCCTCCGGCTGCAAGTGGAGGAGGAAGTGGTTAGCTCTTTCGGCGACTGATTTCCACCGAAATGGCAAGATGCCATTGAATCTGCAGCTCACAGCTGTTGCTGTCCATGCTGATGCGATGACATAATCGGTTGCAGCGCATCTCTATGTCTTTGTATCTGCATCTGTACCTGCAAGTGAGCAGCATCCAAACGCTCTTGTAATTTCTTTCGGTCAATGGCACATGGAAAAGCGATCTAAGAACCGAGTTTTTCCAGTTCTATCCGATTTTATTATACATATATATATATAAATATACTATTGGGCATATAAAATATATTTTATTTTAATTGAAAAGATTTTTTTAGCGCAATTAAAAATAATAACAAAGATGAAAGTATGATTAAATCTACTCCAAATGATTGTTAGTATACGTAAATATTTGTTTTCGTGTGAATTTATATTACCAACTTGGTCTTAAGAATGTTACATTTTACAAATAAAGTAAACTTCTTACAATTCCAGGAAACTCCCACAAAGAAAGTAATTTTAAGCCTGCAAAAATAAGGAAAATTCCTACCAATCTCTAAGCCATTGTAGTTGAAGGCTGTTCCTGGGTCCTATCTGCTTCAGTTTAAATGCCCCTCAAACATCCGTCGTTTTTGCTGTCGCGGCAATGGGAAAAAGCACTCTATTTCATATTCGAGCCCATGGGAAAGGGATTGACACCGACTATGAGGGACTATGGAGAGGCACTGGAAAAATGGAGTGGAGAGGATAGCAAATAGTCTCCCGTGTACCTGGCACGCTTCGATGGCGGCGAGTTTTTGCAGCTTTGACTCTGTTTTGGCCTGGCCTGGACCTGACCTGCCGTTGTCAGGACTGCCCCTACTCTACCGAAAATGGATGGACGCCCACCTGGACCTGGGCAAGGGTTAACTCCAATGACGTCAATGGCTGCGGTGGCGGTGGCAATGTTGTCAAATGCAGGCAGCTCGCGTAAGGGTTGAGTCTGGGGGGCGGGAAAAGAGGGTGTGCTGCTGCTGCTACTGCTACTGCTGCTGCTGACACATTGCAACATGCAACAAGCGGACTCGAAAACCCTCAAAGTCGAAGCTGCAAAAATTCAGCGATGCTGAAACTTTTCGTTGACGTCGTCAACATCAAGTTTGCCGCGCCTGTGATGTAGTTTCTGATGTTGGTCCTGTGCCTCCTTCTGATCCTGTTACTGCTGTTGCCGTAGCTTGGTATTTTTTGTACACTTTAAAACAGGGAAATAAAACTTTAAAAAGGGGTTTAAAAAATGATACATTTCAAAAATAAAGAGAAACTAATGAACATTATCCTAAAATTGCTATAATAACATTCAAGCGAAAATGATTCTCGTAGTTACAATATTTATCTCACAAATTTACAATTGTTTCTCTTATATAATTTATTTACTTATTTTAAATAATATTTTATTTAAATATAAACCCCTCCCAAGGCTATTAATTTTATAATTCAGAAATAAAACCCCTTTTAAAAAATTGAATTTTCTTTTTAATTCAAAAAGTATTTTAATTCTTTTGGTGTCTCGTTTCAGTTTGCTGTTTAAGAGCCATTATACAGGACACTGCTGAGGTTTTTGCGGGTTGAATCCAGGGCCGAGGGTAGGTCAGCCGAAAAAGTGAAAACTTCGTCCTTTTGTTCGTGCCCCGGTGGCTGGGCTGATGGCTTGTTGCAACGCTTAATGGCCCAACTCTGCCGCAGACAATTTTCCCTCTTTTTGGATGAGTTTATTAATTTAATTTAAGCTCCAGAAAGAGTCGCCTTCTTTTTGCAATTTTATCTGGAGATGAAAAAAAGAAGAGGAAAAGGAATATTTTCTTAAGGAAACTTTAGTAAACAAAAAAAATATTAAATAAATTACAATATTAATAAAGTACTTCATATGAAATAAATATAGAAAGTATGTAAAAAAATATATATTTGAAGTAAAGTTCTTCATTAAAATTGTATTAATTAATTTTATAATGTTTTCAAAATCTTATTTAGAGATATAAAAACATAACAAAAGAGTATCCTTTACTATTTTATTTGTAATTATAAAGTTACCATAAAATAAATATAATTTTTCAGGACTCAAAACATGAAAGCTCGACTACGAATTCACCTTAAAATGATCTATAAGTCAACAAATAAATTTCCCAAGTCATTAATTTCTTTCAGGAACTCTTTAGACTCTGCAACAAATTGCTGGACTGCAACCTGCTCTACTTTTTAGCTCTTAAAAGCGGTTACCAACGCCTTTCCTATTTTTTTTGTGGCGGTTTTTCCCACGAATACTAATGGAAAATACCGACCCCGCCTCGCTGGCTGGCCATCCTTTGAGTACGCAATTAGGTGCGCATTTCACTCGTCTTTCCCGCATTTTGTTGGCCATCTTTATATTCCCCCGGCAGCTGCATTTCCGCACCAAACGAGCTGCTGCTTGTTTACGCCACGCCCCCGCTTAGGAAGGAAGGGATGGGGTTTTTTGTTGGGGAGGATTGCAGCCTCATTTTGGCCATTTATAGCGAGTGTTTTCATGTAATATGCGTCATTCATTCGCCTTTTATTTTTGGCACACAGAGCGAACTCCTCCCACACGACCGCCGCTGCCTACTTTCGGGCTGCGACGCATTTGAGCGTTTTTTGATAAAACGTCAGGGCCATGAAAATAGAAAAATGGTAGCCACAAAGGAAGGGAATGGATGGCCCTTTTGCCTTCCCATTTCGATGGCGCGCATAATTGTCCTTGAACTTCTTTTTCCCCCTCGAAGACAACAGAGGACACACACACACAAAGAGCGAGCGAAAGAAGGGGAATTTTGGCAAATGCCAAACATTCAAACTATTCGCTTGCCTTGGAATATTGAAAAGCAATCATGGCCAAGATATATGGCCAGTTGGCAGCACAGGGTCAGTCCGTACAAGAGAGGGTCAACAGAGAGAGAGAGAGAGAGAGTGAGAGTAAGAGAGAGATGTGGCCAATTTAGCGATTTGAGTTTGCAAATGATTCGGCAAATTGACTCAAGAGCGCTTCGACGACTGCAAATTCAATGAGGTTGCCTTAAAATTGACTTGGAAATCCAATTAACAAAAGGACAGTACAGCGAGTGTGTCCAGAAATTTGCATATATTTCCAGAATCCTTTGCATTATTAAGCCTCCAACTTCCTCTGAAAGATTTCCTTGTCTTTCATTTGTCATTTGTTGTTTTCGTCGTACCTACGTGGGTTTTCATCTCTCATTGTTTTATTTGTTTCCCGGCTGTGAGAGTCCCATACATTTCTGGATTTCTGGCAGGATTTCCCCATTCCTTTCGTCTGTGTTTTCCTTTTGCGTCGCGTCTGCTGACCATTATTTCGTCCTACTGCTTTTCCCTGTTTTTGGAGGCGGTGGCCCAACTTTGTTGCCTTTTTTCGGTACTCTTTCCAAGGGGTAACTGAGTGACCTTTAAAAGGATATATTTTCGGAAATCTTTGTTGAGGTTTTTAAACTAACTTTCTTAATAAATTTTTTAAATCAATAACTCAATAACTTTCTAGTTAAAAACCACATTTTCTTTAATAAATTCTAGGAAATTGAATACCCTTTTAAGCATCCATTCACAGCTCTCTGGCTTACCTTTCAAGGACACTTGACGCTGCTTAATCAACAGTTAATTCCCTTGACGGGCTCTCAGTCTCTCTTTAGTTTTACACAGCTTGAAGGGCATTTGACCTTCGGTTTTGTGGTATTCTCCGGTTATTTATAACATTTCCATAATTGTGGGAACGCATTTCAAATGCCTCGCAGTCTGTTTGAGCCTTTCTGCGCCTCCCTCTGCTCCCTTCTGCCTGCTCCCTGCTCCCTTTGGCCTGCTGTCTTTGTTGGGCAACACGTGTCAAGGATTAGGGGTTGGCCTGCGGCCTGGGCCTGGGTCTGCTTCATTAGCGTGTGGCGGCCATTGGGACTTGGGACTTGGGACTTGGGACTTGGACTCCGACCTCCCCTCCTGCATAAATTGCCTCAACTTTTCCCCCCTTTGGCGGCAGGCAGTCAAGCGTTTTATCGGCCCAGCACAGACCAGCAGCAGGAGCAGTCACTGAAAAGGCTTAAGTCCTGCACAGACCAGACCGCAGCTGCCAGAGATGCATCGTCATGGAGCAGCCACTCGCATGGGCTCCTGCATTTCACTTTTCCTGTCTGGAGGCTGCAATCCAGGCTGCCAATGCGTTTGCATGCTTCAGAAGGATATCCATAGGTTTGTACAGAGAGGGAAATGGGAGTTAATAGTGAATTTAACAATTTTTAATAAAAATAGCTTTCATAAGCTTAAAATAAATTATATTTAGTTACCTCAGAAGCTCAAAAATAGCTCTATAAAAATTCTATATAAAAATCTTTAATGGTATTTTCCCTCAGTGCCTCTGAAACGTCAGTTCCTTTCGGTCTTGCCCCAGCCTCATCCTCATTTGACTTACCTTGAGCCTTCATCGTCCTGCCTGCCTGCCTGCAGCAGTTGATCATTTCTGCTCGAGTGCAGCCATTGCCAAGGATATAATTCCATTTATTCGCAACTTTTTCCGTTTCCTTTCACTCCCCTTCCCCCTTACCAGCTTCCGCTCCCTTCGTGTCCTTTCTGTTTGGCAAAGCTTTAAGGTTTTCCATTCTATTTTATTTTATGTAAGCAGTTTTCTGCAGCTCTTCTCTCACTCTTTCTGTGATTTATTCGAGGCGATTTTTGTTTTCCGCAAATTGATTTCTGTGAATTATGACGGTTGCCTTAGGGTTTTTAGGGTTACTCTCATTTCCCCTGATTCTGCGATTGATTTACACAAAGATTTTGTGCGGTCTGGAGGCCAAAGGTTATTTATGCGATGGTCTGATAATCGGTTAGCTAGTAAAGTATAATATATACATAAGACCCAAAGAGACCGACTTTATTACTTCAGCCAGAGTCTGAGTCTGTATTTCACTGAGAGAGAGCCTCTTCATTCGTTTTCATATTTTGTAATTTCACGAGATCGTAAAAACTTATTGCCACAGCGGAGGCAGAAAGTTTTGTGCGGGCTAAAAATAAATCCACTCGGTACATTTGTTTGTTTGAGGCATCCCATTAGGCTCGTTTTGTCTTAATATCAATTACCAGGACCAGAGCCCAGTCATAACCAGGATCCCGTCGCGTGAAGGCCGTAAAGAGCGAGAGTAGGAGCAAAGCCCCGAGGAGGATAAAGGAGAAGATGGACTGGAGGTGGAGAAAAGCCATTAATGGCCCAAGAGGCGCCTCACTTCTCGGGCAATCATGTGTGGCTAAGTCCGAGGTGACACCACCACCAACCATCAGCTGTGGAACAATGCCAAGACCAGCGTAGGGATAACGAAGGGCAGGCAGGCATAGGCAGAGGCCCAGTCACTGTACAGGATGTCACACAGGACATTCCCTTAGGCATTGCTCGCCTTGTCCGGACCCAATTGAGCCCGAATCAATCAGCCATCAGCCATCAGTAAAGCCGGTCAACATGCGTCGACTATTCGACACTGAAAGCTGGGATCTGAGAGCTGGGGGCTCGACATCAATTAGGAAATGCAATTTCAGGTTTCGATGTCGATGCCAAGGATTTTCGGGGTGTCCTAATTGGACCCTGAACTCGCAATAAATTTAAACAAAAACCAATTTCGATTCGCCAAAAGTTTGTCAGCCAAAAAAGAGAAACGAAATTTGAACAGGACGATGAATTATTGAGCTGATAGCAAATGGACACAAAGGAGAGAGCGTAGAATAGAGTACAAATAATATATTTCGAACCTGAAACCAGTAATTTACGGTTGTCAAAAGAAAAATTGCTAATGGCAAGATAGGAATTTTAAGGAGAATTTTTAGAGAGACTTTTAAAGGATATATTTATTTACTTTAGATATAATTTCTGTGTTTTACTGATATGCTATGATATCTAGTTAGTTTAAATAAATTAATTGCTATCCAAAAATCATTGTTCTTCTTCTGAGATAGAAATTTAAAGCTATTTTCATGTCTTTCCAATTTATTTTCTTATTTTCCTGCTTTTGATTTCTCTAGCCTTTCTCATACCAGGTTTCACGTGGCATAATTCTACTTTATAAAGGTCAAAGGCTGAATGCTGTCTCTGACAACCTGGACAAATTTGTCACTTTATATATTTGGCTCGCAACACTGCGTATACGCAATGTAGAAGCTGCTGCAATAGCTGGCTCAAGCAGCCGCAGGCAAGTCAGCGAGCAAAATGGCAAAGAACATCCTCCATGCCAAGACAGTGGGAAATGCAGGTTACCAAAGGCATGTACTTTCAGGAAATATTTATACTTAAATTTCAGTATTAGCTATGTTTTTTTGCAGCACAAAAAGAGTACCCAAGTTAAGGGAAGTTATAGTTTACCAAGTTCTTCTAAACCTCTTAGGGCCTGGGCAGGCTCCACTGTACCACCAGCAGGCAGAAGAGTGTCCTGACAAAGGAATTGTGCGTGGCAGGAGAGTGTCTAAGCTGTGGCACGTTTCGCAGAGAGAGAGAGCGAGGGCTGTGCTAACTAGCAGGAGGAGTCCTTGCCAGGCTGCCAAATCAGCAAGGCAAAGCAATCGCAGGACCCGAACGCTGGAGACAACCATAAAAACGCCTGGCAAAGGTCACGAACACAACCTTTTAGCTGCTATTTCAGTGGAAAAATGTATTTTCCCTCGTTCGCTTGGGGCACCATCTCCACCTTCATGCCACGCATCAGCGATTTTCACTCAACACTGATAGTTGGCACCGCACCGGAGAAAGCGCTGAGAGTGCGCTGGAAAACCCGAGAAAACTGTAAAAAAACCGGTGTGAAGGTGAAGTGCCTCCGAAAAGTAGCTGGCAACTCTGGCCAAGGACGCGACTCGCGAGGCCTTTTAAAGAGGGAAGAGGGAGAGAGTGAGAGAGAGAGAGCCCGCTCCAGAGGCCTTCATCCTTGCCTTCCTCCAGCATTGATTAGCCACGCTCTGGGATCTGGGATCTCAAAGGAGCAGACGACGACATAAAAGTAACTTTGAAATTGCCTTTATTTTTTGGAAAGAACAGCACTTTGTGGTACTTTCTTTTTTATAACTACAAAAAAGGGCAGAATTTCAAGCTTTAAATAAAAGTTTCCACTCAATGATAACTTACGATTATTACTTATGGTTTAAGTAAATATTAAACTAAACCCTTCTCAACTTATTGAGCTAAGAATCTGAACTCCCATATGCCCGATTTATGGCAGGGTACTTAGTCCCGGACATGGAACATTGATCGGCTAATCCCGACTAATGAAAACCCGCTCAAACGTTAAATTGAAGGGTTAGGTCTTTTAGTTCAGCACCGAAAAACCAAACCGCAAAACCATTTCGAACCGAAATCTCCTTAAACAACCAAATTTAAAGCCTCGCTCGCCCCAGAGATGTCTGTCATTATGCGTTTGCCTATATATTTCTGTGGTCCTGTGGCTGCTGCTGTGGGGAAATGCGAATACGTGTCTGGCATTCTCAAGGTTGGATTTTAATGCCTTCTCATCACACCGAGGACTCCCGATGCCAGAGTATATATACTCAAATATATATATATATATATGTGGGAAACGAGCGTTTGTAAGCCCTATGCAAATATCCGAATGATAACAACGCACTTCGAACAGAAGGACCTTGGGCTGCGGTCGGCTTGTGGCTTCGGGTGGGGAGAATCGGATATGAGGCACTGCTTCAGCTTCGGCTGTGCCCTTCATTTGGAATAATATTTAAATAGTTTGGCAAATGCAAAGCCATCAAGTACAATATACCATACACCCACACAATATAGTGATAACAATGGTGGTCGGGTTTATAGGACTGGGAACTGTGGCTATATAATAAATTCTTTTCAATTATTTCCTCTGTTTTTGGAGAAACAAGTTTTATATTTATTTTATTGTGTTTATTGTGTTATATTTATTATATTATTTTAGCTTTTCCTATTCTGACAATGAAAAATATTACTTTAAAGATTTTAAAATGTAATTTTTAATGATTTTTATTGCTCAAATTTATACTAGTTTTTAATAAATACAAAATATATTATTTAACCTGCGTTTTCACTTAAATTTACTTCAAATTTTTGTCATTTTTACAAAGCTTTTATTATTCCTACCCCTGCTGTAGGTTATGGTGTTTGTGTTCCTTTGATTTATGCGCCTCTGCACAAACATTTTCTCATTCATATTTTTATTTTCGGCTATTTTTGCACGCAACCTAAAAGCGTCGAAACTCGAGGAGGCAGGGCCTGAGAGCATGGGATGACGATGGAGGGACACAAGACACAATTCTGGCAATAGACACAGGACAGCAAGGTGGCGCCAGATTTACGGGAGACCAAATGCGAAATAGAATGGCAGGCGAAAACAGACCTTTAGCGACACCGCCGACACCGTAAGCACGAGTTATGGCCATAAATCCTGACTCAAAAAACAATGAGGCTGAAAGAGAGGAAGGCAGCCAGTCAACTATCCACATGCAATCCAAGAAAACACCCCCATTAAATTCCCTTCACCTGAGCTGAGCGATTCGATTTGATGTGAATTTAGCATTTCGAGTTTTTGGAGGCCGAGGCCTAAACGTTTTATTTTACATTTCTTCGTACATTACTTTTTATGGCATATATTTATTTTAATACACCCTCGCTTCCTCCTTCTGCCTACTTCTAGGCGGTGCTCATAATCGCTTAACTTTATTCCATCTGCCAGAAAGCGAGCGGGGGACCTTCCAATAAACGCTTCCGAACTTTGGCCAACGATGTGCGAATGATAGAGTGCGGGGTGGTGCTTGAGAAGTGGGAAGGAGTGGGCGGCAGCCAGGTACAGAATGTTGCCGCCTTCGCCTTCTTATATATTTTTTTTGTTAGGAGGAAAGGACCCTTTTTGGGAGGCTTTGTGCAGCGTTTCTGTTCGCTGTGCCATAAAAGTCTCGTAATCATTACGAGCCAGCCAGCTGTTTTCCCTGCCACGCGCAGCATCCGAAACAAAACAGAAACGGCTACATAAAAAAAAAAAAACAAGAAAAATAAAAAAAAATAAATCCGAAGGAGCAGAAGGAAAAAGGAAAAGCGCGCTAAAGGAAAAAGGCGCAAAAAGGAAAATAAGGAAAAAACATTGCTGCCGCCTTTGATGGCAGAGGTTCGTTTCGTTTCGAGCGATTTTGGAGCTTAACCTTGACTCGCTTACGGCTGGCACTGAGAAAAATAAGCTACTAAAATATTATTAAACATTTAAATAATATTTCTATATTTTTTCTAAATTAAAATAAGTAATTTAAAGACTTAGTTATGACTGATTTTCTATTTGACGCCCTGATCACAATTCAAACTTCCAAGTCAAACAAAATTTTATTTTCTTTGATGTTGTTTTATTATTGTGATAAATATTTATTGGTTTTTCTTTTAAAATTTAATTTTTTTAATAAGCAAAGAATTTATATAAATGGATGTCCTAAATGGACAGGAAATACTGAATTTTGAGGTAATAAAAATTAAGGTAAGGTCTTTAAAATAATCTACAAAAATAAAGAGAAAGATATAACTCTTATTTAATATTTGATTTCAAACTTATTTCAATAAATATTTAAAATAAGAATAAATGAATTTTAAGATAATAATAAACAAAGTGGGGTCTTTAAAAGAATCTAAAAATAGAAAAATAAGGATATTCATTTTATTTAATATTTAATTTCAAATGTAATACTTGTTCCAAGGACTTTTTCTAGCAGTGCTCGGGATCGCGCATACGCAATGTGGGCGTGGAGCGCCATCTTGACGACGCCTGTTGTCACTGGCTTGGGCGTCTAATCTTATCTGTTACTTTCGGCTGCTGCTCCTGTCCGCCTGCTAGTATGTGTGTGTGTATCTGGTGTGTAAGTGTGTGTGCCCCGGGTCGCCTCCTCAAAGTCATTTAAAATTGTTGTGCACATAAAATACCGGGAGCAGGAGTAGGAGGCGGAGTGGGACTCCGGAGAAGCATTCCTTCCTCCGGCTTGCCTTCACAAACAGCAGAGAATTCCCTCCTAATTTGGTCCACGCGACTTTTATGACTTTAGTGCGACCCTCACTTCACCATTCAATTTTACTTTCTGCCAGGGATTTAACCAAAAAAAAAAAAAAGAAATGAAAATGGAAGGGAGATTGGCTTTGGCTTTGCCTTTGTGTTTCGCCATTGATTCATATTTTTACGCAATTTTTAATGTTTATTCCTGACTCTGATGCTGGTAAAGTGCCGACAGTAAAGGCTATTTTTAGCAAGTCAAGAAACAGGAGGTTTCTTCGATAGTGTTTCTTTGTCATTAAAATTTCAAAGGAAAATGGTTTTAAAGAAAAGGAAAAATAACATGGACTTGAGGTAGGGGAACCACAGGGAAAAGGGCACAAACTAATTATAGGATTATGTATCCTTAGGGTACAAATAAGTTTTGTGTTTCATTAAATCAAAGAGAAAAGATTACAGATATATCTGCACAACTTCTCCTTAAGAAATATGAATAAATTAGATAGATTAGATTTCTAAAATGATAAAATTCATGTGAAATTATAGGAAAATCGTGTCACATTTAACCCCTTTTTACCCAAACCAACGTTTAATCAATTCAATCAATATTTTTGCCACGAGAATTTTTCACATTTCCCTCCCAACCGTTGGCCCCATCAAAGGACTCCATGCATTCACACCACTTTACGGCTCATTAGACAGGGAGGAGCTGCTCCTGTTCCTAGGAAGGATGGATGGCAGCTGGCTTTCTCTCTCTGTGTATGTGTGTATTTCCTGCGAGTGCAGCCTTTGAAATGCTTAAAAATAACACCGTGAAGGCAAACTCGAATCGCTGGGCAATTGATTAATTCGGCGTTAATAATACCTGTACCTCGGGCCCGATGCCTTTGGCTTCCACAGCCAACGAACGCAGCTCGTTGCTGGTTGGGCACTATTTATAGGCCCTATCTGTGGCAGCTGGAAAATGGGAAAACGCAAAACGGAAAATGGTAAATTGGGGGAGGAACTTCTAGAAGGAATCGAGGGCCACGTCCACCTGTCAGACGATCTGACATACACACACATGTGATGAGGATGATGATGATGATGATGTCTCAATGGAAAGCCTAGAGCTAGAGTGCGTCTGAATGGGGCATGGAAATGTATTTCCCTTACAACTCAACACTCGAGGCAGTTGTCAATTTCCGCCCGAGTCCGTAGTCCTTAGTCCTTCGTTCCTCCTCTCCATTTCCGTTTCCCCCCCTCCTCCCATCGATTCTGTGTCTGTATCTGTCTGCCTGGCCGGAGTGCGGAAAAGTCTTGCACGTGCAAAGCTCCTGGCAGAAAAATCAATTAACTTAAATTAATTCCACGAATCGCAACCCGGTTCCCCCTTTCATCTGTATTTTCGGGGCCCCACTCAGCCCACCTCACATGAGCTTAGCATTGTAAATTTGTTTGCCAGACTTTTGGCTAAGCTCATTGGCTGAGAGCTTTGGCTGCTGTAATACCAAATGTTCCGACAATTTAATTTGCATTTTATGCGCCAATCGATTGCCTGGAATTGAGGCTTGGCTTTCGCATATTATGCGCCGGCTTAGGCCACATGAATTCAATTGCCACATGTGGCCTAAGGAAGTGGTAATCATTGGGGAGGCATAGGCTATGTGCCATATGCCTATTGAGGGATCAAAGTCAGTCAAGGATTGCAATGAGCTTTTGTTGGGCCATGGCAGAGTGATTGTGGAGAGACTAGGGAGTAGAGGGATAGAAGGAAGTGAAAGAGAAACAGGATTTTATATGTAGTTAGTTTTTAAAGCTTAGAGAAATCTTTATTAAACAATTTAAGTATTTTAAATTCACAGGATTAATAAACCAGTTTATTTATTAAAATTTATGTTTCTGCAAGAACACAGGTGTTTTGTCAGGGCTTTAGGGAAATGTAATTATTTGTATAGCTTTAGATACATATATTTTCAAGGGTTATAATAATAATTTTAAAGTATTTAAATAATATGATATATTATAATTTATTTACGTTAATAAGAGCTTGAATTCTAGACAATTTGAATTTTAATTAAGCAGATAAAATGACTTGACAGTAACTCCTATGAAATAAATATATTTTCTAGTCCTTCACTGCAACATTTTAGGCACAAAATCTAAGTAAACCCCATAAATTAAACAAACAAATAAGCAGCAGTATTAATAACTTAAAACCAGGACATTACCATTTACTTAACACAACTTCCCACCCATTTAAATACACATTTTCCTTGCCTAATTAATAGCAAATTAAAGTGACTTATTACTAAATAGAAACCCAAAATAAGGACACTACTGCATTGGTAATTAATCCCTCGACAAGAGGAGACCATTTCCCAAAATGCAATTCCTATTTAGTCCGATAAATCAAACCGTCAAAGGACATGCAGGCCGTAATTACCCAATCTACACGAGGTTTCTATCGGCTGTTCATTTCATGTCCTGTAAGCCACAACGCACATATTGGACCCGTCCATTATCCATTATCGGCCATGCGTGCAATTATCAAATTTTCCAAATCATTTGATGATTGATTCAGAGAAACAAAGGGGGAAAAACAATTGCATATCGAAACCTCCTGCTGCATTTGCTGCAGGTAACAGCCACACAACAATCACTTTGCAAATATTTTCATAATTAATTAATACCCAGAAAAGGGAGGGGGAAAACATTGTTGCTTGTTTCGGAGGGAGGGAGTGGCAGAATTTAATTACGAAAAAGTTCATGATGATTTTACGTAGAATAATAATGTATGCAAGAACTCGAGCAATTCCTATTACTTTTCATTTATTCTGCTTCCTTCCGAAAACTTTGCAACTCGTCTAAAATTGTAGGGAAAAGTGCGGTCTCGGAATGGGGGAATCTAAGAACAAATGGATGAACTATGCTGGCATGTGTGTTTCTGTCTGAATGAAATTAAAGTTCCCGACACGTAGGCAAACACGAACACAGCAGCAGCAGCAGCAAGGGACTGCTCGCATTTCCACATACGAATGTATATCCTTTGGATACATTTTCCTCACCCGGCGTGTGTGCGTGTGGCGCTACAAGTTGTGCATAAATAATTTGCGGCAGCTGCGCTTGATTGACTGACTGAATGACTGAGAGACTGCCTGACTGACTGACAGACTGAGGGACTGCCTCACTGACTAAATGACTTCACCGCGTATAAGTAAGCGTGTGCAACAAATGAAAGCCATTGATTGCCAACTGGCGACAACAATCGCGGAAAAATTCCCTTCACGTCCAGTGTTTGTCTCCTTCAAGGACATATGCAGGATATGCCAGGCTTGGCAACCACCAGGTGTGGCCACCAAGGATGGTATTTGCGGGGGGATTGGGGTTTGGGGCGTGCGCACCTGTGCGGTTTGAGGTAAAGCCTGCCCTGCATTTTTCAAACGAAGCGGCGGTGGTGGTGGTGCCGTCGGAGGCGTCAATCAATTCGCAAAAGTTTAACGAACCTGGGCGCCGGTGTGTGAGTGTGTGAGAGTGTGTGCTCCTTCGGTAGGTGTGTATATACGTATACGCACTTTGCCGCCATTATTAAGAAAGTATTCTCAAAAAAAAAAGAAAAACAAGACTTTTTTCTAAAGTGTTTCGGGATTCAGCTTTTGCTGGTAAACTTTGGTAAAGCTTTTCCGGTTTTCACTGGTTGTTAGGTTCTACAATGTAGAGTTGATGTGTAGAATGAATTTTCTTGGTAGAAGCTTTCTAAACTTTTGGGAAATTAACATTTTCCGAGATGGAAACCGTTTCCGAAAATTAACTAAAAAACCTTAAGATTGTTTCGGAGTTTTGCTATGTTTTGTGATTATTATTTTCTTTGGGATAAGTTCTATATTATTTAAAGAGATTCTAAAAGAATTATACAATATTTATTTTTAATTTTTTCAAGCTTATAACAGCGATATTTTATTTACTTACTCTCATTTTACTTGAGGCTTTACTTCCACCTCTTTAGGGATCTTTAAAAGTATAATAAAATCTCCTTACACTCCCCCTAAGCCAATCCAAATTCAAACTCCAATTTTAAGCTTAAACTCCGTATTTAATTACACTCTCCCAACTAAATCTGGGCAGCCTAATACTTACACACACTTAATACAAAAATAAAAGACACAAGCGTCTTCACCAGCCATGCTCCTTCTGCAGGACATGCTTGTATATGGTAATAGGAACAGGATAAGGCTTGGGCACTGGTATCTTGATCTGCTTAATCACCTCAACGGGATAGGGTTTCTCAACCTCCACAGGATATGGCTTTTCCACGGTATACGGAATTTTCTTCTCGGTGATTTCAGGCACTATCTTATAGACAGGCACCTGAATCTCCTGCTGGACAGGCACATGAACGGCATAGGGTTCTGGTATTTGCAGCCGAATCACATTGGGCACCTGCACAGCCACTGGATGAGGTATGGGCAATGGGATCTTCTCAATCACATGCACAGGAACATGCTTGGAGATCTCCGAGTATGTGGTGGGTGTGTGATGATGATAATGGCCATCTCCACCGCCGCCGCCGCCGCCTCCTCCACCGCTGCCACCATAACCATGACCACCATAGCTGCTGGCGCCTCCAAAGCCACTGCCTCCATAGCCATGTCCATCTCCACCGCCGCCGCCGCCACTGCCACTGCCACCGCTGAAACCCTCACCGCTGTGCTCTGAGGCGAAAATCAGCTGAATGCTGCAAATCAATATCTGTGGCGGAGGAACCAGAATAGATCCTAGGTATTTTTTTTATCCGATTTTAAAGAGGAACTTACGAATCTCCACATCTTGTGTAAGCGGCTGCTAACCTGGCCGAATCTCGCTAAGGTAATGCGAATGGCTGCCATCTGTCCAAGGCTTTTTATAGAGGTAACCAAAGCCCCAAGAAAAAAGTGAAAGATTTGCGAATTGGGCCTAGGACCGACGAGTTGATGTAACCATAACCCAGGCAGCATTGAAATAGAAAGTATATTGCATTGCCAGCTTGACTCTTGGCTCGCATAATTCCCATTGTGCTGTGCACACTCACTGTGTGCATTTTTCAGGGAAACGTTATATCAACAAAATTGGGTTCAGCAGCCGGGTATCAAGTGGTTACCAAGTGACAGACCAGACCAGAGTTAGAGAGCGGGCAACGTGGCATCGTGGACATGGTCCATTCCGGCTGGCCTGGCTTTAGGGTTAAGGTTGTTGCACGTACTTGAGTTCTGCAAATGCTACGACTTCGACTGCAGTTTCAACTCCAGCTTGGACTCTTTAGCTTTAGCTTCCGTCAACCATGGCCATGGCCATTGTAGCTGCAAAAGTGATAGTCACTGGTCAGGCAACTTTTAATCAAGCGGCCGAGATTGAACAGGAAGCCAAAAACTGGTCGGGCGTGTCTCTGCCTCGTTAGCTTGGTGACCACCTCTTGGATTGGCAATCTCACACAGAGCCTAAGGTTAAATGCATTGACTTTACAATGGTTTACAATGATTTATTTATTTTTATTTTTCTTTTCTCTTTTTACAAAATATGTCTTGTCGTGGTTATGCTTTTATAGAAAAAACTTTACATGCGGCAGGGACATAACTCAACTAGCTAACTAATCAAGGAGTACTAAGAACTTAGGCCTCGCTTTCGGGTTCATCGCTCCAGTCCCAGTTGCTAAAGGAGTCCTGGAAAAAGAGATAGGAAAAGGTATGTTAGTAACTCAGCATTTTATTGAATAAATATTAAAGAGAGACTCACATAATCATCTAGATCGAACTTCTCCTCCGGCAGAGATTGCGGCGAGCAGGCCATGTAGGCCACTCCTGTATTATGAGCCGAGCACTCACAAGTCTGACTCTGAATGGGATTGGCGCTGGAGGCTATGCGTTTGGCAAAAATGGTTGCAAACCGCTTGATGGGATATTTGCGCTCTGGCTGCAGCTTTCGGGCACTAAAAACAGACCCATTCGTCTCCAAAGCCAAAGCTGTGCATATGCCCAGCGTACTCTTGGGTATAAAAGTAGAATTCCGGGTCTCCAAATCGCCCTCGGGGAAGCGTTTCGAAAATATTAGCTTGCGATCGAGTCCAAAGAAGTGTCGCAGCTTCTTGCTGCTCTCAAAATCAAACTCCGTGTCAGCCAAAACATGCAGGGTGATGCCCTCTTCTAGCATATATTGCTGAATGGAGGTGTAATCGAAGCGCATGTCCTTCGCTGCACACCTGCTGCAGGAGAGCAGGATAAAGGTCTTGGACACGCCAGGACGGAAATTGAGTTTGGCTGCCGTGGAAATGGCCATTAGGATGTCGTTGCTGGTGCCATTTCCGGTGTTGATGTGCCCAAAGTATTCCGCCAGCTGTTCCGGCTTGGAAGTGAACACATTGTGCTCGTATATAACGCTGCGGGCCTTGTCATAGGGAGCCACTCCACCAAAGGCCATGACAGCATAGCTAAGGGAAAGAGATTGGAAGTATTTATTATTAAAAGAACTAGGAGAAATGAAAGAAAACCCTCACCGATTGTTGGTCAGCTTGGCGGCCTGCAGCTGCTCTTCAACGCTGGCCACCACAGTCATTATGCTTTTGGATGTCTTCAGATTGGCATTGCAGTCCTTGGCCTCCACCAGGAAAACCACATCACTGCTGCGTGGTATTGCCTCGGCTGTCAGCTCCATGAAAGTGCCCTCGGGAACATAAGAACCATTCGAGAGTTGGCAGCTAGGAAAATAATTAAATAAATAAGAGATTCTTCTATAATGTTATTGAAGATCCCAAAACTTACAACACACACTGCGAAGGCACTCTCATGGGCACCTTCAGCACTGTACAGGCTTCGATGTAGGCCAAAGCCGCTGAACAGGCTCCCTTCACCGCCGGGTGTCCCTTGCGTATGGGCGGCGACTTCATGCCCAAATCCAAGCACATCTCGTAGAAAGGCGTAGGATCTAGGACAGCACTACAGCTGGCCAGCATTCCCGTGCGGAAGAAACTGGTGCATGTATCGCTGACCTCCTTGCTGGTCTCCTGCGTCTTGGCCAGCTCCGTCTGCCGGCACTGTCTCAGGCTCCAGGAGTCTGTAAATTCCTGCGTGTCGTTGGCAATCAAACTATTGGACATGGTGTACTCATCAGAGGGTTCGTTGTTCAAGGTGCCCAGCAAACCCGCCGTTCTGGCAAAGTACCAGCCGCTGACCTCAAACCAGCAGAGATCGAATTGAACATTGCAGTGCAGACTGAATTCGGTGTCGGAGATAATAGAGAGTACATCCAGATCACGATGGATGCTCACAGCATCTAGTTTTAGGGGAAGAATGGGTTGGGGATCGCCATTGATGCTAATGTGCTGAAAATGAGATAATAATAAGATCGAAAGGTTAAAATATATAGGTTGAGTATTATTTTAAAGAACTTACATCTGTTCCTAGATCGATTTCAATCAGCTGATCATTGGCTATGAAGCTCAGCTTGCGGGTGAGTCCTTGGCCAGTCTGGGATTTGGTCTGAAATATATTTACCTTTAAAATATTTAACTTTATATTACGAATTGTTTACTCACAGCAGGTTCCAGCAGTAAAGTAAAGTTACGCTTGAAGAAATCATGAGCCAAAAGATATCTGCACTGGGCATTTGGTCTGCCATTGCCAAACTCCTCAAAGTTAAGGTTCAGGCCGACATAGCGCTGATCAAAGGTCATGTAATGCCGGGAGTCAATAAGCAAGGCTCGGGCTATTAAGTTAAAAATGGAATTAAAATAAAATAAATTTAATTAAAATAAAGTAGACATTTTAGAAACTCACAATAGTAAGGCGGCAGCCAGGTTTTGGGGTCCAAATGAGCCCTCATATTGTACAACTTCATGACAATCGAGGAGTTGGTTTCGCTGAAGAAACTCTGCGCCTTGGCCAGCACCTGGTACTCGGGTATCTCCTCAAATTTCGGTGTCTCATTGAAGGCATGCCAAGACATTGGCAGCTTCTGTTCCAGGTCAATGATGCCCACCTCAGGATCGAATATGAACTTTGTCTTGGCCTCCCTGTACATGTCGGCTGTCTCCAAAGCATTCATGGCATAATTACGGAATTTATTGCTCACCAGGCCATAGACCTGATGCAAACGATGCTCCAGCTGCAGCTCATCGGCCACCCACTCCACCTTGGCCACTATTTCGTAGTATTTCTGAACCATAATCTGCACCTGGTCAATCTTCTCGAGCTCTTTCAATTCCTGCCAGATTTCGGTGAGAACCTCATTCAATTCAGCGCCAAAGGGCACTAGCTTAAAGTATTTTTCCTTGACGAAATTCCAGGCCAATGTTGAGTACTTTTTGATATTGGTGATGGCATCGTTAGCTTTGACATCCCTATAAAGTCGCTCTGCATCCGCCGTGAAGCTGGACACTGTATTGAAATAAGGCGATTCTGCCAGCTCGTTGGTGCGTTTGTAAATAAAATCAAAGACCTCCTTGCTTAGATTCCAGGCTGTAGTCTCAATAAAGCTAATCATCTTGAAGAGATGCGGTTCGAATTTCTTGAGGACGCTCTTCCAGTGATTCTCCGCCAGTGTCCAGGTTTTGTGCCAAAGATTTTCAATATACTTGATAAACTTGATGTGCAGTTCCTTCACAAAACTATCGTACTTTCCTATGCCTTTTTCTAATAAACCCGATATATAAGAAAGACTTTCGCCATGGAAGAATCGGCTCACAGCATCCAGAAGGTTGTTATAAGTTGACTTTATGGTTTCAATTAGCCAGACAATGCTATTCCTCAGGGCCTTGCCAGAATCACCCATTGCCTGCCACAGTTCCGAGAAGATTTTGGGCAGGGATTCAATGTGATCCCTGATTGCCAGCTCATCCAGGATGGTCAGCGTAAAGTTCACCACATTTTTAATATAAAAATCATTGGCCTCATACGATTGATTCACAAACAGTCGCAAATCATTGAGATCCTCCTCCAAAACATTCAGCTGACCAATGTCATCAATAAAATCTTTGTTGTACTCCTTGGCAGTGTTCCAAACAACACCCATTGACTCGGTGGTTTCTGTATATATCGATTTAATCCAGAAATCAATGCCCTCGGAAAAGGAGCTGTAAACGGATTTGCCCACAGTCTGGATTTTCTCTCGCAGATCCTGTTTGATGGCAGGCCGCCAATGGAAACGTCCTGTGATCAAACGTGAGTGATTCATCTTCAAGTAAGAGCTGACATCAATCACACGAATCTCTTCATAGTTACGCCAGATATCCAAGTAGGCACTGCGAGAGTCTGGTATATAACCAACCATCTGCAGGTTTTGTGTGGCATCCTCAGACAAGTTGAAATCCATGCGGGCATATCTCTCCGCCAAGTCCACATACACATAACCCGAGTGGTTGGTATCGGGAGTATCCCAAAGAGTGGCATTCAGGCCATAAATTGGATATTGCAGAGTGGGCAACAGATGCACTCGCACCGTGTGGAAAGGCGACTGACGTTCGTACTCCAGTTCCTTCTTGGTCACATCCAGCAAAGCCAGGAACTTGCCGTATCGAGCAGGGAACATTTCCCGCTTATAGTGTGCAGTGGATTCTGTCTTGTAGTAGGAATTCATGGCTGCCAAGGTTCCATTCAACTGGACATCCAGTTCAGAGGCCACATGCTTGCCAAACAACTGGAAAGTGTAGTTTGTGTGGCCCAATTCACCGAAGCGATCTGTTAGCTGGGCACCCAGCTCGATGAGTTGATCGGGATTATCAGAATAGTCAATGGTCATGTGTGTCCTAAGCAAATCCTCCAATCCCCGGTAGTAGGTGGCCTTGCAATTGATATCCTTCTCTAGAAGAGGATGTGCCACTGTCAAAGCAAATGTGCGATGCTCGCGATCTCCGCGATGCAGTGGCTCTGCTGTCCATTGCAAATTGCTGTGAATTGTCTTGGGTTGACGCTCGTAGTCACCACCCGCCCAGTGGAAGGAGAGGTCTGAATTAAAGTGCTTGTCTGTCAAGGAATACTGGCCGGAAGACGAGAGATTGCGTTTGGGGTAGAAGATCTCCAGAGCAAAGCTTTGGGACTCATTGCCCACCTTTAATTAATAAAAAGAAGTTTAATCAATAATTATTTAAAATGTTTTAATTAAATTTACCTTGCTAAAGTTGCCCAGTTCCAGGTTGTAGCCTATCCAGGCCGTCTCTGATAGCTCCAACTTAGTGTGCTGCCTCACAATCTCAGGGCTGACATCCTCGTACTTGGTGCTCAACACCACAGCTCGATTGGGATGTATGGCCACCACCTTAAAGTCCTGAGCCTGCAGCGTCGTCCTTGTATGCAGTTCTCCAGTCAGATTAAAGTTTTGGGTATTTCGCAGCTCGAAAACCTCAAAATGCTTGATATCCTGTGTGCCAGCGGGGTCACTAGAGTCCCTCGTATTGACATAATGTATCCCCAACGGCTTCATGTCATTTTCCAGGGTGATATCCGTGGTTTCCTTATAAATAGGGTGCTTTTGCTGCTCGAGACGCTTATATTTGCCATCGAGGGCCTGCCTGTCGTTGTAGACAACCAGAATGTTGCCCAAATCCTGGTTGCGTCTCTTCTGCAGGCCATACTTGATATCCGCACGATGGCGAGTGGCCAAAGGAACTTCTACCTCCACGTTGCCATTGAGATTGTGATTGCCATTAGAGTCATCGCTGTCATAGGTGCTTTTCAGTTTGAAATAGGCCGAGTCCTGTGGCCAGGCGCAGCGGCAGTAGCGGTAGCTTTTTCCACTGCAAAAATATAGGAAAATATTTTAATTAAAATCTACATTTATTAAATTTAAACTTACCTCTTGGTAGTAAACTCAAAGTCGGTCTTAAACCAGCTGACATTAAGGAATGCAGGCATGGTGCTGTTGAAGTTGCCATTCATATTGCTCAGCGAGCTAAAGGACACATCCAGATCGGTGATGCGACGACTCTCAGGATAATCCAAAGCGCAAACCACCTTGTGGTAATCCGCATCCAGCTTGTCGTAGTGTCCAGCCAGGGCGAAGGTGTGCTCGTCCTTGAACTTGGGTGTAATCATCTTGGCGGAGAACTCGCGACGCTCTCCCTCTTTCTGAAGCAACTCAAAGTCTCCCTCTACTATAGACAGAGCCTGCAGCTGGCCCCACTCAACATGGGCCAAACCATGCAGATCACTGGTTTTATTACTGAAAGAAACTCGGGATAGCATTCTCTTCTGCGCCTCCAGAGCATCGTAGCTGGCCTCGAGGAAGAACTTGGGTTCCACAAACTGTTTGCTTATCACATTGCCATCGTAGCGAGCTCGAAGCTGGTGACGATCTCCAACCGGCAAAGGCAGTTCGGTGAGCACAGTAAATTCAAAGTCATCCACCGACTTAAAGTGCAAACTGCCATTCACATCGAGGTTCCACTTGAAATCAACACTCAAACGGCCGCCAGTTTGCAGTTGCTGGAAGGTTTGATTCGGATTCAAGTACTTGGCACTGGCGTGGACAATTCTGGGCTGGGCATTCGGTCGCTCCAGGTAGCTCTCCAGCACCAACTGCACATTCTCTCCCAAAATCCAAGACCACAAACAACTGCCACGTCCTATGTACTTGCCAATCCTGTACTCGCCTATTATGTTGCCTCCAGTGCTGGTGACGCCCACATCCGAATGAAGATTTACCGAATCAATGCCTAGTTCCTTCCATGGCGTCTGCAAGTTAATGTCACCCATTAATGAACCCGTGGCAGTGGGTTTTAGATTTCCATTGAAATTAATGCGTGCAATCTCTGGCTCTGTACTCTCCACCAACACCGAGAAATCCATGGCTCCTTTGGGATCGTTGACACTGTATCCACCCGAAATCTGGCACATTTTGCCATCTTCAATAGCACTGAAGGAGAAGCGAATTTTCTTGGGTCCCGCCTCGTGGATATTCAACTCAATTACTCCATCCCTACCCCCAGCCTTGGGTTGAACCCGAAGAGTGGCATCAATGGGTAAAGTATCAGACATTCGTATAGCTCCTGTAATGCCATAAGTGGCCATGTTCCTGTAAAGCAATCCCGAGACATCATAGCGTTCAGCATCGCGAGGATTTTTAGCAATGGTGCCGTGCATGGAAATGTTTCGGAAATTCTTCAGCGGCGTCCACACTTCAATGTTGAAAACGTCCTGCTTTTTGTTGGCCCTGGTGCCATAGGCAATGCTCTTGCCATCCTGACTGAGGAAATTCAAATCAAAGCTGAGCTGGGGACTCTGACCGCGAGTGGCCACAACAGAAGTGGAGGCCAGTTGCAGGGGCAGCATGGTGGTTCGGATTCTGCCATTGGCATTTACAATATACGAGGGATCCGTGTGCCAGTCCGTGGCTATTTGAAGCTGAAAGGAGAAAGGATTTAGGATATATGCAAAGCTTGAATATCTTAAAAATCGTACCTGATTAACAGTGCCATTGTCAGTGACCTCGAAGCGTATATCGATGGCATTGTCCACAGCTGAAAAGTCCTTTTTAAAGTACACCTGGCAGGCATAGTGAGGAATCACATCCGTTTCCAAAAGAATACCCACTGAGGTCTCCAGGAAATTATCCTCATTCTAAAATAATTAAAATTAATAACCATTTCTAAAGTTTTTTTGTTGCTTTAAATACAAACCTCCACAGAGGCGGCCATTGAAAGGTGAGTGTGTGCTGTGATGGAGGTAATGTTACCCTTGTAAGCATTATCATCCAGTTCCAGGCGTCCATGGATATCAATCTCTGTGAGCAACTCATAAGGAGTAATAAGCTTCAGCTGGACATCATGAGCCTTGGGCTTTACATTGTCCTGTAGCTTTGTGTAATTCAGCTCAAAGCCCAGTTCCCGGGGCAAATCCTTCTCATCGTTTAGCGTAAATTTAACACGCTCATAAATTGAGTTAAAATGCAAGTCAATGTGGTATTCCACAATTGATTTGACCTCCTTGGCCACAGCAAAAGGTGTAGAAACAGTCAGCAGGTTGTGAACATTAAGATAATCCGGATAGTGAAGACGATCCTTGAACTCCAGCATGCCCTGCGGCAGCTGAACATGACCCACAACCAAATAGAAATCAATAATCTCCTGGATATCCACAGTGCCCACAATGGTGGGCCAAACCAGAGTATCCATTTGGAAGTCGCTAAAGTATGAGAAATACTCCTCATCCGGATCCGGTTTGTAGTCCATCTCAGCATTCTGAGGCTTAAAATCGGCATCGTAGAGCATCTCCAGCTCCATCTTGCTGTTGCCCAGTTGGTTGATCAACTCTGACTTGGGTTTTCCATTGATCTTCACACCCAGCTTGTAGTGCGAGAATTTGCCATGCAATTTAAAGACAAATTCATCTCGTTTCAGAAGCTGAGCAATAAAACCGTTCTTCTCGAAGCCAGCCAGTGGGGTGAAAACCATGTAGGAGTACTCAAAATCTGTCAAATTCTGCATGTGCCATACGCCCGTGAAACCCAAAGTGGCATTATTCCACAATCCTCGCATATCTGCGCGCTCAGGATTAAATTGGGCAAATACCGCCGCCTGCTGGAAGCTCTCGATGGGCGTGGCCAGACTCAGTTTGACATCAAAGTTCAGGAGATTCTTGATGTCTGCCAGGGCCTCCACTCCCAAGGCAGCAGTGGGAGCTCTCACTTCCGCCACAGCATGACGCTTCTTTTCGTTCAGACCAAAGCGACCATTGATGGTGGGGAATTTCTCCAGCGGCGTGGTTATATTTATGGTCAGCATATTGTCTGTGAATTTCTTGACATAACCATCCATGGTCAGGGTAAACTCTCTTACATCAAAATTAAGAGCAGCGGCTCCACTGACTGCTCTTTGATCGCTCATCGAGAACTGGGCCACCAGGCCACCCTTTTCATAGCCCTTAAAAGGACTCACCAAATGCACCAAGCCAGAGACATTGTGATAATGCTGATTCCGCACAATTTCCCAGCTGGAGTCCATGCTGTACGTATTGAATGTATCATTGCCACTGTAACCCAGATACAGCTCTGTGTCCACCTTCTTGGCGTCCTGCCAGTGCACCACCTTTACATTGATCGTGGGTATGTCCTTGATGGTGCTGTTGATCCCAAAGCGCACATCAAAGCTCACCAGCTGATTGTTGATGTCATAGTCGCTCTTGTAGCCCACCTGCAGCTTTTGGTCATCTGCCCAGAAGAGTGTGGAGTTCACCAGAATCAGATTGTCTTTGTTGTAAACACCAGCCTCGAGGCTATTAGTGCGCCAGCCCTCGAAGGGTGTCCTCAGTTCGGCATGCACCCAGTTGTGAAGTGTCTGATCTGGCAGAATGCCGGCATCGTATTCGAATTCTATAACCTCAGTGATGCTCCAGGAAGCATGAGCCTTGCCGAAATACTTGGGTCCTCCAGTAAAAGCATTGAAGCCAAAGTTAATAGTGCGTTCTGGATAAGTGACCATCACGTTGGCATCGTAATTCTTGTTGCCAGGATTATTATACTCAGCCAGCAGGCCTAATCTTTGGCTGGGATCCCGGTTGGCATCCCATTTCAGTTCCAGGGAAAGCTCTTTGCGTTTTTCAACATTCAAAAGGCCAACCTTAATGTGAACATCGCGAATCCTGAAGGATTTTATAATGAATTAATACTTTAAATCTCTGTAAACTTGAATCTTGACTTACTTGTCTATGTGCAGTTCCAAATGGAGAAGCTTTAGCTGCTCGGACATTAGCTTGGCATTAATCCAGTAATCACGTTCTTTGATCTTCAGTCGCACCTCCGCATTGGAATTGCGATTGTGAGCATTCACAGTGTGATGTATTGTTAGGCCATAAGGATCCTTGCCATATTTAGCCTGCAGATCGTAGAAAATCAGCAGCTGGTTACGGCGATAAACAATATTCAGGGAGGTGAGCTCAAACGAGGGACTCTCCACAATCATTTTGAGATGATGCAGGGCCTGGACACGGGAACTGCGATCCTTGTAGTTGGCCTTAATGGCTATGGAGTGGCCAGTGAACCAGGAGCCATTGATGAAGATCTGAATAAATTAAATAAATTATTAAATTAAATTTAAAAATTATTAAATAAATACACTCACAATATAATCCTTGGTGGCTTTTTCGTTAACTTTCAGGCGGGCTGTGCAGGAATTAAACTCAGGCACTGTCACATTCATGTAGGCATCAATGGCAAAAAGGTTTCTGCGTGGCAAATGCACTGAAAACAAGCCTGTGACCTCTTTCTCTGGAGCATATTTCAGACCCACAATAACATTATGCTCGGTACCGTTTTTAATGCGCTCTTCATGCCTTAAAAAAAGGATTTCTTTAATTTATTTAAACAAATAAAATTCCGAGCTTACTTGACCATGATGCGGTAGTCTATTTTAGATCGAGGAAGCTTCAGTTCCAGACTCGCCCTGGTGCGTGAACCCTCCCAAATGGAGTCCTCCGAGTGGGAGCGGGCAAAGATCAATCGCAAGAGGCTTGTAAAGTTAGGATCCACGTAATCAGGGGCATTGTTGTATGTAATAACGCCCTCTGTGTGTCCCTGCAGGCTCAGCCAAGTGGCTTCCGAAGCAAAGTTAAGTTTAGGATAGGCCGTGGTCTGTAGTTTCATGTTGCCACGATATTCCGTCTTGGCCTTGTCGCCACTGTCCACCAGCTTGCCGGCAAAGTTAATTTCCTCAATTTTGTTGGCTTGGAACTGCAGAAAAAATTCGTAATAATTAAAATAATAATTAAATACATAATTTCATAATAATTAAAATATAATTTAAGTTAGTTTAAAGGGAGGTCTCACCCTATATTTAATGGTCATATTGGTAGAGGTTGTCACCTCGCTCTGCACAATATTTCCCTTAATCACAGCCTGCAGCTTCTTGGTCTCAAAGGAGAGATCCACATCGTGCTGCTTGATGCCATTCTTCTCATTCACCTTCACGGTGCCGGCCAGTCCGGTGATGTTTACTCCATTAATGGCCAGCAACACCCGCGGATTGTAAATCCAAGCGGTAAAATCCTGCGTTCTCCTCAGCTCCATGCCCAAATCCAGCGATCGATTGCCATTTGTATCTAGGTAGACATCCAATCGACGGAAATCGGGATTGCCATCGTAACTACAGCCAGCAGAAACACGATTTGGGCCTCTTACAAACGCCACAGAGGCATTGAAGGCCTCTGGCACTTTGGTTACATTGGCAACCAGCACACGAGGCACTTTAGAACCCGGAGTGGTGAACACCAACGAGAAATTGTTGTCCAGATCTTCCTGATCCCATTTGTACTCGAATTTGTATTTCTTCGCACTCAAATCGGATTTCTTAAGAATCAGGCTAAAGTTCAAGGGACCTGCAAGCAGCAGACTGGGATAAATCTCCGTGGCATTGCTGAGATCCGGGACACTGTAGTGGGAGCACATTTGCAGGCCAATGGCCTGATCCAAAACGGGCCAAGTGCAGGTAGAATTAGCACTCCGATTGGCAATGCCTGCCTGGGGGACCTCCTCCTCTCGCTTGTGCACCAACAGTTCGGATCGCACACTGAAAATCTCATTCTGATCCTGGGGAAGATTGAAGGAGAAGGAAACCAGGTTGCGGCCACGCACCTTCAGGTTAGCCTCCAGTTCCGAGTTGGAGTACAAATTGCTCTTCACTTTAATGCCCGATTGCTCCCAGAACATGTCCGTTTGCATGGTGGTAATTACATCAACAGAAACAGAGGGTTTAAATTGACCCTGGACATTAAAGTGCCAGTCAGTGGGTGGATCCATCTCCTCCAAGTTTCCACTAATCCTCAAATCCACAGATGAAGCTCCAAAGGCATGAATGGCCAGCGGAAGACCCACGGCCAAGGGAACTGTGTAGGAAGCATCCAAAAAGACTCTCGATTTTGTATAACTAAACTCCTTGCCGGAGAGCACTTTCTGGGCCTGCTGGAAGGGATTAAACTGGGCGGCCAGGGCCATCACCTCCACCATATTCTCCACGTTGTAGTATTGCAAATCGTTGCCAAAGATGCGGAGACCAAACTGAGCCCTCGGGTTCTGGTAGTCGTACTTCAGTTTGTACCCAAGACTGTCCACGCTGCGATCGATTTCCTGCTTCCTGGCTGAACTGGCATCTCTCTTGTGCCGCCTGCTTCCACTCAGGGACTCCTCGTAGTCATATTCCTCATCCTCGTCGGTATCGTCAGCACCGCCTGCAGGTTGTGCCTTCCTCTTCAATCGAAGGTTGTCCAGCCCCAAGAGATTTTCAATGGTATCATCTTCCTCGGCGCTCTCGTTACCCAGCCAACGGTTCAGGAAGGAGAGCTTCTTGCGGAGGAGCTCCCCGCTCAGAGGACCCTTCGGCCCAAAGGCAGCGGCTGCCATTTCCTCTAATCCTTCAGCGCGGGCTGTAAACTCAAAGAAGTTCACCGACTGTCCGAAGAGATCGGCGGTAAAGTTGAGACTGGCAATCCGTGGCAGATACGAATCCGTGCCGAAAATGACATTGGCATCCGTGGTGGTTCCAAAGTTGTACTCATCAAAGAACAAACTGTGCTCGTAGTTCCTCGAGAACTTCCGGATGTCTAACTTGAAGCGGTCTGAGAGCTCATCATTAAGAAGCAGACCCTGGGCCTCGATGCGAACCGGGGAGTTTGACTTGGCCAGATTGGTGAGATGTGACCACACAAAGGAGCCCACTTGGTTGATCTGCTCGTGTTCCAGCACCGCCTTAATGGCGCCCACGGAGATGTAGTCCGGGCAGCGCATGGCCTGCAGGTAGCTGTAAATACGCAGCTCCGAGTTCAAGGTATAATTCGCATAACTATCCAGGAAGAAGGTTCTATGCCTGAGGCAGTCTACCCGCCGGAATGCCAAGATGGCCTGCAGTCGGAGATCCACGGAAGCCTCTGCATCTCGGATTATCCACTGCAGCTGCTCAGCAAAGGCCGGAGAGATTACACCCACATTACCCAGACCCTTGAGCAGCACGACCATTCTCTCACGGTTACGGCGATCGCCTTTGAATAGGTTATACAGGCTGAGGAACTCAGTCTCCAGGAGATTGATAACCTGCTGGACACGCATGTTCTCCTCACAGTTCTCATGATGCTTACAGAAGCTATGAACCACAGCAGTGGCTCCTAAAGTGTACTCCGGATCCAATTTGTTCTTGGCGTACTCGAGGATTGTGTAGAAAGTCTCCAGAGTCTGCTCATCGGGTCGAGTGATAAAAGACAGCGAGGTCATCCAGCTGTGGGCCTTCTCCTTGGGCAGCTTGCCGCTGATGATTTGATCTCGCATCACCTGATACGAGGCAGTGCTGCCTATGTAAGGCAGGGATTCCAGGACATGGTTTCTAAGGAATACGAAATAAATAGAGCAACAGCGAAGACTTTATAGAGGTTTTTGACTCACTTTCCCTGTGCACAGGTGCTGGCTGAACGCTGGAGCAAAACGGAGAGGGTTTTGTAGTCCAGGCTCTTGGATGTTTGCAGAAAACTGGTGAAAACATCAATAAACTCGCGCTGAATGTTGGGAAAGCCCACAGCGCACATTTGCACCAACAGCTCACGGGCAGCCTTGATCTCGTCGTGCGTGGGCTTCACCGGGGGTGTGTGATCAAAGACCAAGGTGTCGCGACGTTCCACCAACTCGGGATCTGTGGGGGATACGATTTTCCAGATAAATTAAGTTCAAGGTTATTATGAGATTACCTACTTTGCTCTAGAAACTCGCTAACACTGTAAGGATCTTCGCCTTTGAGCACCAGGTGACTGCGACTGGTGGTCAAGGCTCCAGAGCTGGCATTGGAGAAGGGCACCAGCAAATGAGTCTCTTCACAGCTAATATCGCGATAGACATTGTTGTCAATGGTTAACTGAAAAAATAAATTTAATTTTAATAATATTTAATAATTAATTTTTAATTTGTTATCCCTAAAATAAAACCCACATTGCAGTAACTCTCAGACTTGAGTATAGGCCAAATAGTCTTGTCATCGCGGAAGGTGTACGGCGTGGTCTGCAGCACCGAGTGCGTGGCATAGCGTTGCCGGCAGGATGCAATATCCTTGGTCTTCCTGATCTTAACATAAACACTGTCCGTGTCCTCCAGGAAGTACTGCACATCACACTGGCCAGAAACATCTGTCTCTGTGGTATTAGAATCCACATCAAAACGCATCATGGTATTCTGGAAGGCCGACAGGATGCCCTTCTTGATGTTGAGCACCCAGGGCGTCTCCTGTTCCTGCGGACACACCTCACTGATGAGACCATCGTGGTAGGCGAAGCGCAGCAGGTTTTTGCCGAGGTCCTGCTCCAGGCCTATGCTCTTGGGATGTAGATCCTTGAACTCCTCATTAGAAGCCTCCTCGCTGCCAGCATTGTCATAATAATCATACACATCCCTTGGCTGCTCGGTGACAGAGTCATCTTCGTTGCCAGACAAGACAGCATCGTCCATTTTGTCGTAGAGTTTGGCATCGGTGATTCTCAAGTAACCCTCGCAGGGTTTGGGGAAGAATATCTCCAGCCTGGCCCTTAGCAGGAGATCTGAGCTATTGTCGCCGGAACCGGCAAACTCGGTACGCACGGCCACCGTGTAATCATATTTGTACTGCAGTTCTCCATAAGTGAACTTGGCATTCTGAATTTGGCACTGGGGCCTTCCGCAGATGCGCGGATCCTTGAGGGGATCTGCAAGGGATAATAGGGAAAATTATAGAATTAAGAAGAATATTTTTCAGCTCTAACTTACTCTCTCTAGCTGCCTGAGATAAGTGTGCGATAAGCAGCAGCAGCCAAAGGGCTGCCAGTGGCTTCAAAGCGCCCATCCTGGGCTCCTTCATCTCTGGTGGAGACGATCAACGTTTCTTCAGCCGGAATGGCACAGGATTACATGTGTATTTGCGGGAAATCTAAAAGGAAGAGCACACCATTTAGCATAATCAAGCAAGGCAAAGATAATCCCGTTCAACTACGACTTCATTATGGAACATCACTTCCAGCCGGCTGCCTCGGACGGGGTTCCGGCCTTTAATTAAATACATTTCGCAATTGATTGGACAAAGCGAGCGGGTAACCGAGTTAACTTAAGAACGCTCTCGGATTTGACAGGCTGACACCAGCAGAAACTCCGGGCAAGTGAATGGCAAAAGGAGCCGTAATATTTGCAAAATGATTTCTCGCTCAAGTGCGTTCGTTTTCTGGCCAAGAACACTGAGCGCGCTGGTGAGATTTCCTTTGAAGCCACCGTACAGAGTCATCCGTCCATTATTATAACACATATATCCCCACTCCCCACTTCCCCCTCGTATCGGCGAAGCCAAATGCAAAGCCAAAGCAAATCAATTGAATTTCCACTTGATTCCACATAAAACACACAAAACCGAGATCCAAGGAGGAGAGTCTCAGTCTCGCTCCCCGGTCCGCCGTCATTAATTCCAGCAATAAAGTAAAGGCGGTCTGGGACTGTGTGGGTGCAAGGGGGCGTGGCTCGACAGCTCCGATTGATGCCAACTGTTGTTTGCATTTGCATTTGATTTTAGAGCTGCTGCAGCACAAACAAAAAATAAAACACAAAAGCAAAAAAAAAAAACAAAAAAAACAAGAACGATAACACAAAAAGTGTAAACTCTTTTTGTTTTGCTTCTTGCACTTTGCTGTATTGAACTTTGGAACTGCATATAAATCCTGTAGCCAGAGTTGGCAGGATTTTCAAGTTAAAAACTCGGGGATTTCTTTGGAATTCCTTTACTTTTGATTACAATCAAAGGGGAAAATTCTGGGGAATCTACAGATTGTTTTCTCATATTTTTATAAAATTAAAATATTTCATAAATTCTGGATCATAGTCCTTAGTGATATATATTTTTAGAAAGTAATTTATATATTTTAAATATCTTTAAAATTTAATAAAGATCACCAAGTTATTAAAATTAGTTGTCTCTGAATATATCTTTATAAAAAAACTAGTTTTAACCATAAACCCCTCTAATCTATCATCTCTGAAGTGCATTCTGTTCCAGTTTCTGCCCCACCTTCTCTACCACCTCCTCTGCCAGCTCCTGTCCCCAACTCCTGTCCCATTTCTTCCTCCCATTCCTGTTCCTGTGGTCTGATTGCGGTTGGGGGTGCTTGCTGACAATGATTGCTGCAAGAAACAGTGAGAGCACTTAACACTTTTTTGCACTTCGACTCCTGCTCCAACTTATGCTCCTCCCCTGCTGCTGCTGCTGCTGCTGCTGCTCCGGATTTGGCTAGCATTGGCGTTGTACATCAATTCGTTTCATCGAGGACTTTCCCCTTCCCCTGCTCGATCTGCTGTCGGAATCCTTGTGTGCGGCTGTCACAGATTGAATTGCGTTTGCTGGTGGCTCCTGGCTCCTGGCTCCCGGCTTCTCGGGTAAATAATGATTGCAAATCACGCTGCTGACGCCAATCGGGCCAAATTGCAGTTTCCTATATGTTTTATCGCTGCTTTTAGTTCACTCTTCGTTTTTTAAGTTTTTATTACTTCTCAACTGTCAGCGTTTCATTTGGAGAAAAAGATGAGCAGATTTCTCCTGCTGCCGTTGATGTGGATTTCGTTGCAATTAATGGAGCTCAGATAGTAAATGGAGAAGAAGATAACATTGTTGTCATGACTTAATGGAATTTCTTGCAGAGACTGGAAATTTAATTTGTGATCTTTTTAAAATTTAAGGGATTTTTTCTCTGAGAAGTTTAAAATATTAAAGACCTTCTGTTGGTTCAAAATTGGTTTTGGCATTGTTGCAGCTTATCAATTTTCAGTTTTCCACGCTCGATGCATTGCGATTAGCGCCCCTCGAAAATAAAACAAAAAACTAGGAACAATGCCAACTTGTATGCAGCTCACAGTAAGCCGGGAGCTGCTACTCCTGCCCATCCCTGCCACTCCACAAATATTATCTCCTTGTCAGCGACGACCCCAAGACCCTCAATCTCTGTCCCATGCCCTTCAGGTCAGCTGGGTGCTTCACTAATACACAGAGAAAAAATATAGGGCTCTTAAAAAGCAATAAAATATATAATTTCTCTTATGCTCAGTAAAAAATATAATGAAAATCGAAATAAATATTACTATTATATTTGTTTTTTTCAATTTAAAAAATATTAACAAACTGAAACTCACATTGTTTCACCTCTAAAAAAAAAATGTATATGTTTTAGGGATTATTTATATTTGATTTTTCTTAAAAACAAATTAAATAATATTTTTATTCGTGTTTTTTTCTGAGTTTGTCCCCTCAGTGCTTCTCCCCTTCTTTCCTGAAGAGCAGACAAAGCTGATAAGCGATAAGCGGCTTAACTTCCGCGAGTGCTTGGAAAGGCCACCGAGTACGCGGGTCTGGATTCGGAATAGGAATAGCAATATCGGGTATGCAGAGATATATATACATATATATAATTTGGCAGTGATTTGCCGGAATAATAATAATGGAAATGGGATTTGACGATTTTTGCTGCACTTTCGGGCTAAGCCTTTGAGCGGTGTTATCCATATCCAGTTAGAACCAGAGACCCCGAGACCCTGGGACCCCTGATCCTGACCCCGAGAATCAAAAACTCAGGAAAAAAAAAATGAAAAAAATGGCAGCATAACAGCCCAGAGTGCACATAAATTCGAGTTTCCCCCCTTCACTTGCCCTCTCCCCGAGCAAACAAAACTTACGATTACTTGGCCAAAGCCGAAGGAACTCTGGAGCCATTTGTTTTCATATTTCCCCCTCACGAACTCAAAGTCTCACAGCCTCGCACCTCACACACACACACACACACACACACAGAGAATCCCTGGGCACCTCTCATAGAACATTTCCAAGGCAAACATTTTGGTAAAAATGCAATTTTCAAGTGAAGGTGAAGTTGCAGTTGAACAGAGAAAAGAGCACAGAGCAGGGGACGCAGGGGTAACTTTAGCAGATTGTTAACGAATGTAAGAACACCTGAAAAGTCGATTTCTGGAGAGCAAAGTGATGTGAATGCTCTTTGGTGAGCAAACAGGGATTTTAAATATATTTTTTAAAATTGTTAATATGTAAGTGAATTACTTTTTTGATGTGGAGTTTAAAAGAGCGGAGAAAAAATATAGAAAATATATTTTTAAATTAAAAAATTAATATATAATATTATTTTTAGAATAGAGAACATAAGTTTTGAATTGTAAAAAACTTATAACATTTAATAATATATAATAAAAGTAGGTGTTCTTCTCGAGGCAACACTGTCTCAAAAAGTATACGAAAAATGCCAATAAAACAATAAATTTGAGAAAATTCTTTTACAATTTATCAGCAAATTTAATAAACTTCTCATAAATAACAAAACAAATATTAAAAGACATAAATCAAGTGGCTTTTTTCTTTGTAAATAATTTTTCTCTATTCCTTGAATTGCTCACTACTCATTTTGTGAGTTAAAAATAATAAAGAATATGAATAAACGTTCATGGTTCATTGGTTTGGCATCTGATACTTGGAGTGACCTTTAACCCTTGCCTTCTCCTGAATTTTCCTCTGCTATCTGCCCCTGGTTCAACGGAAGGAAATAAAAAGCAAAGAAATTTGCACTAACATAAATTCCGAAGTAAATGCAATTACGTTTGTTGCAACAACTTTCCGGAGAAGGGCAGGAAAAAAGGAGCACCTTCCTGGATGGTGGAGCGAAGGAACAAGGGCCAGGACATACACGCACTGCCATCCATATGTTCCGCATGAATTGCCAGGCGGAAATTCTCATCCTCATCGTCGTCGTCGTCATCGTCGTCGCTGCTGGCATGCAAATCTAATAACAAAGTACGGAGCCAAAGAAAGAAAGTTGCGCATGCAGCGAAGGAAACATCAACTTTGAGGAGTTCCTCACTAAATTGGGGCCAGCTGAAAAAAAAAAAAAAAAAAATCCAAGAAGGAGGCGCAGCTTTCCTCCATTACAAGCTGCTATATTCCCATGCGTTTATTCGAGAATTTCAAGTGCGTAGCGCATGCAACAGCAGCTTCGGAAGCAGCAGCAGCAACAAAAGGAACCGGAAACGATGACAACGGAAGAGCGCAGTCATTGCATAAAGGCAGAACAGTTTGTTCCCGCCTCCGAAAAAGTGCCGAAAAAATATAGGGAGGGGGATCAAAGGGCAATAAGCCCCTCTGACTTCTATTAGTTTTTCAACAGGCATATTTATACCCGTTGAATTCGGAATAAGAAGTTTATTGTATTCCCTGGAATGCTCGTTGCAGGAAAAACCCTTGTAAAAGTTGAACAAAACACTGTGTTTTCTGGAATTTATATCAGATGAAGAGTGGGGAGGGGGTTGTATATCAGGCATTTAATTAAGGTGGAAAGGCAAGGACGATGCTTTTAACTAAAAGAGAGATTCATTAAAATCTTTTACCATTTGTAAAGAATATTTTATCAGAGTCACCTCGTTTTTATGTCTTGCATAAAGCTATAAAGCCTGTGAATAAAATCCTTTTATATTCCCCAATAAATACCGGGTATCTAATAGTCATAACCCTCAACTATCTCCTCGCTTCTTGTTTTTTCCGCCACCTGGCCTGGCTCCCGTTTGGAACGCCATCAAGCCTGGCTGTATGGCGTAGGCTCCTTGTTATTGTTGGTGGCCATGTGGATCCATTTTGTTTTTTCTGCTGCTCCCCAGTTACGCCGGCTGAACTGGCCCTAATGGCCTCCAAATGGGCGCCATGTTTGTCCATTGCTCCACTCGTCGTCGCTCCTCCACTATTCGACGTGCATGCAATATGCAATGCATTTTTTTTCCATGTTCGATAAAGACAATGGGGCAAAGGGAGCCAACAGGGGCGGAGCGGGGTTAAAGGTGCTAAAAGAAGCAAAGGGAAACCGGGTGGAAATTGTTCGTGTGCTGGCTGAGAAATTGGAAAATTGAAAATTATGTGTATCACTTGAAAAATGGCTAATAAACGAGATTAAAATTGCCAGAGGCGTGATTTCCACCTGCAAACTGTGAGAACCAGCAAAGGCAGGTGAGAAAAAAAGAAGAAATAAGTGAAGAGGAGAGGGAGAGGGGAAGAAAAGCGATTTTTACTGTGTGTTCCTGCCAATTTTTTTACGTTAGAACATGATTTACTAGAGAAAGGTGAACAAAAGAACAACTAAAAGGTTTCTGAGCAATTTTCTTTTGCTTTAAAATTCATTATTTCTTATTGAATCCTTAGTATTAAATTTAAGGCAGTTTAAAATTATTGAAAATATTTAAAAATATTTTTTAAGAGAGGTTTAAGAATTGGTTCGGTGCAATAGAAACAAGAAATGTATGAAAAACTTATATTCTAAAAGGATTTTATATATTAAAATTATGTTTTCAACGCTCTACCAAATGAAATCTCTTACAAAATTAAATATAAAGTTAAAAAAGGATTTTGTGTTTATTTATCGTAATCCCACCTAATTTTCTTTCCCATTCCCTGATCATTTACTGCCTGGAAAACTGCTTAAATCAATACGCATACGCACCGTGGTACGGCGGCTGCAGCTGTTAAAGTCTCGCTCGTTCGCTCACTTTCAGTTGGCAAACATTTGCATAATTTGGCAATGCTCACTTAGATTTTGATGCCAGTTGCGACGGCAGAGAGAAGAAAGAACTATTATGCAAATTTGGTTTAAACGTTGAACAAAAAAAAAAATATTCCCCTGCCATTTTGGGTGACTTGCAGTCAAGTGCAGGCATTCCTCATACCCCAGAGTCCCCACGGCTGGAAGGTGTTGCCGAGCAGTTGGCTGTAAATAGTGCTCGTGCTTCATCCTGGCGAGCAGGCACCTCCTCCAGTTTGTCTGCCTGTTGGTTTAATGTGGCTTAAATCGTTGCCGTTTCTCCACTCGCTTCCTGCCTCATTTTTATCCTGCCTTGGCTCCTGGTCGTCCTGCTACTCTGGCTGCTCTGGCTGTGTGGCTCTCTGCTGTTGTGGCTGCTGTCGTTAGGCTACTTAGTTCCCAGTCGCAGTCGTCGTCGTCGTCGCCGCACTTTTGGTTCGTTTAATTTTTATGGCTTTGTAATTAAAAAAAATATGACCATAGTTCCCCGAGAGCCATCTGCCTAAGCTCCCTTTTAAGGGTTTCCCTGGCTGGCCTCCTTTCAGGGAGACTCTAATTGAAAGCGGAATGCACGTGTTGCTCCCCAGCATTTTGGTGGTGTCTAGTCATAAGCACAGATGGGATTTATGTGGGGTCATAATGAAGCCTTAAATAAGTATTTGGCAACCATATATATAAGTATATATATACCCATCTAGTTTCCTCTCACCTTTTCTCCCTCAAACTGGTTTATTTCCCTCGCTTTCGGCACAGCTTTTTCTCCCTAATCCCGTTGGCTTATCATGTCTGGAGCCCAAGACACAAGACATATGCAAGAGTTCACCTTTGGCGCAGATTGATGTCAACTGTTCTGTTCTGTTCTGTTCTGGGGGCGACATTTTTCGACTGCTGACTCGGGGCTAAGTGGTGGGCAAACAACAACAAAAACAACAACAACAAGTGGACAGATCGCTTGAGGAAATTAAAGAAAAGCCGCTTCTCCAGTGGACAGTGGGTTGTCTGCGCTAATGCACTCCCCGAGCAGCTGCATGACAGGCACGCTGACAATGGGAGCAGTGTGTCACAGGAGGAGCCCTAATCCTTTCACCTGCATTGTGCGTGAATCTGTCACTTGCGAGTGTCTCTTGTGTGTGTGTGTGTGTGTGTGTATGTGGAATTCAGCAGGAAAACAGCAAGCATACGCCATGTGGCGCGGAAAACAATAAATGCGCCAAGGGCTTTGGAGTTCTCAACTGAGAAACGGATACCTTTAGAGTCCCCTGTCTGCACTTCACAGAGACTTAAACAAATGCGAATTCTCGGTGGTTGAGCGAGGGTTTGAGAATATTATATATTTAAATAGCTTGGGTTCATAGAAATACAAATATTCTTTGAGAAATTTTAGCTCCTTGTGAAGTAGTTTTATTTATGTAAATATTACAGATCTTGAATTAAATTCGAGTTCAATATTTTGTTATTATATTTATATCTTTAAACTCCACGAGATTTGAGACATGAAACCATTTATTTGTAACATTTTGAACTTTAAACTCATCTGTTAAAACCCTAAATATATGTTTTTTTTGTCGGATATTTTAAACCCAATTATGAATTCAATATTAGCAAAAATCTATAAGTGAAAAGTTGTTTTAAATCCCTATGTCTGAAAGCCACATTTTTATTTCAAAAAATAAAGCAATAAAAAATAATCTCAAATATTTCACTTAGCTGCGGAAGCGGATTCACAGGGGTGAAAATATTGTAGTCTGTTTCCATTCTGAAATCTCTTATCAATTATTAATAATCAGCTTTGAACACTTGCACGTTTTATATGGTCTTTGTTGATCTATTTTTTGCAGATTATTATTTATTATGAGATGGCATTATCTCTTAGCAAAGTTGATTTCCTTTAACTCCATAAACTGTCACAGTGTCTTTTAAAATAATTATTAATGGTTTATTATTAATGAACACAAAAACACACTTCATTAAAATCGAAAAATAATTTGTTTTCAAGATTAGCTCATCAGTTTCAAATTGACACGTTTTTCTAAGAATTCAGTTGATTTGTCAGCATTATTTTCACATTTTTTAAAAGAGCATTTCACATTTCCGATTAAGGAAGATTCGAGAGATTCTTCTCAGCTCTCTCTCCCATAGCTTATCACTGCACACACTTTATTTATAAAGCCCCCGACATCGGTTGAATGGCTACGACTACTGAACTCTTGACCCGATCTTATCACTGTTCCAGACGGATTCCTAATTCGAATCCACATATTTAACACGTAGGCGATGTTAATGAACAACGAACGATTTCAACGGCTTTGAATCCGACATGTGGCGCACGGGTTTCCACACAGTTTGAGGTTATTTTCGGAAACTTTTTGCAGCCATTTAGATGGTTTGCAGCGTAATTAGCACTCTTTCCGGCTTCCACAAAAAAACGGCGGCCATTAATGAGCGGCAGGCTCACTTCCGGTACGTTAGGCACCCAAAAACACACTCGCACACACACGCAGTAACCATGGAATTAAATGCGACGGCGCAACGTCGGGACAGCGGCAGCCAAAAGTGGCGGCCAAATCAGAAAAACAGTGAATTTATCCTTACTTCCGGTTCGAACGCGCCGCCAAAAACCTCAACAGGCTTGAACTTTCTCTCTCTCGGTTTCGTTTCCGCTTCCGTTCTGCCGTGCTCTTGACTCCGTTAGAGTTCTGAGGATACGTCCGTTGCCCACGAAGCGGCAAACACGAATGTGCCATTGGATTCTGGCGTTGCTGCTGCTGCTGCTTCTGTTCTTGATGCCTGATGCTGCCATGCCGCCGCTCGTTTTCCGCTCGGTCGTTCGCAGGCTCTCGTGCTGCGCCGACTATCGACAGAGTCACACACACAGAGATACCCAGGCAGGCGATACACTAGGAAAAAATTGTAGTTTCTGCTATTAAAAAATGGAAACAGTTCTCTGATACAGAAGAGTAAATAATATGAAGATCTAGGAGTGCCAGGAATATTTGCTATGCGATTACGATATACCAAAATTCTATTAGTAATGTTCCAACTAATCGATATTTTAACTTAAGGTATATTTCCGATAAGTCGATATGTTAAGGAATAGATTTATTTTAGTTTCAACTAAAATTGTTTAAAAAAAAAATACAAACAAAGTTTATTTCTCGTAATAAGCACGAGAGAGATATTATTTAATTTTTCCATATGACATAATTATTTTGATTATCGATGATATTCGATTTATATCGATCCCAAGTTGATTCCGTTTTAATTATAAATTTCTCATAATATATCTATATATTCCCACTCCCCCTTTTTTCCCAGTGCCCGTTGTCAGGCCTTTTAGCAGATAACGTTAGATGCTCGCTGTGTCTTTTTGCGCTGAACATCTTCTCGATTTTCCAAATGCGTAGTGAATGAATGCCGGGATCTGTGAATATGAATCTGAATCTGTAGCCGGGAGCTGGGGAGCTGGGAAGCTGTAAGTGGGAGCTGGGGCCAAGAGGCAAGGCATGAATGAAATCGTCGCGCGTATATCACACGCATGGCAGCACAATCAAAGTCACCGCTGCAGTCCGTTTCCCTAATGGCTGTCAGCTCGTGTTATCGGAGCTGGGGACTGGCCGAAAAGGACCCCCGCTGACACGCTGTCTCCCACACACAGATAGATATGTCCATGACCATGCCATATTTCAAAGGATTTGCAGGAAGGGCAGTCCTGTCGGTCTCTGGTCCGTTCTGCGAAAAATAATCATATTTAGAGGAATTATTTACAGGGTATCAGGACTTCGGTGAAGGCTCTCAGTGGAATTTCCGTTTTTGTTTTGATTTGATTTCGATTTTATGCCGCATGTCGCTGTTAAAGTTGCTCCCGCTGATGTTTTCCTTATCAGTTTGGACTTTATATTATTTATTCGAATGTGTCTCTTTTCTGTTCCCTCCCCCCGCTGGGCGACGCGTATTTATTTTGTAGTAAAATCAACAGCCAAGCGAAACCATACAGAGAAAGAGAGGCCAATCCGGCAGAGGACCCAGAGTACCAGTGCCGCTCCTAGTTCCATTCCCAGTTGCCCTTCGTGCGATTGTGGCTGATTGATTGCACGCCGCGAAGAGATAACACAGAAGCGCAGAGACGGAGCTGATAAGGAGAGGTTATGGATTGCCGGACGGAAGATCAGCCGCAATCAGTTTTGTTTTCCTAAAGGTAGTATTACCTACAGAAAGGAGTAGTAGTTATCTACCTGGATATATGTATGCTGATATACCTTTGTGCAAAGGTTCAATTTTTGCTTCCAATATTTAGAACCGATAAGGCTTCCTTGCCTTACTTTTTGGTTGACTGCCTTTCTCCTTTATTTCAAGATATTTTCTGTTGAATGTTCAATGGCCAGCAAATGCTTGTCATGCTAAAAATGAAAGTGAAAACCTAGAAATGGAAATGATGATGTTTTCCAAGAGGGAAACACACTCGCCAGAGAGACCCATGGTGGCATCTGTTGTTGTCTAGTTTGGGTGCGATTTTGGGTCTCGGTCTCCAGGCTGTGCCAAGCTAACAACACAAAAAAAAAATACCAATATGCCAGGAATTTAATTTTCCAATGAAATATGAAAAGAAAAAATATTAGGAGGGTTTTGGGGGGGGAGGGGGCAGAGAATCAAAACAAATTAATGCAAAATTGCTAACCAAAACCCGGAGCAGCAAAGCAGCCGGCCGGAGTTGTCCAATTGCCAGAACAAATTTGAAATCGAAATGCTTGCAGTGGCTCTTGAACCATTTATCGTTTATTTTCATTCTTTTGAGGGCTATGCAAATCATAGGGGACCGGGAAAGAGGGGAAATAAAGAAAACTTTTGAAATTATCAACCTGGGAAAACTCCAGTTTCCAGGTGTCGGAATTGTATCTGTCTCTCCCGGGGGCGAGTCAATAAAATAAGTGCTCCGGCACTTGCCCGATGCCGGCACGCTGTCTGTTGCACATTTTATGCATATGAGTGGTAAATACTTGAGCGGAAATCTCGCCTGTGTCTTGTAAAGTTGCGAAAACTTAGTCCCTATCCATTTTCCCTTTTCTCCCTTTCTTCCCCTGCAGCCTGGAGTGCTTTCCTTGGCAACTTGAATTTAGTTAGAGATTTTCCTGGCTGCACTTCTCGATGTTTCTTCGATTGCGTGCAGCATGCGGCATGAATGATAAATAACAACATTTGCAAAAAACTTTTGGTTTGACTTTGGGCCCTTCGAAGGTCTTATGGTTAACCATTAAAAAATCATCCCCTTTAGGGATTTGTCATTTTCTAAATACAAAAATGGAAACAATGAATGATAATCTTCAATCTGTGAATTTTTCGGCAATTTAAATTGTAATCAAAAAGTCTTATTTCGCCAACTAATTCGGCAAGCATTTTCTTACAATTTTTCGTACAATTTTTGACATTTCCCATTTGTGGTTTCAGCTTGGCAATAATTAAAACCCCCCACCCCTTCGCATGCTGGGAAAAGAGGAAAAACTATTTATCTAGCCAACAAAAAAGGAGTAAAAATAGCTTTGGGAGCAAACTCCAAGGCAGTTCGTCGTCGTGGTAGTCGTCGTCTGCTGTCATAATGAAACCGAAACACACAGAAACAACGCCACGGACAAAAATTACAAACAATTTAAGCAACTGTAAAAAGAGGAGTTAAAACAAAAATAACCAGCAGGAAACGAAGCAAATTAAAGACAAGTTTTTGGCATATAAAATAGGGAATGCCCTATGGGTTTCGGGTAATAATAATAAATAATAATAATTGTGTATTTAATTGTTGTTATATTTTCCTATTAGATTTTATATTAAATTAATTAAATTTGACTTGAAACCAGACTGAATATATTTTAAATTTAAGCCAAAATACCTTCAATGATGTTAAGGTAAAAATGAAATTGATTTTGCTGTCGTTTGTGATAGATTTTCCTCTCTTTGAAATACAATATTATCCCCTTTAACATTTTAAACAAAACCTAAAAAAATATTTTTAAAATTATAACATACAAAGCGTTTTAACTTTATGCTTTTTAATTTCTTTTAAAACTCAAAAAACCCCCTGAAAGGGTATGAAAATAAACCCACTAAATAAATAACGTGAGCATAAACGCATGAGAGAGAGAGGGAGGGGTAGAGGAAGCCCCAGGACTCTGGGGTGCCGGGTGAGGAATGTGGAAAAAATGTTGCTCAAAAAGTTGTGAAAAATTGCAGCACTTGCAATGAAAGAAGGAAAGTTTTAAGCGCCCAGCGAAAGGATTTGGCTCACCAGAGCAGCGGAAAAGGGAGCCTGACGAGACGAGGACATGGGGATCTTCGGGGCGAGATGGCTAAATAATAGAGTACCGAGAAAATAATAAACTCATAAATAGTATGACAAGTGTGAGTGTGTGTGGACAAAAGCTGAAAGCAAAGGACGAGGACAAATTGCCCGGGCAGCAAATCCCCGTCTGATGAAAGATTTACAGCCAGGAAGTGGCAGTGGAAGTGGCTCGACCACTCTCTCTCTCTCTCCGGACGGAGTTTAATCAGCGCGGACAGGGTAAATTGTTGCCGGATCTCCGGAACTCCACTGCAGACATTGTTTTAATTTGCAATCTCCGCCAGCGCCTCGGCCTCTTCCTTTTTGGCAGCAAATGTCAAACTTTCATAGAAACCAGTTGCTGTTTGATTCAGCGCTGCTGCTTTGCTTATTTTGATTCCGTTCTCCTTTTCATTTATTTTGATTTTTATTTCATTTTACTTTATTTAAGAACAAGCTTGTTGTTTATTTCTGTGTGAAAATCTAGGGGCAGCTTCCGGACCGGAATCACCCTGGCAGTGACTCCGGAACTTTTTGTGCAGTGGCGGCTTTCTTTCTTGCGGTTGGCTTGTCTTTTCTTATAGTTTTTGACAATCGCCGAAACTTTGGAAACTCGGAACGTGTTGCTCTTGGCCCCCCGAAAGTTTTTTAATGAATGTGCAGTGAAAATGTATAGGTATGTTTCTTCCTGTTTGGCATTTCAATTAAAAGCCCATAAAGTTGAAAAGGTTGCTAATTATGGTTGAACAGAGGGGTCTTTTTAAATATTTATTTTTTCAAATGTCCCAGCTTTCAATTGTTCGTACATTTTTTTTTCAAATTAAACTGGAATGAAAAGAAGCTTCTTTAAGATTTAAGTTCATCTTTTTACACTTCATAAATTGATTTTAAATAATATAATTTTAGCCAGCAAATATAAATTTCATAAAGTTCTGAATTTTTGAAGCTCACACAAATCAAATCATATAAATTGCAGCCGGAAATGCAATTCAAATTTGATGAAAGGCTGCTATCAGCAGAAAACTGTTTGCAGGAAATGGAATCAAATGCTTTTTTCTTGCTGCAAAACCTAACATTCAGTGGGGTGTGACTTTTAGGAGAGTTTGAGGGAAAAGTTTCCTTACAAAACTATCTTTGGAAAAAATCTCTTTCCCCTCACACAATATAGTCTTTTGCCCTGGGCAACAGATGCGAGCTTATTTAAATATTTGTCCTGATGAGCGTTGTGACATGTGCTCCCAGGTTCAATAATCTCACACGAATTGCGAGAAGGGACTTGGGTTTGAGGGCACCAGGCCAAATATTCAATTACTGGGCCCAACTACTCGCTAGGAATTGTTATTGATTCTCCTCGAAGCCGGAACCATCGGAAACAATTGCAAATACACTTGCCCAGGGACAGTTGCCGTCCATTTATGACCAATACGTGGGCCATAAATACAAACTATACCCATATTGTCACTGGCTGGATATTACACTTAAGGAAAATGAGTGAGTGAATAAAATGAAAAAAGAGGTTATTAAAGTCTAAAGAAGAGGGGAATATTTGTTAAGCATACGTTTTGTTTATTTTCCCTTAAAATATATTTTCTATTTAAATTATTTATTCCGATTCCCTTTAATTTCCCTCAGTGCACAACTGGGACTGTGTCACTTATGGCCAGGCTGTCATACTTAAGGCAATGCGAGGCACAACGTCTACATAACAATGAGATGTCCTGAGTTCAAGTTGTGCCTACTAATCAAGTTATGAATTATTTGGCATTTGCATATCCATCAATTGCATGGCCACGCATATTTGATCAGCCAATTACCGGCGCCATAAGGACAACTCTTTTCAATTTGCGGCACTTAATCCCCCGACTAATTAAAACAAATCCCCACAGTGCCCCCCCCCCCCCCCCCCCCGAGAACATGTGCATGTCTGCGGTGCGTATACGTTATATCGTTATGGCGCAGACAATGTCAGGGAATTATATCTCTCGTCCCTCTCGCAGCCGTTCGTTCATAGACTATGCTTAAATATTTTCCTTTTATTAATTTTCCCAACCAGTGCCTGCACGAGAGGGAATTCGCAGTACATAGTAAACCACCGAACGAACACCAAACAAGCTCAACAATTTGTTGTCTATTTTACGGAAAAGGGGGGAATGACGACCGACCGCGTCCGTTTCGTCCACATGTGCACCACGGAACATGGACACCACGGAACATGGACCACGGAGGAGCATACATAGGATACTGGACCGACCCGAGGCATTGTTGGTGCATTAACCGAGCTTGCTTTGATAATGAAAAATAATCATAAAAGTGAATGTGGAGTGGTGCTATGATACCGGATGCCAACAGGGGGTTTTGGGTTTGGAGAACAATGGGAAATGGTGCAAAACGCGGCACTTGCATGTGGGAATGCCGCAAATACCTCGCTCTCCCCGCTGAATCGCAGCCATTGTTATAGGAAGAAGATTTATTAGATGCCAGTCAGCTTTTGGCTCTCGGCTGGACACCGGCAGGATTCCCAATTTGATAGCCATGAAAGTCGAAAATTGAAAGCCGTTTGTGTATACAAACTAAGGCCCCCCAAAGGCTAAATTGTCAAATGCTCAGCTTAAATAATATTTAGAATATTTATAGAGAAGAGGAATGCTAAAATACCAAAAAATAACTATATTTTAAATGCTTTATTAAATAGTATGCCAATCTTTCTATAAACTATTTGCTGTAGCTCAGGTTTCTTTGGGTTTTAACATTAATTATAAATATTTATTCGAGCTGGGAAGCACATTTTATTGCTTTAACAATTCTTTACAACTTAGCTTAAAAGGGAGACTTTATATAATATTTATTTAATATTTAGGAGTAAAGAACCCTAGAAAGCAAACTCAGTCCCATGTTCATAATTCTTTTTTATTTGACTAGCAAACTGATTCAATTGTCACGCATTTTTTATATAAAAATATCTATGTACATATTTCAAGGGAGTGAAAAAGCAGACCCCAAGGGCCCATTTTATTTCCTGTTTGCCATTTTGGAAATTGATGTTTTGTTACAAGTCCCCGGCAACATGGCAGGTCAGGCGGCAATCGAAACGGAAATGAAAAAGTTCCTGATTCCATTGGAGTCCCCAAAAAAAAAAAAAAAACGCCGAAGCCACAGATATATACACATGTTTTTCCCCTGGGTAATGATATATTAAATATAATTTTTTGTATATATCCAATGACCTGTTTGGTGGCGACGCTAAAGCATTCAACAATTTGCGGCTGGCATTTTCATTAATGCATAATCGGGTGTATGCGAATATGTTAAACTGCATTAACTGGGGATTGTTTGTGTAATGCGATGAAAGTGTTGCATAATAAACGAGCAAACAAGCTCCATAATCGAAGGGGGGAGCGCTGACACTCTCTTCAGAGCAGAGCTGTTGACGAGGTTATTAAACATATTTCGAGGCAGCGCAAATGTAATTAATTTTAAACATTTATCTCGCCTGAATACTGAATAATTGATCCCGTTTAGACATTATATATACTTGGGTCCTGCTGGGCTGTTGAATTTTGCATTTTAGTTTAGGTTTCCCATTTTAGTTAGCCGCAATTAGCAGCATTTGACCATTCATCCGCATCGCTCCACTCCATTTTAATTAAACAGTTCGCCCCATTTGGAGCGCACTCAAAGAAAAACCAATAATTTGTCTTGCCCATATTTCAATGGTCAACTCGGCGTCCTCTTCCCTGACACCGAAACCAATCGCTCCTCTTAGCCATTGAAATTAAATTGGCAACGCAATGCCCTGGCCACCGCCACGTAGCCGGTTCCGGCTCAGGTCCCGCCACGGCTCTCCGGCACTCTGGTTCTCCGGCTCTTGAAACGACGTTAACATTACCAATGCAAATGCATTTGGAGCTCCTGAGTGGATCCGGGGTCGCTTTTAATTGCTGCCTGGAAGCAGGCCCAAGAGGTGGCAGCGGGACGGCATGGCGGGGGCCATGGGGTAACCATTTTATTTTAATTTAAAAATAAAATTTTCGCACATTACTCAAAAGCGGCAGTTTCTTGCCAGTTCAGTCCGCCAGACCATTGATGTGTGCCAGCCAAAAGGATGCCCCAGGCTGGGAAAGAAAGCAAACAAATTGAGATGTTAAAGATTTCAAAAAAGAAAGAAATTTAGAAGTTTTAAAGGGTTTACTTTCAAGGGGAGTGCTTTGGCAGAGGAACATTTTCTATTTTAATTTTAATTCTGCCCTTAAAGAGTCTCCTTAAATAAGGCAATGATTGATCCTCAATTAAATGAAATTTTTTCCATTGAAGCTTTGTTTATTTTCCCCTTTTCCCCTATATTATTTCTTTATTTAAGATTCCTTATTATTTCCAGTGCATAACCCTTCCTCGCGGTCGCCTCAATGATGCCTCAATGAATTTCAATAAAACGCAAGTGAAGGCAGCGGTCTGTCTGAACATCCTGACCCCTTTCGCCCCCTCTTAAATTATACAAGGCTGTGGTCCTGTTTGGGTCCTGCCCTGCAGTTATAATTAAAATAAAACCTCGTGAGCGACTGCCAGATGTTTGTGCTGCACAAGAGCAATCGCAATGAAGAAAAAGGAATTCGAATTTCGAAATTAAAAATAATATTATTTTGCCTGCCGACTGGCAGTTACCTGGTCAATTGACTGGAAACGTGGGGCTTTTCCCCAAACAGATCAATGGTCGAGTATACCCGAAGTGGCAGTGTTTGTTTGCCACGTTGATGATATTGTTGTGGTGATTAAAATATATGCGGGGGCAGGAAATGCCTGAAGCTCGCAGAAGGGCGCTGAAAAGCGAGCTACACTTTAGCCCTTGCCTCGCCCTGCGGTTTGGCATGCATGTCCGTCCGGGAATTCAAATTGGACTCTCGTCATTGCTATATAAATATATTATTCCGATTTTTCATCTCTACAGGAATTTCGGTTGCTCTGGTAAAATATTCCGGAATATTTACATTGTTAAGATCAGGCTTCTCAGCTAAAATATGTAAAGTATAAAATGTTCTTTAAAATTATTCAATTAAATAATTCTCTGTCCTCTCTTCTACATTTATATGTATATTCTTTAATCCCTTTGTAAATCCTTTACTAACATCTTACCTAATATTTAAACTTTTATCACAAACCACAGACAAACTTGGTTATGCTGTTTCCTTTGTTTAAAATGCCTGAAATATAACTATTTCCCACATTGCTCATCTCTCATTAGTTCGCCGTATGATTTTAGCATAATTTTCCAGGAAAACTGTGTACCTCGAAGTGTTCGCCAAGCCCCCAAGGTGTCATTCATTGAGTGGAAAGTTGTTATTACTACAACAACTCCGGAATGGCCGAAGGGAGAGACACCTACGCTGCAGCCCTCTTTTCTGCAGGAGCTTTTTCCCGTTAATGCTCAACAATTTTTCGGGGTTTCCCCTGGATGTGTGCCTGTGTGTGTGTGTGTGTTGTTTAACACTTCCGGCTGATGTTGCTGTAGTTGTAGCTCAACAAGAGAGCTCGATGGCGTTGTAAAATGTAATCATTGTGGCGTGTAATTAGTTTTTGTGTGTACCATATACATACATACATATATATAAGTGCATTCTCCAGTGTATGTGCTCTCTGTGTGTGTGTGTGTGTGTGTGCGTGTATAAATAAAATTTATTATTGCATTAACTATAGTACAGAGCATACACACACTCATACAGAAGCCCTATGCAAATGTAAGCGCATTTGGTCAAGTGTGCGTGCCTGTTTGCGGGAGGAGTGTGCCTTTAATTGGCTATTGGGCGGTGAACGAGGGTGGTTTAAAGGGTTGTTTTTATCTCCCTTTAAATTTAATGGAAAATATATAATAAATAAGAAAGATATTTGATAATATTTCATAATTTATTAAGATTTTTTAGGGTAAAATGGAATATAATCAGACATTTTGAAGTCGTAAGTAAATACACATGAAATATATTTTTTTTATTTCTTAGTTTTAACTAAAAAACTTTAACCTTTCACTATTGTTGGCTCCTCACAAATTTATATATTTTTTTTAAATATATTTCCGCGAGTTTACGTAGTTTAAATGGCTTTAAATTAAAAGGAATATATTAAACATTAAATTTGTTAAAAAACCTTTAGTATTACATGAAATTTAAATAAATACTTTAATAAAATAGACAAATTAATAAACCTTATACTCCCCTCTCACGAGAAGCATTCCACACCTGACGTTCCACACCTTGCTCGACCCCCCATTAACTCCGCTGACCAACCGCTCTGACCACATGTCGTATTAGTAATAATAATTTACACATTAGTCTGCAGGACTCCTGCTGATCCTGTTTCTGTACTGCTGCCTTTGTTGTTGTTGTTGTTGTTGTTCTTGGCCAATCAATAGTCAATTTCAATGCGAGTTGTGCATGTGTCCGTGTATTTTGATTGGCGGTTGTTTAGGCCACTAACCCCTTCCCGTTCCCTTGGCCCCTTGTTGGCCAATTGATTTGTTGGTCTCTTTGCTGTCGCCACTCGAAACCCCTTGGGAGCCGGAAATGCCACGCAATTTGTTTGTTCGCACTCAAGCCGCAAACATTGTGAAATTAACTTGTTAGCCATGCAGCAGTGAGGGCCAAAACGGAAGTGGTAGTGGCGGGGAGGGCCACTGGACGGCGGTCGTGGTTTGCCCTGGTAATTGACATTCGATTTGCGTTGGGCGGACTAGAAATTGTGGTAATTGGTTTGTCCGGGCAAATCGGGAAGAGCTAGCAATAAATTCACCCACAAGTGACAGGTGCTGAGAGTAAATCAAACATTGATTATTGTTAAATGACCACAAAAAAGTATTAGTAATGTGGTTTAAATATTAAAAATAAGTATTTTTGTTCAATAATTTAAATCAAAACTATTCTGAAACGTGACTCTTTACAAAGTAGTTTCAGAATCAAGGAAACCCAGGTGATTCCTGTTCTATACCCATTATTGTTTATCACATTTCCCAAGAGTCAGTCACAGTCAAAACATCTTCTAAATTTGTTACAATCATTCAACAAATTTGTGAAACATTTTCGAGTATAAAACTAGTCTTGATAAAATCCTTAAAATGTCTCAAAGTAATATTAATAACACAGTTCCCAGCCAAACTAAAGATTTAGACAAGGAGAACAACAATTCTACTCACACGGTAACAAGCTCCGTCGATGATACTAAAAAGTCCATTGTTTCCATTGCCTCCATTGCCTCCAATAACTCCGATGAGTCGCCTTGCTCAACCGAGGACAATGTGCTAGAAGCAAGATTGCCCGCCCCTCGTCCCGTGTCGGATGAACCACAAATCATTTCAGTGCTTCCGCGTCGCCGGAGGGGAGGATTGTACCGCGAGGAAATATTACACAGTCAACACGATCATGAATTGGAAGATCTCCTGTCTGATGGTGTTGAGGCTTATGTCGAGCCACAAGACTCTAGTTCCCTTGTAGTCATTGGCCGGTATCATCCCGATACAAGCGAAGCAGCCTCGGCCGGATATCGGTATCGAATCCGATGATGATGGATAGCAAGCAAATCAAATTTTAGCAGCAACAAAAGGTGGGTATACACACCATCGATATGTCCTGCCTTCCGCATGCCAATTTCCGCATCGATTTGCTCTATCTTTTTTTTTTTGCAGCTCTCGTCATGGCGACGTTAAGTGGCATCCAAGCTGCAGCAAATCCACACACCGGAATCGTCCTCCGTGCCCTGCTCCAGCTGCTGTCCGCTTTCTGGTTGATGGCTTGCGTTTAAATTTGAAGTGCTGCTAAATCAAGGCTCATGCAGTGAGAAAAAATTATTATAGGTTGGACTTTAAAATAAAAACTAGAAGATTTTTTGTATAATTCTATTTTTTACACATTTCTTTCTTAAATCTCTGGAATATTAAATACAAAATAGGATGTAAACTGTATTAGGACAGATTCATATTCGTAAAATCCCCATTTTACTTTCCGATTTTGGTTTCAACTTTTCCTCCAGTGCGTGGCAAAGTGCAGAGTGCAAACAGCCACGACATCCTGCTCCTGCTGCCTCCTCCCGGTTGCTCCCGGTTCCTCCCGGCACTGGCAACGACTTCATTTGCAACATCAATCGCAACCTCATCAAGTTGTCTGCTGGCAGCCGCACTCATTACGGGTGATGGCTGCCGGAGCAGGGTGACTGCGCTTAATAAAGCGTGCGCTCAGCCAGTCGGCTGAGTCAAATCTGGAAAGTAGTGGGTTTCATGATGGCCCCCAGGGCGGCTGTGTTTAATTAGCTTTAATGGCTTAATGCGGGGCCATGGCTGTTTGGACCAAGCCCTGGGTCATAACGGCCAGAGGTAATGGCGGTGTGACACAACCGCATCCATCCGTCCCTTTGCTAAGTTGTTTCCGATTTACCACCTCGCCCCGGACTTGGCTCAAAGTGCCTCCCAGGGAGAATGCCACTCGAGTATTAATGGAGGCCAACCATCGTCGTCCCGTGACACTTTAAAGCAATTTTCCTGCCAAACAAATTTCCGGTGAAGCGCACAAAAAGTTCCGTCCCGGCACAGACTATTTATTTGGCCCCAATTGCGAGCAGCTCGACTCCATTCACACGTAGCACACAACTCCTTTTTTTCTCTCCTCGCCGTGTTAAGAAACTTTGCCTCATAACTCCGCATTGAAGAAGATGCATATGCAACACGTCCGTGCCATTCCCAGCTGCAATGACTCAGGCACCAGTTCCACCTGCTGTATCGAGGGCAGAGGGTGGGATATGTTTGCTCATTCCCGGCTTAAGGTAGTCAAATGTTGGCCAGAACTTGTCAGGAATCTAGAGAGTGCCTGGAGTGGAGTTGCTCTATCGGATTAGCAAGTAACTGTGGCTTAAGACGAGAGGTTTTGAGGTATAAAAAAGGCTTTTAAACTAAATATTTTATAATTAAATGAGTTTCTATATAAAAATATTATTATTTATATATTTATTAGCTTTTTAATTCAAGAGAACTCGCATATGTAATTTAAAATATGTTTTTCCCATATTAAAATCCAGGGTATTCAGGTTCATAAACCTTTAACCAGGTTCTTTTACCCCAGTTCCCACTGATGTATAGCTGAAAGTTGAAACTTTATCTTAGCTGTTCGACTTTTGCTGCCAGCACGAAATGCTTTCGGGCATTCAAAGTGAACTACGACGGGCAAGTGAAGGATGAGCTGGGATGGAACTGTGGGACCGGGCTAAAGATGCGGATGCGGATGAGAAAAAAGGGGCGCCAAGTTAATTGAAAAGTATTGTTTGCTATTTCGTTTCATTCCGTTCTCGTCACAATGTTGACACTTCTCGAACAAAGTGGAGACACGGATGCCGAGCTGGGTAGTTCATTGTCAATTCATATTTCAAACATTTGACTCACCTCCTCTGAAAAGTACATACCGCTGGAGTAGTTTTTCTTGAACGATTAAAAGTAGTTAATTCTTTTGGAGACAGCTTTATAAAACTAGTATTTATTTGTTCACATCATGGCTTCCGATCGCTTTGATTGATTTAGTGATTATTGAAGAGCTAGAACATTATAAATTATTGTATTGCCCATTACTAAAGCGTTCGGATTTCAGCGATATTTAAAAAATATGTTAACCTAAGATCAAATATGTCAAGCTTAATGATATGTGTCCGTGTTTGTTGTGTAAGTCAATGAAGCATTCGTTTTAATGGGCTTGGTCTATTTGCTTTAGTTTGCTTGGCAAAATAAAATACACAATATAGAATATGGAAAGCAATTAAAAACTTTCGTACCTTACTTTACAACCTACTGGTAGTGATACATACATATATTAAAATAAGTCCTGATCCTATCCTGTGTTTCCTATCTGGCTATCACGAACAACCTAATCTACAACTAATTAACAATAGCTAGAAACACGTTATTATTAAAACACTATGACGAGAACATAGAATAAATAATCAAGATATTGTGTTGTGCGAAAAACCACTGATAACTAGAACGCATGCAAGGGAGAGCGGTTGAATCGAGATTGGGCTCTGGATAAAATACATTAAAATTTAGCTCTAAACATCTATGAGTATTATTTGGGATTGTTTCCGGTTGCTGGGACCAGGCTTCTCAGCTGAGTAAGAGAGAGTGCGGCTTCGCCTTGCCATTCTTGCTGATCTGTGCAGTGCGAACTAAAGAAAATACAATACAAATTTAATAAAATTATGACATTAAATGTAAATTTATACGCACCATCGCTCTGTGTTATGGTGGCTACCCCCATTAGCTCTAGGTTACGCAAGAGGGCTCCTAGATTAGAGCGATCGTCTAGGTATTTGCTCTCCAAGCGTACAACGCCCAGCTTCTTGGACTTGGTCTGCGTATGCCAAACCAAAATCTCTGTGCAATTGTTGCCCCGCGGCTCGATTTCATCCATACGCACGTTAATGCTCCGCAGAAAGAGATCCTCCTCATAGCCGGGCTTATACGGCATATTTACATTGGGATACTGAGCCATGTACTCCAAGCTCACGGCAAAGCCGGCCATGTCCACTGGCCAGCGTCGACCTGCAACCCAAGAGTCCAGAAAGGCCACCACTTTGCCCTGGTAAAGAATTTAAACAACGTTTTAGAGAAAAGAGGCTAATTTTATGTCTTCAAGTTAAGACTCACCTTTCTCACTACTGGCCCACTGATGGCATAGTCAGCAATTAAACCTACAGGAAACATGGATACCCTCTGAGTCTTCCTAATCTCCGAGAAGAGTCGCAGGTCATAGGTATTGTCGTCATCTCCAAAGTAGAGAACTCCATTGGTGAGGTTGTGCTGCCTCAGCCACTGCAAGGCAGCTCTTCGATTGGCCACACCACGCGGTGCTGGGTCTGCATATCGAAACTTTGCAGGCATGGGACTCACCATGTGGGTGTAGGGAATGCCTGCAGGTGGTGAGAGGTTCTCTTATTAATAAAATATACTATTCAAGCTTCAAAATTTTGTAATAGTTACCAAATCGATTGAGCAGGGTGTCCATGAAGTCATTGCATTTCTGCTGATCATCGGCAACCAGCCAGTGCAATCGTGGGACATGGAGCAGCGTGTGCGCCAGACGTGTGAGTTCCGGAATCTGTTCCCTCCGCGGGTATGTGGGGGTAACAAAGTAAATCACCGGCAACTGTCCATACTCGGAATTGGGTTTGTCCTGCATAAACTGCCGGCGATCCTCGTAGCTTTCGCTGCATATGTGCACGGTTTCGTTGAGTGGCCGGAAATTGTTTCTATCTGTGAGAGAAACGAGAGAGAGTGATTAGTGTGGGGGTCACAAACGGGTTCAATTACAATTCTCCATGATGCCATGATTTAATCAAAATTTACAATTACTACAAAAATTCGCTGATGCTCGTAGCTCAACTCATTGACCTGCCAGTTTGAGGGGCTAGAAACGTGCCGTAGTGCCCAGATGAGTATCTGAAGCGATGACAAACAATCTGTGTGCGCTGCTGCCTCTCCACATCTCAAGAGGTGCTAATCGGTGTCTCTTAGATACTTTGCGTACGAATGATTTACTTAAGCTGAAGATAAAATGCCCCGTCACTTCCCAAACAAACTCACGAGGCTTTCAAGTAATCGGTTTTGTGGAACTTTTATGCAAACATTTCAGAGATCAGAAAGAGATGATAGAAGATACCGAGATAGCATGGCTAATTACTTAATGGGTTAATCCGTGTTGGGAATCTTACGCCGGCCATCAAAGCGTTAATGTGTTTTGATCGGCTGCGTGTGCCGATGCCATTAGAGCACCTGTCCATTAATCCGGAATAAAAAGCGTAACGCACGCGACTGGGGGAAGCATAGCAGAGGAGTTATAGGTCCGATGGACAACCGTGCTCCGATGCAGGCCATAGATAAACCAAAACGAACAAAGGGGCAGGCAGGGGCTGGCCAAAGTATCCCCCCAATATGTGTGATTAAATATTGACCAAGCAAATAGAAACCAAAATGTCAAAAAGGCGGACTCGATCAATCGGAATTAAAGAATATGGCAGTTGGGGGCTTTTCCGAATGACGAATACTTACGTATTCGTTTCCCTCCCTCCCTTTTTTCCTCGGCACAGACACTGATAGTGGGGCTGCCCCATCGTACTGGCAGTGTACCTATGTCTGCCCCACATCAGCCCCACTTTGCCTAACGATAAACCACACACTTATCGACGGGGTGTGCGACAGCAATCTGGGCATAATCACACGCTCACGTACACGCCGGTTAATTATGACCCATATCTAGATGATGATGATGATGATGATGAGCAGGCGGCCAGTGCCTCGCTCCCCGATTACGGGCAATTGAGAATTCCCCAGGGCACCTGATCTACGACCGTATGTTAGTCACAAATTGTTATTCGCTTTGCCTTCTTATCGGGATTCATTCACCATTTTTTTCATTGGTGCCGGGGTAATATATCAGAGGGATGGGTTTAAAAAGGGGGGTTCTGGTAAATAAGTTAATTAATTTAAAAGCTAAAATAATTTATTAAAAGCATTGAAGTAATGACATTTTATTTGGGACAAAATTTCAGATCAAAAGAAGTAAACTATTTTTGAAATAAATTAAAGGAAAGATCCTATAAAAGCCTATTAATAATAATAATAATAACTCATGAATTTTGTTATTGAAATACCATTTTAAATTAATAAAAGATTGTACTATTTATCATAAGGAATATGTGCACTGATAATTATAAAAAATAAACATAATACAGTTGAGCATACACAAACATGAAACCTTCTCAAAATATTCGAAACCATAAGCTTTGATGAGTAAGAAAGCAAAATGATATCTCCAACTTGATAATGGAACGTCTGGGTTCTTTTTTAATATTCGAAATAACTTTCTTATGAATTTGTATAACTGATCTACTCCAATCTTTCCTGCTATCTATAAAAAAGAAGTCAGTGGCCTTCTTAACCAGCAAATATGTTTGAACTCTTATCGCAGAAGCACCGGGTTACTTGTGGATAACGATAAAGCTACCGATTAAGCAGCGGAAACTCGAATGTATTCGTCATGCGTTGTAAATTTTGCAGAATTTGCAGTAGCTGAATGTAGCTCTTAACTAAAAAGAAGCCAGGTGGCAGTGCAGTTAACAATTTGTAAACATTTGCACATACAATTTGAGGGCAATTTGGTTTTACGGCTGCGTGTCCAAAGTGCATAGTGAAATGTGCAGGAGGCGGGACCCACCGAATTCCATAAACAATACCCTCGGAGAGGTATGAGAGAGCGAAGCATGACACGCTCACTTGAAATGATGCTAAAATAGGCTCGTGGAATAAAGGTGCTCGAGTGCTGGGCGAATTATAAATAAATATGAATTCTTACCGGGGACTGTGAGGCAACAATGCCGAATGCCAGACGTTGATGTTGATAAGATTCTAGGCATACGTATGTGTAAATTATACCCTCGAAACGAGGCGCAATCTGTGCTCTTGTCGGAAATCTGCTAAGAGCCAATTAACGTTGTACTGAGAAATGCTAAGTCTAGAGTCTAGACTTAAGAGACTCATAACAAGTTGTAGCTTGCAATTAGGCAATTGGTGTCATTCAATTTGGAGTGAGGAAAGCGCTCTCCTTAGCTGACAGTTCGACTTGAGATCGCATGACTGAAAAGCAAACAGAATTGCTTTTGTTTTCCTAACCAACGAGACAGCAAGATAATCTCATCGAACTCATTTGCATTTGCTTTGAACTTGAACAGACATCCAAGAGGATGATTGGCATTGAATCCGCCGCGTAAATTAATCGATATAAACACATTGTTCTCCTTTTGCAAATCTAGCTTTTATGCCCCTAGAAAGCAAATTGCGGAATTAGCCCATAAATAAGCCATTAAGAGGTGAAGGAAGTCGTCTATAAAAATACACTATCGGGGGTTGTGTTAATACAAAATAATACAGTTTTGATCTCAAAAATAATATTAAAAATATGATGTATGATATATGATATTTATGATATGTATGATATTTCACACAATTAAATTGTAAACAATATTAAATTATTGTATCTTTAAATTACCTAACTCAATTAGTTTAATACTACTAATTAAATAGTGTATTCCCTTAACAGCAGGGCAAGTAAACTGGAAAATGTGACCTTGTCCCGGCTTTCGCTGATGACTATAAAAAAAAAACTAACGACCGACCGACAAGCGGAGCGATGTAATTGCCATTGGGCAAGGGTGGTGGGTGGGTGGGTGGCTTGCTTGGCTGGCTGTCGATGTATATAGTGGCAGTACATCCATTTATATATCGTGTTTGGCGAAGACAATAGTTACCAAATAGATCCAATTACGGTTAAATAATAAAAAAGCCAGCCGGCTAACCGGTGGCAGTAGACGCAATGTCCAAAGTCGACGAGTTACATGCGCTAATTATCAGCGTCAACTACTCATCGATGATTCAGGAGTGGAGGTACCGTCACGGAGCCTTGACGAATCCCATTTGGGGATTTCGAAACAGCTTATAAAAACCAATTAATGAAGCATTTGTGGGTTGGGAAGGAAAACAGACTTCAGTGGGAAAGAAAATGAACGTTTTTTAATAAAATAAAGCTGTTTTTTTTTTATGACTTTTTGTGTAAGCAAATATTGAACCAGGTTTCGTTTTTAAAAAGAAGGCACCACGTCATATGTACATAAAAAACAGGGTAACCCCTCCTTTAAGTTAATTCAGACAAACAGATAAAGTGCACTGATATGCCTTGCCTTAAAGTAGAGTGCTTCGAGCTTTGATTGGCAGTGAGCCAACTTGGGAAAGTGAAAGTGCTCGGCACCACAGCGAACTCACTTTCGGCCAGCAGTGGTCGTGAGAATGCACTTAACTGCGCTTCCGCCACTGGGCGCAGCTCTGGGGTCAGTTGAAGGTGTAGAATCAGGGTGGAATAAGCGACAAAAACTTAACTTACATGTCTCTAAGTACATTTTTTGTTTTATCTTGAATCTTGACAATCTTGCATTATTATAATCGTCGTCGGGCATCTTTTTCTCAAAGGAAAAATCGTTATATGAAGGAAAATTGTCCTCTAAGGACAGGTCAGTATCTGAACCCAACTCGTCCTCTGAAGGCCATTCGATTTCTGGAGAGATCCCATTCTCGTTTTCCCCAGGAAGCTCGTTCTCGTCATCTGAGAACCAACTATAAGCCATTTCGTTGTTCTGAAAGTCCTCGTTCTGAAAGTCCTCTGAGTAAATATCCTCCTCCTCTGAGGGCAACTTCTTTCCTGCCGGACTAGGGCTACTCATCCGCTTACCTAAGTCGTTGTGGGATCCCTCGTCATCCGAGTCATCGGAGCCACCGCCCAGTCCCAGGGCGAGGCGCGTGTCCACGCTGAGGGTGAGGTAGCAAAAGGCTATGAAGAATAGCCCTCCGCCCACCAGGGGCAGCAGGCAGCGACGACGACTCCCCTTTCGGGCCATGACCGGTGTGGCCAGGGAGCAGGCTGTCGTTGTGGAGCCGCTGTGGTTGCGCAGGTGGTAATGATGATGATGGTGGTGCTGCTGCTTCGGCCGCCGCTGCTCGATGTCCTCGTTATCCTCGTCGGAAGTCTGCGGCTCGAGTGCCTGGTAGTGGGCACTTGACATTATGCTGGGATGCGGCTGCGGCTGCGGCTGCAGATGCGGATAAGGATGTGGTTTTGGCTACTTTCGTTGTTGTTGGTGTTTGGGCCTTGGGCATCAGCTGGGGTGGAATCCTGAATGCTGCTGCTGCTGCATCCCCCGGCGGCCATTGGTGTCGATCTGGGCTCAAGGCCAGCCGCCTCCTGCCACTCTTTCTGGTCCCCTCTCCTGCCGCTTCTCTTGGCAAACAAACACGTTTCGCTTATTATACAATTTCTATAGTTGCTCCGACCCGAAATTATGCAAATTCCGTCGACATTTCTGCACTCGCGCCGTCGTTCTCTGCCGCTGCTATTGCTTGTTGCTATATAAAAAAGTCACCCGAAAATGTCGCCGCACAATCGCGAGTTCGGAATCGGAAGCACAAAAACACGCAAAGACGCCGCCTTCGCCGCACTCACAAAAATCACAGCAAAATATTGCTTATTTCAGCGTCGTCTCCTCTCCCCACGACCGCGCGCGCACCCACAAAGGCCCTCTTGTTTTTTTTATTGTTTTTGTTGTCGGTTCGAACGGAGCTGTCTGTTGTTGTTTTCTCGGCGAATTTTTTAAGTGTGACCGCCGTCGGGTGAGTGTGTAATACCATTAGCACATTTTAAGAAATACCTTAAAACCAAGCAGGATATCGGAAATATATCAATATATCGATATTTCGAAATTTTTCTTAAAATATTATCATCGCGGCATTTTTATGGTTGTCTTTGCTATGAAAATTGCCATAAACTCAACTCACCTTGATGGTGGAGAACTTGGCTAAACTAAAACCTATTTAAAAATTATTTTTTGAAAATTATAAAACCGTAGTTTAAATCTAATTACAGAAATTAAACAAATTTGAAAGGAAAATATATAAATTAATTGATTTAAATTAAAAATTATATAATAACTTTGTTGTTTTATTCATGTATTGCATTTTATTTCTAAAAATAGAGATTCAAAGACAAACCAACGCAAAAATATATAAATTTATGGGAGTTTTTCTCAGAAATGTGTAAATATAATAAATAAACTATTTAATTCAGTGTTATTTTCTTTCATTAGGTATACTAAAAAATATCAAATAAATAAATAGTAAAAATAGTAAAAAATCTTATGTCCGCGTAATTTTGTTTTTGAAAAAGAATATATTTTTCTCCGGAACTAACGCTTCTGAAGCACCCTCTCCATTCAACTAATGAGTGTCGAACATGCTGCCGCCATATCTTATCTAATCTAGGTACCCGATTTTAATCATTATTACTTAACCATAACGGGCTTTGTCTGGATGATTACGCTTACCAATATTTGACTTGGCTTCCATTTCGCTACTAAGTTAGAGCTCCCTTCATCCCACGCCACCCCCAATCCCCTCCAGAAAAATTCCAAACCAAGCAAATCCATTACAAAACGGAGAACGTGTTACATTTATTTTTTAGAGTTTACTCTCGGACAATTGCGTTTGTTTAATTGGTTCCAATACAAAAATGAACAATCTTAGTGTGTTTTTACTCGTTTCTTTTGTTGATTAAGCAAATATTACAATTAAAAGCCACTTAGTATCTCACTTTTAGCGCTGTTTCCAGCTGCTTCCGCCGCATACCGTCCACTCCGCGAACTGCACTGCAGCATCGTCTCAAGTGATGACATCGAGCCAAGGAGCAGCGGAAGCGGTCTTTTTTTGTGATAATAGCAATCCCTGCACTTATGGAATAATTAACTAAATGTTTATGAAGAAAACTCATAGGTGGATCAGTAGTGGGCTGTCCGACGACGTCTAGGCGCTTAGATGTTGGCCTTGATGACATCCTCCACACGCTGGGCATTTGCTCCGGCGAACTCCTCAACCTTGACGCCGTTCTTGAGGAACACGAAGGTGGGCATGCTAGAGATGTTGTAATCCATGGCGATGTCTTCGCAGAGATCCACATCGACCTGTTTGGGGACATTGGGAGCTTGTTAATCTACATTTGCTTTAACAGACTTTAAAGTTTGGAAACCCACCTTCAGGACGACGACGCTGTCAGCGTATTGCGTAGCCAGCTCGCCCAGCTTGGGCGAGATCATCTTGCAGGGTCCGCACCAGGTGGCGAAGAAGTCCAGCACCACCAGCTTGCCGGCAGACTTGGTCAGCTGGGCCTGAAGATCATCCTGGAAATGGAAAATGTAAATTATAAATTAGAGATATGATATTGATTTTCCCAATGACCCAAATTTGGTATAATTTCCTTCCAAAGGTGTGAGTTTAATTAGGAACCGGGCCATTTGGGGTTATCATACATTGATCCGACTGTGGATGCGGGGGAGACCACATCATTATCGCTGTCAGGTGCGCGATAAGGCAGCCACAAAGTTGTCAGGCATCCTCCCCAAAAGTTGCCAAGTTGTAATCAGCCCCAGTAATCACCTATTGACGGGTTCAATATTTGTGCTGGCCAACAACTCTCTCGTGTGTATTTATGTATATATTCCATTTCAATTTCTGTATTTGGCCAAGTGACCAGCCACAAATCAATATTTCAAGGGTTTCGAAAATTATATGTGTATGGCCAAAGGGTGTGGTGTGGTTGTGGTGTGGTGTTGCTGGGGGCGATTCCTGGCCCCGCCTCGCTCATGTCACGTTTTCCCAATGACCTTTAATTAATTGCGGGCGATGGCAATAGCAGAACAGAAAACATGCAAAGAAATGGCTCTAATGAAATTGTTTTCGTCTCCCCCATGGAACGGGAGGGGGCAACCGACCGGTTTGTTGGAATTTGCATAAATAATTCACTTGCCAACTTAATACAACTTGTTGTTTCTTTCCAATTAAATTATTTTTGGTTGGCTTAGATCATTTCACTGCCAGTGGAAAGATTTCCGACTAAGATTACCTTATTCTGTTGGCTGATTCATGGTCTATTACCAACGATCATCGAATGATCATGGAGCATAATGACTCAAAGTGGAGAAGTGACAAAGAAATTGTTAGGATTGTTGTTGATTGTGATTCACGGAATTATTACGAGAATTTTTTAGTTTTATCGAAGTTGGAAATAAGAAATTAAAATATACGTTTATATTGGAAAATGAATTGCTCATTGTTTCTAAATACATTTTTTAATCTGCTCTCCAAACCGGTTTTGTCTTTAATAAATCAAACTGGCATTGTATTTTCATAAGTAAAATACTTTTAGAATTAATAACCTTGTGAAATGTTTTATTGACTCATTGCTGAATAAATAACTAGACTTTAATTTGTTTGGCCCGATTGTTCTGGTAGTTTCAAGTGGTTTCTGATAAGCTTTCTCTTTTTATTTATTTATTTTTAATGTCTGTTTTGCGGTATAAATTTAGACCACAAGGGGCAATGTTTGAGAGCGTCGCCTAAATGTACATACATATATTATGAAATTGGCTTGACAGAAATGCTTTCCATAAGTATATTTACTCGCATTCGCCCTGACGTAATATTTGTATTTATGCGTCGACCGACTGACCGAAGGTCCGACCGGTTTCCGCCCCCTTGGAACCCCTTTCTCTCGACACCTCTGCCCCTTTCCGACCTCTTTGCTTATCGGGCCTCCTCTTTCAACCGCTGTTCGTGTAAAGCGCGCAACTTTGGAACGCCGAGCACACCCTGTGTTATAGCAACTATTTCGTAGTCGTATTCCTAACCAACAAACCCAAGCCTCGACCACGACCGCGAGATAATGAATTGCTAACTCATGCCAGCGGCAAACACACACATCTGCGTGGGTATATATTGCCTCTATATAGTATATCTGGGCTAGATTACTGAATGGAGCGATTTGAAAATTCAAAAATTCCTATACCGGTTGGTCCATCCACGGGAGATGATATCATGGCGCCGTTCAAACTCTTCTCTCCGCTTTCTCGCTCGTTCCCTCTGCTTTCGCGCGTGGGGGCAGGGGGAGAGAATAGCGTGGAAATTGGCAGGCCAATTGCTATTCCAATGCCATATTTTGCTTGTCCCAAGCCGAAATCTTGATGGGAAAACTATCTAACCGGGTGGCGGGGGGTCATCGGGTTACCCAACTGCAGATGACGCGGCGGGGAAAAGCCCAAGCGCTCACAGATCCGGATCCGGCAGATGTGACTCACCTTGTCTTTCACCTGGTACACCATGTTGTCGGCGGCTGATGTGGGCTTCGAAAGCGTTAGAAATGTAGAAGTTACTTAATTAGCACTTGGCTGTTTGCACCGCTTGAATTTTTTATAGAGAGGAGTTTTTATAGTACCGCGCAGCTGCTAGTTGGATACCAGAATGAACGAACGACCGCAAAACGCAAAATACTAAATACCAGAATGGAGGTTAACAGCGATAACAGAGAGGAACTATCGTTTTAACAGAGTTTGCTGCTGGAATGTAAGGGAAGAGAGGAACTAATCGATTTAACAGAGTGGAATTATTCGTTTTAATTTACAGAGAGGAGAGCGACCAGGTTCCCGTCCGCTTTTTCGGTTTAAATGCCAAGCCATTTCCTTGCATCTGGGCACACTAAAACGCCGGGAGTTATCTACTCTGCACAGTCTGGCAGCCCTGGTACAACGTATTCTTGAAAAATAAAATTATAATAATATAATTTCGAGTTTACCCCAAATTTCCCTTAAAAAAGAACCACCTCCTTACAAATCAACATACTTTCATAATTTATTTGCCGGAAAAACAATGAGAAAACCATGTAACACTACGCGTACAGATGAAAACTTAGAAATTAAATTTCCCAACTAATCTTAATGCTATCTCGCCTATGAGTAATCCTCCGGAGATCGTCCTCTGGAATTTTTAAGTACTATTCAATGCGTTATTGATGGGGCTAGCGCCGTGGTGGCTGCCGCCGCGTGGTGCAAGTGATGGTGGTGATGATGGTGATATGTCAGCGTGGGCGGTGGCGGCGGCGGAGGCGGTGGGTGTCCCGGGGGCGGGATAACTGCCGGTACACTGGCTCCAGCGACAGCGGATGAAGTCGCAAAGCTGCCGGCGACGGCCATCTGCTGCTCGTAGCTGGTGTAGTGATCGTAGTAGCTGCCATATCCAGTGTCCAGGCTGTTTCCGCTTCCGCTGTTTACCACTGGTGCTGTGGTGGTCCCTGTGTCAAAGTAGCTAACGCCATTGTAGCCACTGCCACTCTCGTAGTAATGGTGTCCCATCGAGGGATTCCCGGCGAACTGCTGATGCGGCTGCTGGTGATGCTGCTGGTGCGAATGCGACTGGTGCTGTTGCATCTCGTACTCCGTTTTGGGACTGTAGTAATAGTCGTAGTTTTCCTCCACATACGGCTGCGTTTCCACGGTGGCATTGTACTTGATGGTGGGCGGCGGGAGACTCGCCCCAGGCTCTCCCTTGCAGCCGATCTCCTCCTGGCCGCCGCCACCCAAATGCTTGATCTGCGAGTAGTTGATGAACTCCGGCTCTGGAGTGGCCAGCTGTGGGCTGGACTCATAGGACAGTGCCTGGCACTGAGTGTGTCCGTGCAAAGGAGCACTCATCGTGTAGCCACTGCCACCAGAAGAGGAGCTTTGCTGATATGCGGCCAGCTCTGAAATGCTGCAGGTGTAGGGCAGACTGGGTGACTTACTGGGCGCCGCCGTGGCCGCTGCTGGGGTGGCATGGTAGATGGGATAGTTGTAGGTGATGTGCTGATGGTTCACTGTAAACACATTGGCGGCAGTCTCGCAGGGGGCCGAGGAGTCAGATCCACTCAGGGGCCAGGAATTGCCAGCATAGCTTGAGGATTGAGCTAGCTGATGGCTTCTCGCCGATGTGCCGTCCTCCAGGTAGCTGCAGGTGCAATGACTGTAGCTGGTGCACTTGCCACAAGCTGGGGAAGAGGGGGATTTTATTAATTCCTTATTTAATTAATGCATTAACTCACCATTATACTGATAAATGTCCAAGCCAGAGTGGCTCAAAGGATTGTTGGCCACAGGACGCTTGAGTACCTTGCCCATTAGGCTCTGTTGCTGCTAGTGGAAAAATAAAAGATATTAAAATATTTTAATCACATAATTTCCTTTTAAAAACTCACCTTCACCTGCTTCACCAGACCCGCAATCACGGATTTCTTGCCCAAACCTCCATTGCCCGACTTCCCAGCCAGAGGCGCTCGTCCAAAGGCTCTTTTGGAGACCGTCGAGTTCTTGGGATCCGGACGCAAATGGTCATGTGCTCCCTTGGCCTGAAAGAAGATGGCATTGCCCGAGTGTCGCCAAAAGTGGGTCACCGGATAACCACAGTGTCCGCGACAGGGCTTGATCTCCAGCCTGCCGCCGCGGCAGCTCTTATTCGGGCAGGCCTTGCCCTCCTGCTTCCGCCGCGCCTTGTCGCAGATCGCCGGTCGCAGGTTAATCTTCGACCCATTGGGCAGTGTGCAGTGCTGTGAGCAGATCAGGACGCCCAGGCAGCTCTTTTTGAGGATATTCACGTTGTGGTTGTTTGTGTTACGCATTGCCCAGCCGGAGATGTGCTTCTTGGCCTCCTCGTTGTGCAGGGAGTAAATGTGTCGGACATGGCCATCGCTCCACTCGTTGAACTCATCGAACTCTTGGTCTGGAACATGCGGCACAATGGCATCGTTGATATCCCACTCCCGCTTCCCTTTGCCCCCGGACGACGAGGACGCCGGCATGGTCATAGAGCCGCCGCCTGGCACTGGCTGGCCAGGATTGGGATTGTGGGCAGGATTGGGAGCCAAGCTCTGGAGCTGGGCGTATTGGGCGAGCTGAGAGTGATCGGGCTGCTGTGTGAGGAGTTGCTGTGACTTGAAGGTGTAGCCATTTCTATAAGGGATTGGAATTTATTGTTTTGATTAGTTTAAGTAAACATTTGTGTATTCTATTTTTAAGATTATAATATAAATATTCTTATTGAATTATTAGTTAAGTCAGGATTTGGAAAACTTTATTAAAAGTCACGAAATTTAAAAAGGTATAGAATTTTCTTTAAAGATAAATTAATATTATGAATTTTTAGGCAATTATAAACAGTAAATACAATTTGAAAAATTCTTTATGTTTTCCATTAATATAAATCTTCTTGGATTAAAAATAGAATTCCCAACATAAATTAAAAAAGAAAAAAATTAACTTCGGTAAGCCGATGTTTCGGTAATATTTTTCTTTTGCAAAATAGCATTTTTCTGGGAAAAATCATAGTATACTAAAGCCATAATTAAGCCAAAAATGCATTAATTTAAAATCCAAAAGCAGTTTTGTGTTAGTTTTTATTTGGCCAACAAATCTGCATACCAACTTTATTATTTTTTTTTAATTTAAATTTTTTCGAATTTTTGACAATTTTTATGATGTAACCCCTTTCAAAATTTTGAAAAAATTATAAAATTTTTTTTTCTTGGAAACATGGCTAGCCGATAGGATTTTTGATGCTGATCAAGAATATATATACTTTATAGGGTCAGAAATGCTTCCTTCCCTAAGTTTTATGTGGCGCAAGGGTAGAAAAAGCTTGAAAAGTTCATTAAAAATGTGTTAATTTTCGTTTTTGAGCAACAATAAAACTTTAAAAGCAAGTGAAATATATTGTGTTTATTATAAACGGTTTCTTGTTTAAATGTTTACCAATTTATAATTGATTTAAGAACCCCGAAAAAGAACTTCTATATTCCTTTTTAAAAGTACTTTTCATTGAAATTAAATTCAATCTACACATGTCTCTCCTCTGAGTCACAATCCAAATCTCAATTGTTAAACCCTTCATTACCTCTTTAAAACTAAAGCAACACTTTAAGTAACCCATTTAAGTGCGATTTAATTGCTTAAGCTTAAACATCGTTTAAGGAAACTGTAAACCTATCTTAATTGCGGCCTAAACGGCGTGTCCCTTGGTGTTCTGCCAATCAAATGCATCATTTGGTGTGTTTTATGGGCGCCATGTGAAGCACATAACTCTCTGGGCCCAGTTTAGAGGGCCAGTACCGTTAGCCTCTGGTAATCCAAACCAAAATCGTAATTCGAGCGCCTGTTGGGCGCAAATTATGTCGCGTGACTCAGCACGGAGCTGCTAGACTCGCTGGAGGAACCAAGTTTCCGGTGAGAAACTCAGACTGTGTGTGTTTGTGTGTGTGGGAGTTATTAGAGGTCTCCTCGCTCTGCAATTAGCCATAAATTTGTTCGAATCGATCTGAGCCGCAGCGTTTTTATGTGTACTTGGAAGTCAGCAGGTTGCACGCTCTCCCTCCTATGCCTGGTGACTGTGGATCTGATCGCTTGGTGGTCCCCGAAAGTGAACCTGTTCGTGGTCAAGGGGATTGCTTTTGTTTTGGGTCCGTAAATTGACTGCTCGACACTTCGGGGCGCTCGTTAGTCGCGCTTATCTGATGCTGATAGCGTCTCACTTCGTTCCCGATCTGTAGGTTTCTGTGTGTTCGCTTCGGGGTCTCATAATAAGTTTGTCACCTAGAAAATATGTCTCTATAGATAGGTAGGCTTTTTTCGGATCGCCTCTTTGACCCTTTCACTCGAGCGCCGCTTCAGCTCCCCCTCATCTATGAATCTCAGAATATCTGAATTTTTTTGTGGATCGCCTACGCCTGCGTGTGGTCCGTCGGGTTCACGATCCGCGGCACACCCCGCGGCTCTTTGGAGCGGTCTGGAGTCGGAGTCGGAGTGCCATTAACTAAGCTGTGGCCCATGCTCAGCGTGATAATAAAGCGTTTGAATCATTTACATGTTTCTTTTCTATTTTTTTTTTACCCCGGCCCAACGCCTCCCCCGTTAACGTTTGATTTGTGGCCCATTCCTCATCGGAGATTGGATCTATCTGAGGTGTCTTGAGGGCTCAACACTTACGCATTTGCCCGAGATGAACGCGTGTCAACGGAGACTCAATGAGAGCTGATTAGCAGTTATTGGAAGGTGGACTTTTTGATTTATTTGGGGTCTAATTACAGGAGTTTACTTCGGGGGGAATATGTGTGGTATTTCTGGTTCCTTAATATTTCTGTTGGGTTTAGAATTCAATATTTGAAAGGTTACTGATGACAGTTTATAGTTTTATCTTGAAATCAGCTTTGTTTTTCGTAATTCCGAATATAAAATGAGTAAGATTAGGACTTTAATCATATAAAATAAAATTTTGATTTAATTATAAACGTTTTTGGAGCCAAAACTTGTGTATTTTTAAATAAATCATAAACCTCTACAAGCCACAAATACAAAGTGGTAAAATTACGTGCAAATAGTTATTTTTTATTCCTATTTTATTTAATGAATAATACCCATAAACAAAGACCACAATTTCATCGTGGAAAGTATTTAATTCAGACTAACTAACAAAGAAATTGTATCTATTTTCCTATTTTCGTTTATAATAAATAAGTTATTTATTTTTTTCTAGACAATTTAAAACAATTTGGAATACAAAGAATTCATAAAGATAAATAAAACATTTAACATATTTAATCTTAGATAGAAAATGTATACTTTTGGCTTCTAAGAGTAGAGTTCTGTCCTATTATTATTTAAGTACTTTTAGATACTTATAATTTACCTGATACTGTGGCAGAATATATTATCAAATACTTATACATTCCTTTAAATACTTGTAAAACCAATCTCCTATCAAAAGAAACCCTAAAAATCTCTTAAAATTAATGAAAAAAACCCCATTTGTTACTCTTTCATTAAAAACTCTGCTCCCCAACTTACATAACAACCATATTCCAAGTGAAACAGCTTCTTTAATCCAGGAAATCGACGAAGCAGACTTGAGAATGTGTCCAAAGGACAGCTAAACGCACACTTAATTGAGTTTTCTCAGATTTGAGAGCACACTTCACACTGCCATCAGTCGACGGGCATTGTTAACCAATTAGTTGACACTTGTATCTTGCGGATAGCCGTCGGCTAGCTTAAGTTTTCGCGGATGGCGGATTACGGATGGATTTCACGAATTGCGCGCACGCGACGCCAATCGCGAGGAGACAGCCGTGAGAATGACGACCTTAGCTACCGCTGGGGCAACCTGTGAGCGAGCGCAGTGAGCGGTGTGCGATGTGCGATGTGCGATGCAGCAGGGCGGGATGTGCGCGAGTATCTGCCAGATACTTACGAGAAACAAAAGAGCAGCAGACAAAAACAAAAAAAAAAAAAAAAATACACCAAAAAGAAAAAACAAACTTCAAGCGATGCCAAGTTTTGTCAACAAAGGAACGATGGATATTATGGCTCCACCTACAAAACCCCAGGGAGCGGGGGCAGAGCCACCCGCATAATTTGGCGAAAAACTCCACGCAGGCGACGACGTCGGCGCATAATCAGCGGCGTCGTCGGCGGCCAACAGCTGCCGCCGTGGTAAGACGTATCCGTCAGATACTCTTCGCTTCCAGGCGGCAGCCACTTCCAGTGCGCTGCTCGCTTGCGATTGGTCGGATAAACCCCCGAGCACACATATCCATCGGATTGTTCACTCTCTCTGTCTCTCTGGGAGTTTTTGAAGTTCTGGTTACCAGAAGGGGGCCTTAAATGGTTGAGGATGTGGATGTATCTCCATGTACTGGGATGTATGTATATTCGATAAGCATCACAGAAATTTAATTACTTATTATGCCGCTTATCAGGACCCATTGTTCTGCCTAAGGATATGCCAACAGGGAGAGGCAATGAAAATTTCAGAGGAGAGAGCATAGAAATTCAAGGGTTTATCGCTGGCAGTTTGGCGATAGATGATTAATGTTCGGGGAAGGCGAAAAAATGCCCAAACATTCAATTTAATAAACTCTTCAGGAAACTGATAAAATGTTAGTATTTCGATACAATTTTTAAAGATATAAAAACGGTTTTAAAAAGAAAGATTTTTGAGGAATAGTTTAACAGTTCATAAAGCTTTTCTTAAATGGAAATAATTAAAAATAATAATAGAAACAAATTATAAAGCAAAAAGATAATTTAAGAAGTATTTTCGTTTTAAAAAGGCCTTCAAAAATATGAAACAAAAATTCAATAACGGAAAAAGAGGGCTCTACAAATTTATTAAGCATACAAATAATTTTTAAAGTATTTTTAGCTTTAATAAGGCCTTCAGAAATATGAAAAAAGCAGACAAAAATTTTAATTTACTGAGTAAATCTTGAACTACATCTATTGAGAGTCTTAAAATATTTAGAAAAAAAGGAAAATATTATAAAATGTCAAAAATAAATATAGAAACTAACTACATAAGTTATTATTTAATATTATTTTCCTTAAAACTTTATATTAACCAATTCCAACAGTTAAAATAAAGAAGAACAACAGTTTCCTGTAAAACTCCCTTTCTTCATTCTTCAGTAGAGCGTAGATGTATTTTTCCCAGCTCCACCTCCTCTTTCTCCATTTTGGTCATTGACTTGTCAGTATGTTGGGCTTACTAAGAGCTACACAAGTGGTAACAATATCAGGGCCGGATCAGCCGAAGGGGCCAAGCAGCCGGCCATGGAGTGGGGGGCACTTCTGGGCCTAATGCTCGCTGCTGCGTCTTGTGTTTTCACCTGATCAGCCCGCATCGCCATTTGGGCCAAAGTTACAGGCCAACAAAGAAGTGAAATAAAATAAAATACAATTTATGCATCCACTTGGTAGCACACACAATTAACCCGAGAAGAAGAGCAATTTAACTGGCGGACAAAAAGAAATGGAGGAGCCACAACACAGGCGTTAAGGTGAAAATTGAAAATTGTAAATGCCGTTGACAGGAAATGTAAATGGTAGCAACTGTTGCTCATCGACTGTGACAGAGAGGAGGAGCAGGAGGAGATCGCCATGTATACATTCTATATATTATATATGTAGATATAGGGGATAGGGCCTGAAGACGCGTAACTACGCGGTACTGGGAGTACCTGGGCCATGGCTGCTGGCCATGTTGTCGCTTTAACGCTCCACAACGCAAATGATACGGGTGACAAATGCAGCGACGAAATACCAGAAAATGGAAGATATGCTCACAGTTTTACAACCAACTAACAGTTTCTCCCCCGATCGGAGTTATCGCTGTGCTCGGGTCTAGGCAGCTCAGGCAGCTGCTTCACTCGGGGGTTTTCGCAATTAATTGCCCAACATTATTTTATAAGCATGCGTAGTTTAATGTAGGTACAACATAGTAGACAATATACTCTACACACCCGGTGTGGTCCCACCTTCGATCTCCAAATCCAATCCCGATCCAGTGTCACGCTGAGCTCGGGCCACTCTCTAATGAGCGCGTGCTCCGAGAGCGCCAAGCTCCAGCTGTTCCAAGAAGGGCCTGTCATTGGGGTCTCCGCACACAGACTTTTGTTTTCGGGGGTTCCATTGTGTTTGAAAAATATTCCATAATTTCAGTTTTTTTTTTGTTTTTTTTTTGGCGCATAAAATTAATCATCGATCTGTTAAAATAAATAAAAACTGGTGTACTTTGTAATGGATTTTCGAGTAAGCTTTCGACCTCAAAAAATATTGATAATTAATTTGGCCAAAGGCACTGAGGGAAAAATTTTACAACTAAAATAAGATTATTAGGAACTCTAAACATTTCTAAAAGGAAAGGCTTAATGTATCCTGAAGAATTCAAAATAAATAATATGAAATAAAGAAACATGCTCTAAAATATTAGTTAATTCAACTTTAACTTTTAAAGTAAAAATTTCCTAAGAAACTTTTAAGGTAATTCCTTAAATTTTTAATGTTTAAACTTTATAAAATCACCTCCAAAAAATTCTCTCCATCAGAAAAGCTTACACCAATTAAGAAGGAACCTCTTGCAGACAGCCTTAAATATTGATGACCCCTATAGTAGGCCGAGTGTTTTGTTGACACATTTCCGACACGTCTTTCTCCAACTGTAGGGATCCCAATCTCGGACCACAGCCAAGTGTGACTTTTGTGGCACCCAGCAAAGACAAAGAGCGAGGGCAATTTTTCCATTTACGCAATTAATTGGTCGTCGCGCTGGGAGGTCCACTAATAGACCGAGTCTCAGTCGTAGTCCCAGACCCTAGAGCAAAGCTCATCGGCGGATTAACGTTTCGCCTATTGACTGATTGCTAGTCGAGCTCACATCACCCACAAAAATAACACCAAAAATGTTTCAGAGATTTTGATTTTGATTTTGACAAATGTGCGGAGCGGAGCGAAGCCCTCGAGGTGTTAGGCCCTCCATGCTAATGGCCCTCTTGGAGTCTCTCAGGCATGGCTTTATAAATGGGCTCGATTAGAACCCAATTACAAGGGTGGTACGCACCGATAGCCCCCAGGACTGGCGACTTACTTTTGATCGTTGAAATTATGACTCATAAATTTAATTTTATGACTTCGTTCGCCTAACAGAACAATCAAAAAGGCGCAGGAAGAAGATATCAAAAGTAGCGAGGCCCCATGGAAATGTGTAGCAATGTAAGGACCGGGCAAGGTGCCAAAATTATGCGGATCGTGGACTATAATTTTCGCACCGAAGGTGCTTAAAGACCCTGCCATTTGCTCATTACCGAAAATTACACGAAATGGAATGGAGATGGTGCCAGGTCGGAGCCAGTCGGAGTCCTCGCTGTTCCTACACTTTAATCAGCTAAATGGACTGTTGAAAATTCGGCGCATTCGGCATCATCAGGCTTCCGAGCAATGTTTGCATAATGAGCTTGGGGCGGGATCCAATTCCGGGCCTAATGTGCTCTGCTCATGATCAGCTTGATTGGGGGCCCCAGTGAGGATGTGTAAAGGAACCCGAACCCGAACCCTCATAATTGAAGCTGGAAGGAAGTGGGTAGCGAAGCGAACGGAGCCAATAAATCCTGGAGGAGTGGTTCTTAGCAGTTAGAAGCCTCTGGCTATTAACGGTTTATTCTACGAAGAAAAACACATTTAATCACTGGAGGAAGGCTTCCTAAATTAGGTATAAATTAGTGAAACATCAAGTTTAATGAGAAAAGAAGTTTAGCCTGAAGGTAAGAGTCTTAAAAAATCCTTAAAACTCTTAAAAAAACCCTTGAAGGTAATTATTACTGTGCCTTTAGGGCAATTATATTTATAATTTCTTTATTTAATTGCTTCTAAATATGCAAGACATATTTTATTGTTATTTATTATTAATAAATAATTACTTTTTCTTTAAAGGAGCTTTCCTTTTAGCTGCTATTTTGTCTCAACTTTAAAAAGTATCCAAAACTGGAATATATTCTAGTTGAACTTACCAGAAAGTAACCTTTCCTTGTTGTCCTTGCTTAACTCCTTATCTTAAACCCATTAATTAAAAGCCAGTGCTTCTGTCTTTCAGATACTGCGATAAGATAAACCCTTCTCGCTGGGAGGTGAGAGCTAAGAGCGCGAGCCAACCTAACTGGATTTTCGATCAACAGAATCTTTTGCAAAACTAAAACCAGAATCAGAAACCATCACCTCAGCAGATGGCCTACAAAGAGTCCAAGAAATCTGTGACCAACATCCCGCATAAGGCAGTAATCAAGTCATTCCATTCCCATTTCCATTTCCATCTCAGGGCAGACCAGATCCCAAAACCAAGACCAGACGACAACGGCACGCACGACTTGACCTGCCTCAAAAAGCCAGCTGGACAAGATCGCCACAAAGGCGGGGGAAGACGCCGCTTAAGTTAATTATGATTATGATTATGATTATTATTACGATTATGATTATGATTGCGATTACGTTTATGATTATGGCATGAGCCTGAACCTGAGCTTGACTCAAACTTATCGGTACATCAATGAGATAGGATTATAGAAATGAAAAGTGCTGTGTGCAATCGCCGGAATCAGTTTATTGATATTCGATTAGTGTAGCGGCTACAAAACAGGTGCTACAGGTAACACAGAGAAGAGAACGCAGAGCCAAAGTAAATAATAAGCAACAATTAATTTACTCTCCTGAGAATTATGGGCGTGTGGATGCAGGGCACGTATGCAGAGGCAGTGGCAATGGTAGTGGCAGTGGCTGTGGCATTGGCACGGGTTAACTGGAGTCGGCAGAGTGTCCTCACTCCACATCTCAAGCAGACCACGAAGAGGAAGTGGCTAAGACTGCGGCAAGCCGCCAGTCCAACAGCTGCACTTCTTTGCCGAGTTATGCTGGCTGACCTCCTTTGTGTGCCCCTCTCCTGGAGGAGATTTTCCTCTGTGTCTGCCTTCGGGGTTACTTGGTGGCTGGGGCTCCAGCACGTGCTTGGCATGGCTCTGCAAAAGGTGCAAACTGGTAGAGATACAAATATGTGAATAGAGAAAACTCCCACGATCATTTGGGCCTCAGCCCACTCGAGATGATGTATTGATCTCTGATACTTCTCATGCTCCTCCTCCTTCTTCTCATCCTCCCCTTGTATGATCAATCACTCTCGTGGCCCTGGTTTTACCAGCCGAAAGTCTAAACAAAACCTCTGACAATTGCCTTTGACAGTTTTTACCGTTCTCTCCCCCGATTGTTGTTTATGTCTCGCCGATTATTATTTCTGCAGCGCCTCTTTTTGCATATGCTGATTTGGGTCTACGATTCTGATTCCGGAACGGGAAAGGGAGTGATTGATAATGGACAGTCGTCAGTCAGCCAGGCAGTCAGTCAGTCAGTTCTTCAGTCTGAGAGCAGCTGTTTTGTCAGGCAGGCACTGGTTGTTAATGGATATTTAAATGGCTTTGATTGTCTAGAAATTGGTTGGGAAAATGTAAACAAGACCTAAGTTAATATGGGTTTAAATAAATTTAAATAAAGATTTATATAAAATAAATTGCTCAATAATTTAAATGTTTAAATAACAATTATTAAGCATTTTTCAATATAAAAGTATTATTTTTAAAGCCATCTTTAAATTTACTTAAAATCCCATAGGAATCATGGGTTTTTCAATTGATAATTCAAGTGCTAGTAACTAGGACCTTTCGAAAATAAAATGAAAAATAAATATAGCGACTTTTACAATGCCTACTAATGCATAATAACCTATTATCTTCTCAGCATATGACAACTAATATCCATAAATATTACCAACATCAATTCGTTGCACTTTATTCTTTTACCATTCCCGCATAAGCAGAGGCACCTTTGTCGCGTGCCTCGGGTGCCATCAGTGGCTCCATTGCAATAAAACCATAAAACCAATGCCCAAACAAACCCAGCTAATTAACAACAGAGTCGCGGGCGTATTATCGCATTCAAATTAGCAAAGGACACACACACACAAACATTTCCGGAACCCAAAAAGCATGCCGAAATGTTGTGTCAATTTTTATGGGGAAAAAATGTATATGTTCTATAACCAACAAGAAAGGAAGCTAACTTCGATTCGCCGAAGTTTATATACCCTTGCAGATTGCAATTGAACTATAAAATTAAATTCGAAATTCTAAAATAATAATAAGGTGTCAATTCCCAAATTTGATTAAAATATTTTGAGAAATAGCGAAACTCAGAATTTTGTATTATTGTTTATGATTGTTCCTATGGCAGCTATAGGATATAGTTGTCTAATTTTCATGAAATTAAATTTAAGATTCTCAAACAATATTAAGTGGCCAAATCTCAAAATTTGATGAAAATATGTTGAGAAACAGCGAAGTTAGGATATTTTCTATTATTTTCCTGATTGTTCCTATGGCAGCTATAGGATATAGTCGGCCGATTTTCATGAAATTAAAACTAAAATTCTGAAAGAATATTAAGTGGCCAAATCTCAAATTTGATGAAAATATGTTAAGAAACAGCGAAGTTATGATTTTTTTTATTATTTTTCTGATTGTTCCTATGAGAGCTATAGGATATAGTCGTCCGATGTTCATGAAATTAAAACCGAAATTCTAAATTAATAATTAATGGCGAAATATCAAATTTTGTGGAGTTTTGTTGAAAACTGACAAAGTTATAATTTTTTTTCGAAAGTTTTACCGATCGTTCCTATGGCAGCTATATGATATAGTTGTCCGATCCGGCCCGTTCCGACATATTTACGAGTGAGAGTATATAGAAGACTAACTGCAAAGTTTCATTCAGATAGCTTTAAAACTGAGGGACTAGTTTGCGTAGAAACGGACAGACAGACGGACAGACGGACAGACGGACAGACGGACATGGCTAGATCGACTCGGCTGTTGATGCTGATCAAGAATATATATACTTTATAGGGTCGGAGATGTCTCCTTCACTGCGTTGCAAACTTCTGACTGAAACTATAATACCCTGCAAGGGTATAAAAAGCAGAGGAGTAGGTAAACACACAAGCATTGAAAACAAAGAGCAGAGCAGCCACCACGATTTTGTGGGCCATAAATTACTCGAATCATTTGGCCCAGAACGACCTCCTCGTCAGCAGGACGCGGCACTCGACTAGAAAAATGCAAACTGCAACTGCAACATTTCATTAGTCAATGCACATTTATCGGGTGGGGAGAGAGGGAAGGTGAGGGTTGAATAGCAACCTTTCACAAACAGAATTCGATGCTAATTTCGGGCCAATAAATTACGCCTTTTGACAGTCATGCAGAATGTGGATGGATCTGCAAAAACTAATATTCATCCACTGATTGCAATCAGTGTTTTTTTTTTCATATTGATTGCTATCGGTTTTCCTAGATTTCCTTTGGACCCCACACGAAAGTCACCTTGCTAAATGTTTAGTAATTAAATCATACTTGAAATCAAGAGTCTATCGTTTTTATAAGGAAAATCCCACAAAATCACCATGGGCTGTCTGGAAAACAACTCTGCAGGAGATGTTGACCCGAGGCAAAGGCACTTCACACCTCGTCGAACCCCAACAACCTTACACCTTAAAGAAATATAGAGAAGAACCTCGGAAGAAGGTGAGACCGAGACACATCCTGTGGCGCATGGCAAGACATCGTCTGGTGCTCGTCGTCATTAGTGTCAGCCAGTTCGGAGGCGTCTTCCTTGGCTGCCACCTGCCGGGAACGTGCCTCGACTGACGTTACAATTACCTGGTAATACGAGGCTCGATGAGTACGACCACAGAATCACTAAACACACACAGTCAGGGTGTAGGAGCAATGTCACCTCTACGTGAGAGGAGTCCTGAGGAGAGGAGAGGATCTTCTACAGCTGCAGTCATCAATTTTTAGTTGCCTTCTAGGAGTTTCTTGTGGTCTATGAGTTGTTCTAGCCCCTGCAGCAGGCTTTAAATTAATGTTGAAATAAATAACAAAGTTAGAGCTCAGAATTTAGTACTAAAACATTTTAATTTAATAAAAATACATATTTTTTCACATTTTTAATAATCTCTAGAGCAACATTTCTGATGATTACTTCCTCTAATGAAAACCTCATGAACACAGATGAGTTAGAGAGCCCTTATATCTATAACTAAACCCAAGGGGATGATGGAATACCCCCTCCGAATCATTATACGATATTTTTCTGCTCAAGGAGTCTTGGTTCCCATTGAAGATCGGAGCATATTTATGGGATTACTCTCTTTAAAGAGAGGAAAACAAAGAATTTTCACACTGCCTCTGGGCCAGAAGCAGCTACCAACGTTTCCTTTTCTTTAGTCCAAAGACCAATATAAATCCAATTAGCACGCCTTTGTCTGATCTGGCACCAACACACACACAAGGACTGAAAGGAAGGACGAGCAAGAAGCGGAAGAAAGGAAGCAAACATTTGGTTCAAAAGGAAGACGAGCAGCACAAAGGAATAAACTCTCAACACACACTTCAGCGAGGATGATGTCTCAGGGGTTCACCGAGGGGTGTGTTGTCCTCGCCAAAGTTTATGACTTGCGCACCTTTTGTGCTCACCATTAAACGCTATTAGCGGGCATTTAAGGATCGCTTTTCGGGAAAGGTTAAACCGGGGTCAGGAGTGAGGAGAAAGGAGCAAGGAGCAAGGAGCAAAGAACGAGGAGGGTGTTCCGCCGCACACCTAATCTAATTAGCGGCGAGCACGCAAACAAGTTCACGTGGGAAAAATTGGAGCAAACCGAAGCCAAAGAATCGGCGATAAGCGTGTGGGTTGGGATAACTCCCAGATCGAAAGATGGGTGTGTGTGGGAAGTGGTCTCCGTCTCCTGTTATTTATGGACTGCAACTGCCAGCCAGAGGGACCATGTGCAAAAGCAAACGCAAACGCAATGGCAATCGCCTTCTACGCCCAGTGTCGGTGTCAGAGTGTCAGTGTCCCGGGGGAATCGCATCAATTTCTGCACTTTATGTGACATAATCCCAGCCAGAACGGGCGGCTATAAAAGCCGGGTTCTCGAGCTCCAGCCTCCACAGTCTCGCGTGGCAGCGCACCATGTGGCGTCTCTGTGGAATCGTTGTGCTCTTCATTGCCTTTGTCTCTGGCCAGGCCAGCGAGGACGAGGATCTTGGCAAAGCAGTGCCTGACGAGGATGATCCCATTGGCAATAACAAGGAGCTTTCGGATCTGGTCATCACCACAGCTTTGGGAAAAATTCGAGGCACCATTCTGCCTTCCCAGTCAGGACGCAATTTCTATGCCTTTCGGGGAATCCCCTACGCCAAGCCACCAGTGGATAGACTTCGATTTCAGCCCCCAGAGCCCGTGGAACAGTGGTTTGATGTCCTAGATGCCACCTTCGATGGACCCAAGTGTCCTCAGCTGGGTCTTTTTAGTGGAGATGTGAGCGAGGACTGCTTAAGAGTCAATATCTACACCAAGGAGCTGCCTAGCGAGTCACAACCGAATGTGAGACGTCCTGTGATTGTGTTTATCCATCCAGGAGGCTTTTATTCCCTGTCCGGGCAGAGCAAGAACTTTGCTGGTCCGCAGTATTTCATGGATCGCCGGCTGGTTTTGGTAACCTTTAACTATCGACTGGGCTCACTGGGTTTCCTGGCCACGGGCACCAAGGAGGCCCCTGGTAATATGGGTCTCAAGGATCAAGTGCAGCTCCTTCGCTGGGTAAAGCTGCATATTTCCCGCTTCGGTGGAGATCCCACTTCTATCACATTGCTTGGCTATGGAGCTGGAGCCATGGCTGTCACCCTGCACATGGTTTCGCCCATGTCAAGGGGCTTGTTTCACCGGGCCATTGTGATGAGTGGAGCTGTGACGGGTCAGTGGTCGCTGCCCGAGCACCAAATGGATGTGGCCACCAAGCAGGCCACGCTGCTGCATTGTCACACTGAGAACACGACAGATATGGTGGATTGTCTAAGAGGGGTGAGCATTAATAGAGATTCTTTATGTATTTTTTTCGTAATATTAATTTTAATCCCCAGAAACACTACCTGGAATACGCCAATACTTTGCCCAAAATGTTTGAGTTTGACAGAAACAATCCCTTGATCCTTTGGAAGCCTGTCATTGAGCCGGACTTTGGCCAGGAACGCTTTTTGGTAGATGATCCCATAAAAAGCTATCAAAACGATGATTTTATGAAGGTGCCCATCATCACGGGCATGACCAAGGATGAGTTTGTGGGTCCAGCTTTAAGTGAGTTACTCAGAAAATAACATAAACCTATTTTAATTAAAATTTTAAAATATATTTAATAGCAATCCTGCAAAGTCCTTCCCTGCTGAGCGCCCTGAATGAGAATTTTGAGTCTTTGGCTCCCGTATTCTTTATGTACAATGGCAGCGATCCTCGAGCGGCTAATATCAGCCAAGAGCTAAGGCAACACTACTTCCAGGAGCTGCCCATCGATGCCAATCGTTCTTTGGATGCTTTGTCCAATATGTACTCGGATGCCTTGACGGGTTTTGGCATCCATCGATTCGTTCACTTGGCTGCCAGATCTACGAAGGTTTACTACTATCGTTTCTCGTATCAGGGTGCCAGGAGTCACATTTATTACCCGGAAGATGCTCCCTATGGTGTGGTGCATCATGACGATCTGATGTATCTGTTTGTAGAACCCTCAATCAGCCGCATGTTCACCGAGGAGGATGACGAGTTCCGTATGGTGGACATCATGGTCAGGATGTTCTCCGCCTTTGCTTATAAGGGGTAGGATTTTTCACTGATCTTTGATTAGTTTTATATTTAAATGATTTATTATTTCAGTGATCCCAATAAACCCACTGACCTGGCCTTGAGGGACATACGCTGGCGTCCTTTTAGCTTCAAGAAACGCTACTATTTGGACATTGGCAAGCACCTCACCCTCCAGGAGAATCTCAATGCCGAACGCTACGAGATCTGGAAGCGGCTCTTTCCTCTCAACTGGCGGCGCCAAACCAAGGAGGCTTGAAGGCCCTACTGTACTTTTTCAATAAAACCGCCACTTGGCATAATTATTTATTTCCACTGCTTTTTGTTTATTTTTTGCTGCTGCTGCTGCTTTTCAGTTGCCAAGTGACAGGCAGTCAGGCCAATTGGCATATTTTCAACTCTCCAATTTGATGATGAGCCTCGCCTCCCCCGGGTAAGTTGTTTTGGGTCTTCGTGTCATCGCTGTGTGGGTGCATATATTATACAGACAGTCGGCACCCGATAACTCCGCAGTGCTACGTGTCGGGCATTATGGATTGTCGTCGATCGCGTGCCTTGTTTAGGCACTGAAAGAAATTTTTAGGAAGTTCTTGAAGGGGTAAAAATAGTGGAATATTAGAATTATATATGAATTATAATAATAGATATAATGTATCTTTAAAAGAGAATATATATTCAATATTTTTAGCCCTTTTAGAACTCCCTAAAAATGTCCAGATATTTTTTTATTAAGTTTTGATCTTTAAATATTCAAAAAAATTAATTTCAGCTAGAAAAATTAAATATTAAATACTTTTATAATGCTGTCCCACCTCTTATTTCATTAAAGTGTGTTAAATGTACAAAAAATAATTTTTATGGAGCGAGTAGAATTTTACCCAAGTCTAGAAGTCCAGGTAAATAATGTTTTATTCAAAAATTTAAGTAAAAATTATTCTCTGTCCTACCAGAAAATATTTTTATATTGCCTTAAGCTGTATTATCTTTGTTATTAAAAATAACATTACCAGGGACATACTGTATATTCACTAGAACATTGTAATATTTCTTTAAATTAATTTAAAGTTGTTTTTATAAAAAAATTGTTTCTAAATTCATTTTAAAATTCCCCAAATTTTCTCGCCAGTGTAGACAACCTCCTTCAAAGCCGTCACCGCACATCTGTGCTCTGATGTTTTGTTCGTTGAAGCCTCATCCACTTTGCCAACGTTGTTAGTGGGTCGCGCACAAATGTATTTCTCGTTTTTATTGCTCTTATCGGAGTTTGGTTACGCTCCAGAGCATGACAATGTCAAAAGCGGAGTCGGAGGAGTTGTCCAATTCGACGGAGTGGCTCGTGTCCTGGTCATTAGCATAAAGGCCAACACATGACGCTTGCAGTCGTCCAACCAACCAACCAACCAACCAACCACCCATTCATCCCAGTCATTCCATGACATCCTTCCAATTGGCAATCAAGAGCTCTGTCATGAGTCACGCTAGGGTCCTGATGATCCTGCGGGGGTGATCCCATCACCACCACTACCACCGGCAGTTGGAAAATTTTTAATATATTAATTTATGCAAATTGCAAGGCAACCGAATGTGGTCGCTATCGCCGGCAATAGATCAATGCATGTCCGGGGTTGCTCAGTTTGATCGTTTCCACTTTAGTTTTAATTGTTTCGCTTGTCAGCAACGAGAGCAACATATGCTGCCATAATTTGTTGAATGCAAAAAATTGGGAAAAAAGATATATAAACAAAATAGAAGGAAAGTTTTTCCCTGGAGGAGAGTGGGATTCCAATCGCCGCATTCCAATTTCCAGCGAAATATTTGGACAAGAGGCCAAAGCGTCGCAGCAGATTTCGATTTCCGCGAACTGCCAAAGCGCAAATAAAGTTGTGAGAGCTTCATGCTCTCTGCTCCCAGCTTCCCAATCCCAGAGCCCCCAGGGTCCAAATCATATCAGATGGAGTCCATGGAGCCCGAGGTGTCGGGTTGGCCTTTCCTGCTGCGACTGCCGGCCAACTCGAGGCCCAGGTTTTATTGACTGATGGAAATCGCTCAAAGAGCAGTTGAGCTGAGCTTGCTTGCTTGCCCACAAAATGTAATTAGATTGCAAGGATGAGGACTCAGACGGGAACGCAGACGTGGACTCCCACCGAACCGCAGAAAAGGCATTTCCACCTCTGCGGTTTTCCCTGGCCAGAAAGACGCGTGCTTGGAACTCCTGCTGTCAACATCAGTGCGCAGGAATCTCTGGCTGGAGCTCAGCTTGGTCCAAGGCAATGAAGTTGTCTGGCAATTGACGCGCGATAAGCCCAGGAGACACAGTTCGGAGCTGCACTGAGAGGCCGAAACAAAGGCGATCCAGTCGCGAATCTTCAGTTTTACACAAAAAGAAAGAAGAATATATTTAATTTTTTTCAAGAATACTAAGCTGAAAAGATTGTGAAACACTTTATTGATTTAAATTTAAGGCAGTCTGAGAGTTTACTCAGAGAAGTAATTAAAATTAGAGCTTAAAATTTAAAATTTTCTTTTTAACAAACATTTTTCTTCTCAGTGCCATTGTTGTTGGTGTCTCTTACATAGAAAAATTTGCACAAACATCACAAAACTCATAAATAACAACAACAACGACAGCAGCAGAGGCAGTTGAGGCAGCTAAAGTTGCAACAGGAACAGAGCAAGCTTTGCATCCAGAAAGTGTCCACCGATCTGCAACTCTCGACTCTTTTTTTTCCCTCAGCCTTAGCGATGGATAATGTGCATTGCAGTCCACAATTTATGAGTCACTCGGCCGGCACAGAGTCTGTGTTCGTTGGCCAGAAAGCTATAAGCTATGCCAGGCATTTATTGGGTTAAGTTGGGCGAATGGGAGAGGCATTGACATATTTTTTTAGCGATATGTATGGTGGGTGTGGGAAATCGAAGGAAAGAGGAAAAGCTATGCAAATAATTTCAGTTATGTTTTAGGTTTTTTAAGTCAATTTATAAATTATAAAAATATTTCATAAATAGAAGTAGTTTTCAGTATTAAACAATTACATTTCGAATCGAATAGAAAGAACTTAATTCTGTTAAGTTTTAAGTCTTTAAAACAAATTTACAATTTATAAAAATTCATATATAGACGTAATTTTTAGTCATAAAAAAATTACCTTTATTAAAACTTCCAAGTGGAAATTAAAACCTTAATTACTTCCCCATCCAAGCTAGCTTTGGCATGTGCCTAGGAAAAACCTTAACCAGAAAATCCACCCACCCACATAGGTAACTCAACAGAAGCTCCGCTTCTGATAGGAAAACTCTGGGCATGCGCCGAGTCGAGTGCTGGCATTATCCGAGTTTATGGTGCATGGCCGCCGCCGCCGTCTCCTCCCCCGAACTATTAGCATAGGAAAATGGAAAACTCCGAAGAGTGAAAAAAGCATTTAACAGACAATTGCGTGCGGCTCGTGGGCGATCCGTCAGCGGACGATGGAAATATGCTGATAAGGTGGCGAGAAAACCATTAGCAGGGTATCCTGGCAGCATTTTTAATAACTGTCATGATCCTGCGGCGTGGCTTATTGGAAAATATATATATTTTTGGAGTGGCAACCTGGAGGAGTCGCGTGCCGATCGCAAGCTGTGCCTGACCCACTCGGACGGAGTCATTCTCATCATTTGAACATCTCACGCTGATCTGTCAGTCAGGGAGTCCGTCAGGGAGTCATCCTCCCTCGTAGAAGATAAGAGGAAGCAGGGTTTCGTTGTCTGTTGTCATCGCGGCATTGGGTTTCAATAATAGTTTTTATTTTTATGCAGCTTTCGACGCTTGCGATGATGGATCGTGTTGCAGAGACCTCGCGAGGGTTGGCTTCGCGATTGCCTAATGGGAAAGAGAGGGAGATCCCCTGACTGAGGTACCTTTTCCGGGGATCTCAAGTCAACGGCGTGGCGTGGCGAGCCTTTCCAAGCCCTCAAGTTATTTGTTTTATTTTCCTTTCCTGGAAAATGCTGAAAAGTTTAATGAGCTTGTCAGAAATTCTACTGGTGCTTCTTCCAGCCAACCAACTCCTAATCGATGACAAATTGGATTCTGTCCATGTGAAAGTTGCCTCTGATTGATGTTGGATGTTGATGTTGATGCCCCACACACTGTCAACGGTTTAGTGGAACGTTTAACTAATTGCTCAATACCTGGGCTTTTGAAGCCATTAGAACAAGTGCATCAAGATGCGCCGGAGGCTCCCCAAAAAATAAAGCATTATTTCCATTTCCCAGACTCTGCGCACTATTAATCACTCACAAAAACATAAATTGTACGATACGATTTCATTAATTGTGGCCAAAACACACTCGCAGAAGGAAAACCACACCCGCATGCCGTTCGAGAGAGTTTCCCACGAGCTGCTTACCAGTCCACCTCTCCACCTCTCCACTTCTCTGAACCGAGCTTCGAATTTTAGTTGAACTCCAGCTCCTCGACCAGTTGCTTTGACCCTTTTGACTGGCGCTATATTTAGCCCACCTTCCTCAGGTGGAGGGGCATTAGCCAGTGCGAGCACGTAGCTTTTCCAACGGAAGGTGCCGCAAGGTGATGAGTTGAGTTGAGTCGCATCCCTGGGTAGTGACTGCGACGGCAAACGCCGACTGCAGTTCACGTGAAGACAGCTGCCACAGAAGCAGTCGCATTCCGTGCCCTCATATTGTAGTTCAGTGTCAACGTCAACCACGTAATCAACTTACAGGAACCCATTGCCAGGGTAAACAGTCGGCAAACTGCACTGGGCAAAAATACAATAAATAAATAAATATTCTAGTACCAAAAAAAATTCTAAAAAAATATTAATTTAATGTTTAAACAAGGCAGATATAGTTGATGTGAATATTTAACACAAAAGCAGATATTTTAATGTTTCGAAAAAATATATTTTCTGTTTAATGCATCATAAATTATATTTAAAAAATAAAAAACTAAAAAAATATACATTTCAAAATATGATTTCGGATTTTTCCTCTCAATATACATCATTAAAATAATTGTTTTCTAAATATTCCCCTCGCTCATCTTTCTTCCAGTGCATCCTCTAGCCCTCTCTAGCATCCCTTTAAAAAAAAAAATTGCAACAATCCGCAGAGGCAACCCCCGAGCTATAGCTCAGGTCTTGGTCCTCGTCCTCGTCGTGTCCTGGGCACGCTAATGTTTGGTTTCATTAGTCCTGAGCGACAAATCAAACAGTTTGTGGCAGTTTGTTTGCTGTATTTTTTCCGGCATCCATCCGTTGTTTACACTCATTAGTTGGTCCTTCTGGCACTGGGAACTGGGAACTGAGAAATGGGAACTGGGAAAGCAGAATCCTCGCACCCTCGTGACAACTAGCATACGCTTTGAGGGCGCACTGATTTTCGCTTGGTTGTTGAGGGTGCCACTCACGGATGTTGTTTCGTTTTCATTATTTAAAGCACATTAATAATCACATTTGACAACAGAGCCAGGCAAGGACTAGGATATAGGATTAGAGGGCAGCAGCAGGGACCAGGGACCAGGGACCAGAGGGGGTGATATATATCGAAAAACTGCAAACAAATATTGGCACAGGACGTGGCGGCAGAGGCGGCACTTAACGCGCTTGTAATGACTGCGACTATTTGCGCTTTTTATGTCCTTTGAATTGGGTGCAAAAAAAGATGGCAATCTGTGACCGAAAGTGGGTGTTGCACTCGATTGATTTGTGGGTAATTATAATACTATTCTGGAAAGGGGAGATGACTCTGACTTGGTTTATCATAAATCTAGCTCTAGAGCGAGGGTGGTCCTCCAAAACATTTCTATTAGCATCGGAGAGCCGAAAAATCATGCATAATTATGAGTGTTCCTTGGGCCTTCATCAAACAAAAGCGACTGCCATATCGCAGAGAACAACAAAAGACACTCACTCGACCACACACACGGACACAACTTGGAACCAGTTGGGAACTTGGAGTAGCCTGTCGCAGACAGCGAGACAATGGGGACAGGGACAGAGCTCAGCTCACATGTGAGTCGCTTTATCGAATAATCAGGTTGTGTGCATCGTCAAACTAAAACGTGGAAAAGGGAAAACAATTAATTTAAAGGCCGTTTGATGTGAACACTTTCACCCAAAACAAACCAGATACCAGAGAGTCCTTTGATGTCGACTGCAAGTGCGGGAAAGGCGGAGCAGCCATTAATCACAGCAATTCGGATTTGGATTTGTATAAATATGTAATTAACCGCAGAGTAGGGATAAGAGAAATCTGTCAGACGGAAAGGTAGTCAGTCCTAGGCGCCATCATGGGTTGGGGAAATTAATGGAGTTGTTTTTAAATGGGAAATTAGAAAAGGGATCTCATGTACCATCCTTTGTGAGCAAAGCTCTCTCCAAGCGGATCCCTTTTCCACGAATACCAATCAATCGGACTTCGGCTTCGATTGCAGGACAATATACTCTCCAGGATCTTCCCAGAAAATACGCATAACAAAGCGATATGCTCTCCACTCTCCTCGGGAATCGAATCCTTGCCCACTTCCCTCAATTTGTATTGTCATTAGCGATTATGGGCGTAATCCGATATGTTGACAGAACGCATAAACGGGGCTACAGACAGACAGACAGGCAGACAGGCAGACACACAGGCAGGCTGGCTGACAAGCCCATAAAGCATTCGATCCTTGGCGCTACTTCAAAACTGTTTACTCCTTTTGTGAACTCAATAAAAACGTAATCAAACCCGCAATGCGAGGTGCCTGAGGGGGATGATGATGATGATGATGATGCGTCACAAAAAGAGCAGAGAGGGGTTTCGGGATCGAGCCAGGTTTTCCATCGAAAACCATGTCGCAGGCGTAGCGAAAGTGAAATCGAGACGCGGCCACAAACGAATCGGCAGCTGGAACACCTTCGCATCATCATCATCACGATGATGATGATCTTTATCTCGAGGAGGATCAGTCCCTCTGATCGAGGCTGTTTCTGTTTTCTGTTTTGTTAGACGCTCTCACAATGAACCCAGGCAAAGTCAAAAGGGGCACGCGCTCAAGGCTCACGGACTCAGGACTCGGCTCGACTAGACAGGAGACATTGTGACTGATCGGGGTCGCTGTCTAGACCAGCCGCAGACACAACTTTAATAGACTTATTGTAATTGAGTCACAAAAGCCACTCGATATCCATTTTCAACTCTTTTTCAGCTGCTGCAGGAAAGGAGGAGGAAAGGTGTTAAGGACTCTCAGGATGTGTTAATGTTGAAAGTGAAATTTAATTAAAATTTGCAAATCTTTTTGCTCTCTCATGTCATGCCATGTCATGTGATTCTGTCAAGTTGACTTGCCCACCTTTTTGTGGCAACTGTTTCCGTGTCCCAAAAGGGAATAGGACAATGCGTAGTGTTTGCCTTGGCCCCTCATAAAATTTTAAGGGACAAAAACACACACAGAGAGAGTTAACAAGTTAATTTTCCATATTTTCTTTGGACCAACTTGGTGTCCTTTGTGGTCAGCGAACCTAGGGTTAACCTAGGGTTTCACACAAAAGTGTTAAGGAAAATGCTTTAAATTCTTGCAAACTTTAAGCAAAATTACAAATTAAGTTCCCTTTTATGGGGAGTCTCATTTGAGCCACCCCTCCAAGGGGGCAGCAGGCGATAATCCTTTTGTATCCCATCGCATTGTTTGGCATTTTCACGCAAGAGCAAATCGTAAATGTCAATAGCAGCGCATCTGTGTAAGGGGATAAGTGCCAGGATATCCATGGAGCAGGAGAGGGTGGAATCAGGAGCGGTTTTTACATGTGCGGCGCAAAACCTGACAATTACAATAATTCAAAGGTCCCCCCACAGCCAAAAAAAAAAAAAAGGTCAGAGTTTCACAAAGCAAAGCGAAGCCAGAAACATTTAAAGACAAATTAATGTTTATTTAAGCTGCCTTGGCCCGCCTCCCAGGCAGAGACTAATTGCCTGCAAGGAAAAAGCAAAGAAAATCTCACGCCTTTGTTGATTAATTAATCAAAGTAAATAGTTGCAGCGAGCCAAGAGAGCAAACTCGCTAAGCGAGCGTTGAGCGTCATTAGCCTAATCTAAACGGCCTATTGATAAGCTTTTTCCTCACCTAATTGCTACATTAATAACCCCATAACACCAGCGGCCAAAATAGCCGCAAGGCTGACTTGCCAGGCAGCGCCTCCGTTTTTGGCGGGCGTGGGAAATAGTTCGTCCCAAAGGGAATATCGATCGGCATAGCCAGGCAAGCCCACCTGGGTCACCACGCCATTGAAAAGCATTTTCAGGTCTGTGGAGTTGCAGGCTGGCCAGTTATCGGTAGTGTTTAAGGGTGTCCTTGAAAAAGAAAGAATTTATTTTAAACCCTAAAAATGGTATATAAAATAGGTAAGACTTACCCCGCTTTGGCAAAGTGAGCAAACCAACTGGTAAAACGCTGCATCATAAAAATATCAGGATGTCCTTCTGGCAAAAGAGTGCCATACCAGAGACCAGGCATTACATACTGCAAATCATCTGCATGACCCACTCCTAGAGGTTTTTTATCACCATCCAAAGCAGCCGAGACACTTCGCTCTCCCACATAATCCGTGCGCAGGTGGAAGACGGGTGTAAAATGTCTGGCTAAATCAACCAGACGATGGACACCATGGCCTATGATGGCATCAGAGAAAATCCGTCCAAAGTTTACTATGTTTTCTTCACTAATATGGGTAATATTTTCTCCCAGATAAAATTCCTTGAGACGCTGACTGTTGCTTGTATTCTGTTTATACAGAAAGAGCTCTGGCGCATACTCCACAAAGCTAGAACCAAGATCATGAAGCAAAGGTTCATTCTCCAGGTGAACTAAAATAAAGGAAATTATTATTTTAAAATATTTCTCTTACTCTCAACCCACCATTTGCTGTATAATCCAACTCATTGGCCGTGTAACTGATCAGCAAAGGAACCCGATTGAAGCTGCCCTCCTCAATTAATTCCGTGGGATGTCGGGGCAGAAAGTGACCATCAATCTCATAGTTCCATTTCATGTTGACAAACTGATACGTTTCCCAGGCCTTGCAGATCTCCACAATACGTGTCCAGTTCTCATTTCGCAGGCATTCCACCAAATCCGTGGGATCGTACATGGGACAGCCCAGTTCCCTGGCCAGTTTTCGTGTCCAGAAAAGATTATCGATGGCATAATGATTGGTGGCTGAGCCACTCATCAGTATAGCTCGATGAAAGAGTCCTGCGGATAGCGGCGAAGCCAGGTGGAGACTCACAGCCATGGAACCCGCACTCATGCCCAGCAAAGTTACCATATTTGGGTCACCACCAAAGTGTTTAATGTGATCCCTGACCCATTGCAGGGCCATTACTTGATCCAGATAGCCAAAGTTCCCCTTAGTTTCACTGCTGTTGGGACTGAGGAAACCCAGGGCCCCCAAACGATAGTTAAAGGCCACAAAAACCACATCGTGATCGAGTAAGTACTGAGGACCAGCCTCGTAAATACTGTGGCCACTGCCTAGGACATTGGCACCTCCGTGAATGTAAACAATTACAGGACGTTTGTCCTCAAGGTTCTTGGTGAAGACATTTAGCTTTAGGCAGTCCTCGCTCATGAAGAGAGCGATGCCGGGTTGTGGACACACCAGGGAATCGGTTGTGGCCTTTAAAATCTCATCACCCCAACTGGTTTCTGGCACAGGATTTGAGAACCTGAGTTGTCCTACAGGAGCCTGGGCATATCGTATGCCTCGGAAGGCATATATGGTGTTTCCCTGGAAGCTCTCCAAGGTGCTGCCTTGGATTTTGCCCAAAGAGAGCTCTACAATGGGATCTTCAGCGGTTATGGCAGAGATAAGAAGCAAAGTGGAGAGTATAGAAGATATCTTCAGCATTTTTGAATGTTAAATCTAAGAGAATAAAGATATCCATTTATTACAAGCTGGGGATTTCTTTTATATTTTCTTACCAAGACAAAATTTCACTCTAAAAATAAGTTCTCAGCGTTTGCCTTTGTTTTCGCAATAATTTTATTAGATTTCCCCTTTTCGGTGGTGCGCACCCGCATGTTACGAGTTTCTCCGCGGAACCGTGACTGCAGGTTTCGCACGGTTCCCATTGGAACCATATCTCGACAACAACTTGAAGGAGATAACTTGATCGATTAGGCCAAGTCTGAGAGATTAGCCTTCGTGTTGGTCAGTGTTGGCACTAAAAATAAAATTCAAGATTAGGATTTGAATAGTTTCAAACACTCAAAATCTCAAAGCCATGACCTTGTACTTTAATTACTGAAACTCCAAATTCAATTGAGACTTATTGCTTCATTGAGAGGGTTCCGTTTTGGGATTTGGGTTCGTTAGAGACACACACATCACCCTGATTTGCACCACCGATCGCACAGATCCTACGCCCGCAGATTTTTTTAGAGTTTCGACTCTAGTTTTTCTCATGGCCGCCACTGAGATTTAAATTGATTTCCTTATTAATGCACACATCCCTCTTGTAATATTCAATTAAAACTACCCACGACGATCAGACATAACAGTGCGCTGATTGACATACACACACAGTACCGAGTGGTAATTACTCCAGCTTCAGCTTGAGCTCTGGGAGAAACCCAAAATGATCTCCTTTTTTCAGAGGAAATTATGGCGGCGAAGGAAATGACCTTTGTGAAATAAATTCCCTTAATTGCAACCGCTTTTAATTGTCACAGGAAGTATACTTTCATAGATGATCTTCAAATCTAAGCAGCAATGAATATTAATATGAATTTCGGATTAAAACAATTTTCACACATCGCCGCGTCTCTCCGACTGGCAACCAAATTGCGACAATCTGCCGCTGGAGCGAAGCTTACCATTCCGGACACTTGAGTGCCCATGTGCACACCGCAGCACCACGGGATCACAGCGAAGCGGAGCGAAGACGGAGCCACTTGAGTTGTTGCAAATATATGAGTGGCCTCTTGACAGACATCGTGGAAGCTTGAGGGTTTCTTTGTGTGCTTTGGTTTGCGGCAGGCTGCTGCTGCAGCTTCCTGTGGCTTGATGACGTCGCCGGGGAAGCCCAGACATGTTGAAATTTCTCACGCATCGTCAGCAGATGTTGTTGTTGTACTTTTTCACTGGGGAAATCTATCATATTGAATTTAAAATATTAACGAAAGTGGGAGTAGGAGACCTAGAGCTTATTGCTAACATGTTCTTATAACTTTTATAGTCTTTAAACTATTAGAAAATTTACATTTCTATTAGAAATTAAGATAAATTTGTCTTATAATTTAAAAAACTGTGGCTTAGCTTTGCTCTGAAAGCTATTTCCTTAAAAAACATACAGTATAATATTATTTTTAAGAGTAAATTGCAAAAGTTAACAGTTTAAAATGGAAAAACTTAAAGAGATCCCGTCCTATATCCAAAAAATGATTAGAATATTTAAATTTCTTTCCTTCTAATTAAAAATAAGGAGCTTAGCTTTACGCTTAAAGCTTTTTCTTTACAACATAATTTAGTATATCATTATTTTCAATATTATACTGCAAAAGTTGACAGTTTTCAATGCAAAACTTCAAGAGAAGCCCTCCCATTTCCATTCCATATCCATTACCAAATCTCTGACAGAATTACCACATTAACCAAAAGAATCTCTTGGTTTCCTTTTGGCTACTTGGCTGAGGTCACGCCCTTGGAGGTCCCAGAGTATATTCCAGTCTCTGCCCCCAAAAAGGAAATTAGAAGATCAATTACATAAAGGTCGAATTGTTGCAAAATTTTTCCTTGCAGCTGCCTCTGAGACCACTAGAAAAACCAGCCCTGCTCAGCCATGCAAATTCGCAAAGTATATTAAAATAATAATAACTGATTCTGGCTCTGGGCTATTAGATGACAACTGAATGGAAACTGTGGCAACTCTCAAGTGACCAACATGCAGGCCTCCTAGCTTCGCTCCAGGAGAATGAAAGGAACACCACGCCCCTTGCTGAGTCCCAATGCCAATCTCAATCCCAATTCAAATCCCATTTACCATTTGAGAACAAAGCCTTAAGAAATACCAAAAGGAAAGCAACAATTGCCGCACACTCACACACACGATAAACCACTTGAGTAATCAATCAAAGCGATAGGGAAACCCCGACCCAGACCCAGTTGTCGTCTTGTAATGAATATTTAAAGATGGAAATTATCGCAATCCGACAAAGGACTACAAAAGGGGGTAGAGAATGCCCGGCCTCGGCATTTTGCATAACTGATAGCCGGGAACAATAGACCAATATCGACGATATATGCTTTGCATACCCTACGAGCATAATGCGATAATTTGAGCACAAAAGTGCCGAGGTCTCGGCTTGCCATGCCCTGCCATATGTACTTATAACATCTTGCTGGCTGGCTCTAATCGCAGGAACATATTCTTCGTAATCAATACGTAGGACAGGCCGAAACTTAAGTTCGGAGAGAGAGAGAGAGATCCTCAAGTGAGCAAATGCCACGAATGTGAAACAAATAACAAAAAGGAGTGCTGCTCCTTCAAGGAGTAGTCCTTGCAAAGGGTTGCTCTCGCTCTCCAAAACCTTTGTGGCATTGTAATGAGCGTGACGTCTTATTTGTTCAAGACGAGGGTTAAGAGCCCAAGGTCCTACAGGAGAGGGTTCTTCGGCTGCCAGACTTCTCTATACGAGTTCAGTTTCACACCATTGCTCAGCGATTGTTTGGTTAATAAGCTCTAATTTCTAATAATTGTTGAAGTGGTCCAATCATTAAAAATGAGAGTAATCAAAGGGAAATCGATTTAAGAATGTTATTATAACTATATAATTATCTGAAATATATAAAAATAAATACATTTCATATTAAAATAATTATTGTTTCTATGTAAAACCTTTATAACCAAAAATGTTCTACAATTTTGGGCCCTAATGAACCCCTTGCACTTATTTCCCTTTAATAAAAACCTATCTCTCCCCAACAAAAAATTAACAACGTTTTTTATGGCCCTAACATGCCAATAAACTGGCCACTTCAAAGCGCAGAGCTCCTACTCCTCTTTTTTAATATTTTTATTTGGGTTTTACAATAAGAATTGATGTGCACAAGGCCTGGGGCAAACCCTCCTCAATTGGCTTTCAGGGGCAGTGGCTTTACCCCCAAAATAGAAACTCGAAAAAAAGGGCTAAGTGAACCCTAAAACGAAAGTTTCCATTGGCACGGACTCCGTTTTGCCACTTAATTGAGATTAATTGAAGTTATGTGCCGCGATCTGAATAAACAACTTTGCAGCCATTTTGTTTATGGATGCGTTTTATGTGCACAGACAACAACGCAGTAGCCAAGCTGAAAATATTATTAATAATTACAAGAGGCACCCCGAAAAATAGTTATAGAGCTGCGAACCCTCGGCAGTCGAAAATTTGATTAAATTAAATTGAGTGCGACGGAGTAGCAGCAGCAGCAGCAGCAGCAGTAGCGGATGTGTATCTTTCAGATACTCTCCGGCAATAGGCAGATCTTTGGTGTTGCCGAGGTGAATGCACTCCGCTGCCTCTAATGTTGATGATTCCAATGTTATGGATATGGATCTCCTGGCTGCCCCTCAATTGCCATGGCGTGTTAACGGCCATCGTTCGTTGTAAGTCAAAACTAGCAATTTAAGCTAATTGACATTCAAATGCAGTTGAATAAACTATTTGGGCAATGACTGAAGTTGTGGATAAATGGAGTGACAATAGCTTAGGTCGTTGGCTTCTGTATAGAGTTTGTTAAATAACTATTTGGGCTTAGAGGCAGGGATGCCTAGTCTTGGCAGAGATTCTTTGACAAGAAATTCTATATAAAAAACCAGCAGCAACTCCTACATGAATCCAGGACGTTGACTTCCCGATTGGCAAACTAAAAAATCACTCCCGTAAATTTATTTAAGGACTTTAAACATTTACAGCACCACAGGATCGTTTATCATCCTTCCATCCAACCCCATCGACAGATCGCGCCCATCATTTATAAATTGCCGCATCGAATAAAGGCAAACGCTTGAGTAAATCCATTTAATTGCCGTCCCAGGCCCAGGTCCTTGATGTCCGTGAAATATTCGCGGAAGCCCAGCCTCCGCAATCAGAGGCGAAAAAAAAAGGAGCGACTTACTCCAACCGGATGTGTTCGCACTCGTGTAAACATGCGTTTGTCATTAGACACACCGGAAATATTGACAGAATTCGACACGCGGCGCACGACCAGCCAGCGAGTCGTCCTGTGAATCCTGAGCTCGCCACTTAATGTGCCATTTGATTTTTTAAAATTTCAAAATTTTCACAATTCAACTGCTTCTCGATTTTCGCTTTTTCGCTTGAGTAAACAACGTTAGATCTTCGGGATCGGGTGGTTATTTTTTTATATTTTTTTAAAGTCCGCCAAGAGGGGTGTCCTTGTCCCTTGTCCTCTGTCCCCTGTACGTGTGTCCTTTGTCTGGGCATCTTTGTTTGGCCTGAAGTGTCGTCGCCATGTCGAATTGTCGTGTTTCTTTTTTTTAACACAAGTACCTGAAATTTTACAGTTTCGGATTTGGGTTTTTTGTTTTTAATTCCTTAGAGAGGGAGCGAGAGTTTACTAATTAGATTTTATTGCGTAGCGCGAATCGCTTTGTCGCCGCCGGCAAGTGTGAAAAATCTCCTAGATTTTTTACGTTAGAAAATTCGCTCTCGTTCTCGATCTCTTTTCTTTTCTAAAATTTATAGTATGTGCACTTATTTTATTACAAAATTCGAAAAGAATTTGTCTGGGATTCTGGGAAATACATTTTAAAGTAAGAACACCGCTAAATGCCACGCGCTTGGAAAACAATCAAAACAATTCTGGGGTTTGAGGAGTTTCAAATATTTTGGGACAAGGAATGCGGGTATCTCTCGCAGGATTGTGGGAGAATCTGCCCGTAAATATGATGTAATCCAATGCCAATAGTTTTTACACACACAAAACAAAACAAATGCAAATAATATGCACGAGAAGGAATTTTAGAGAAATTCGGAATTGGAAAGGCTGTACAAAAAAATATATTAAACGTGGGAAAATATGAAAATATATAGTAATCCCTTTCCGAGACAATAGGTCAGTGTGAAAATAAATATTCCCTCGATGTAAGCCCATTAACAGAACACAGGAGAAGTCCACACACCACACACCTGACCTCGACCTCTCGGCTCAACTCATTTGACCCGAGAGCTGGGCCTGTGTTTGGACAGATTAGTGAGCCAAGCTACTTAGCAGAAGATCACTTGTCCAAGCATTTTCCTCCTAGCGGCCTTTACATTTCAATTTTCCCAATTTTCAATTCCCATTTTATTCCATCGAGGACCAGCGACGACCGGCGATCGGCCCCATGCCGAGTGTGAAAGGTATTCGACTCTATTATCGCCCCGACTAGATCTCTCCTGTAGTATATATCCCTGTGTTGTCGTTTATGTTTTCGGTTTCATTTATCAGTTTGTGGAAATGCCAGTTGAACAATGAGAAATTATGAGACTTGCTTTAAATCATTTACCATTTTCGGGACGAGTCCCATCGAGTCTTATCGGTTTGCTGGGATCTGGCCGTTGTCGTTAGTTGCCAATTGAATGATTTTCCACTATATATGAATGTTTGTATGTGGTTTTAATTGCACAGAGTTGACTTTTCCTATATTCCAAAAAGTTAACTTTACCCAAGGGCAGTTCCACTTAATTAGCTGCGAATTGTTTGTATAGAGATGTGCGATGGTTGATAAGCTTCCGAGGGAAAGCGGAAAACTTTCTTTCTTTATTTCTGGTGGTTATGAAGGGGATGAACTGTGTAATACAGAGGCATAATGATCTGACAGATCAATGACTACCAGTCTTTGGAAAGTTTCCCCCAAAGCCACATTTTATTATATTATGTAAAGCAACATTCCTCGAGAGAAATTTAATGTTTCGAGGAATAAGGGTAAGTATTCAATGATGTTTATTAAGCTGAATAATTGTGTATAAGAAATCGGGAAAATAGTTTTTCTTTAAATGTTTGCCTGGAAGCTTAGTATTTTATTAATAAAAGGTTCTGTGGAACTGCTTTAATTTGCGTGTTTTAAACTCCAGTTTAAAGTTCTGGAAAACAAGTTTCTGAGTAACTTAGACTTCATTTTCACCATTATTTAATTTTTTATTTATTTGTATTATATATAAAAATATATTTATACCCAAAAATCATTTCATAAAATGTTCTTAAGTTCTTTATGCCTTAAATCCCTTTAATATTCACACATTGCCCATCTCCCTGACCATATGCCTGACAGTCGCCTAATCCCTGGCCAAATCCCTTCAACCCAGAGCCTGCTATATCTCTCTATATCTATCTGCCAGGGGCGTAACTTCCCACGACGCCGCAGACTGTCGACTGTCGAATTTACGATGACATTTATGCGTAATTTCTGGTTAAATTTTATAGGCAGAAATTTAGACCCAGACGAGAGAGGGAGGAAAAGAGTTTTGGAGACACCCGCTGAGAGAGTGTCAAATAAATTTGATTGGAAAGTGATCTCGCGTAATTGAAATGGAACAGTTCATTTTGGGCCTCATTAAAGGGACACACCCACCTGGAAGTCGTCACTCGGAAGCCGGAATCGAAGTCAGAATCCCAGGCCAGGTAGCTAAAAGAGATGCCTCATAATATGCAACGTCATGACTTTCTTCCGTGTCAACGCCCCTTCGAATCCTTAGAGACGGCGCACCCTTTCCCATTGTAATCCTTTGAGCTGCTATCGCGTGCTACGATCCTTAGCCCGGGCTCCTCAGCCGACTCTTTGCCAGAAAGGCGCCGCGGGTTGCTCGCTCACAGTTCGTGTCATAATTGCATGGCTTTCGGCTTTCGGAGGAAGTGTGAAAATTATGGAGTTTCCTCAGAGTCCTCCACCCCTTTCGGCAGCCTCTTAATGATTGTGTTTGTTTGGTTTATCTTCGACTCGAGATCGGTCAAAGTTGTGTGTTGCCAACTTCTCATTCATATGCCTGAGTTATGGTTTGGGTTTCTAGGCAGAGAGAGGGGTTGGTTTTCCTTAACGGGATTTCTTTAATATAGTTTTTTTTCTTTTTGCGTGCTAAATTGTGTTTTACGATCTCCGATCTCTATGCCGAGATAGCTCAGACTCTTGGCATTTCAGTTCCTTTTTTTTGGCAAACGTTTAATTTTTTATCGCCCAGCAGAGATCGTGAGAAGTTGAGGTGGCCTTGGTTGTTTATATAAAAATATATTTGTAGCAGGGATTATAAAAATGTATTTAACTGTTAGCAGAATGTAAAAATTATTTAATGAAATATTTTACTAAGTTCTCTTACATCTTTATGAAAATAAATATATTTACTTGGTTAGCTAAAAAATTACTTGTATATTTAACTAGTTTACAGTTCGTTTCAGAGGGCAGATACTATGTTTTTGAATTATTTTTTAAATTATTTGCTTATTGATTTATGATTCCAAGAAATATTCTTCGCTTATTTAGCTTCGAGTTTAAAGTTACATTATTTACCTAATTTAAACCAAGTTAAAGAGGAACTTATATGTTCTTTAATTATTTTTATTATGTACTGATGCTGCCTTTGCTTGAATAAAAATATAATGTCTCCCCCCCTGAAGTTCCATTTTGTTTTTCGAGCTCTTGTTTGCCCTCCAGCCATCCATGTGCTCGTGTTCTGTGTGCTCTTCCCCTTTTCGAGCTTCATTTCCAGCTCCAAATGCAGCTCCAACTCCTGGGACAGAGAGCAAATAGGCCTCTGGCATATGCCAGGCCAGGTGTAGCCATCGCGGACCTCATGCCCAGATCCCCATTACCATTACCATTACCATTACCAGTGCCATTACCATTGCCTGTCCCATTTCCCCCTTAACCGTTCTCTGGCGTTGTAAACTTTTTTCCAAACTTAATTAGCTTTGACTGGGGGTTGGAATTGGGGTTCCTCTTGTATCGTACAATTATCCAGTGGAGCGCGTGCTGCAACCGCAGGTGCTAGAGCAGGGCAGGAACAGCAGCAGCCGCATCAGCAGCAGAAGCAGCAGCAGCGGCTCTCCAGCTCCATTTCCAGCTGGCGGATGTTGCTACCAATCAAACCGGCGAGTTCTCTTTCCAGTTTCCAGTTTCGAGTGCGGATAAACCGGATAACAGCGAGCCAATGGCAGGCCATAGAAAGCAACCCTCCTCAACGCCAGAGTTTGCCGCTTCACTCGCCGGCAACTTAACTGCGCTGCGCAGACCGGGCCCAGTTAGTCAGCCTTGCGCAGTCGATGCGAACGGACGCGTGGCTCTACAGGAAAATCGAAAGAAAAACCGAGCTACTGAAAAACTGATAGAAAAATAAAAAGAAAAACAACAACAGAAAAAATAAATAGAAAAAAAAGAGAGAGAAAAAAATAGACAGAAAGAAAGGGAAATAGAAAACCCCTCGCGAGTGAATCAACTTTTTAAAACAAATAAACAAACACAAAACCCACAATGGTCTTAAACGGCTGCTTAACCATGTCCATGCCAGTGCCCGTGCCAGTTCCAGTCCCAGTGCCCGTGCCCAGTCCTCCGGCCACCAAGTCGCGTGTGTCCCTGGACTGGGACATCAACGACTCAAAGATGCCGTCGGTGGCTCAGTTCGATGACTTCAGTGACTGGGCCAATGGCCACTGCCGGCTGGTCTACTCTTCCCAGAGTGATGAGGCCCGCAAACATGCCAGCGGCTGGGCCATGCGCAACACCAACAACCACAACGTGAACATCCTCAAGAAGAGCTGCCTGGGCGTTCTTCTCTGCAGCGCCAAGTGCCAGCTGCCCAATGGAGCCAGTGTTCATCTGAGGCCCGCCATCTGTGACAAGGCCAGGCGGAAGCAGCAGGGCAAACAGTGTCCCAATAGGTGGGTTTCCCTTTAGCATGAAAATCTCATAGAACTTAAAAAACTAACTCTGGAATTATCTTAACTCTACAGAAATTGCAATGGTCGCTTGGAAATCCAGGCTTGCCGCGGACACTGTGGCTATCCGGTGACACACTTTTGGCGTCGCGACGGCAATGGCATCTACTTCCAGGCCAAGGGCACCCATGATCATCCCCGACCCGAGGCCAAGGGTTCCACAGAGGCCAGGCGTCTGCTGGCCGGCGGACGACGCGTGCGCAGTTTGGCTGTGATGTTGGCCAGGGAATCTGCTCTCAGCGACAAGCTGAGCAGCCTGAGACCCACCAAGCGTCAGGCCAAGACGCAGCTGAGCCAGGAGAGCAAACGCAAGAGGCAGGAGATGATTCCAAGCAGCCAGGAGCTGCTGACAGTGAACAATGGCTATCTGCCCACATCCACGCCCACACACGCGGCGAGCTTTGGTCAGGCAGCAGCAGGAGCTGGCAGTTATGGATCTACGGGACCGATAACTACACCAGCCGCCAGTCAGTGGAACGGAGAGATGTATTACGATCCGGAGGGAGCGAGCTACGACCACGGAATGTATGGCTACGATATGCTCCACTCGCCACTCTCCTCGCACAGCTCCTCGGGCAGTTACTATCAGGAGAATCTGCCGCAGCAGCTTCAGCAGCAACTGCAGCAGCAGCAGCAGGAACAACAGCAACAGCAGCAGCAGCAGCATCTGGTGGCCAGTGGTGGCTACGAGCAGCCGATCTCCGCCAGCTTCCAATGCGGCATGCCTGTGTACGAGAGCTGCGACGACACCTCCAGCCTGACCAGCAGCTCGGGCTACAGCTCCGAGGACTATGGATACTTCAACGGATACTTGGCCCCGCCGCACTCCCTGGACGTGAGCGGTGGCAGTCAGGCAGCCAGCCAGCAGGACAGCGGCTTCTACACAACCAGCTCAGAGGTCTTCAGTGTTTTTGAGTCCACACTCAACGGAGGAGTGGGAGGAGCAACCTCCGCCGCAGTGGATCTACTCTATGATGAAGGAATTGCCGCCTACCAGCAGCAGAGCAGCAATTTCCTGGCGCCGAGCAGTTACCAGCAGCAGCAGGATCAACAACAGCCGCCGGCGGACTATTACTACAGCAACTCGGGAGTGGACAATGTGTGGAACATCCAGATGGACGCGACATATCACCAGCCAACTGCCAGCAGCCCCGATCCCGTGTACTGCTAAGGGGATATCCAGCAGATCTCTCTACTCCTCCTTGACAGCCACCACTCAAGCGTTGTTCTAGTCTTTAGTTGATTTTCACCCACCCACATGTTCCCATTGCTTGTTGGCTCTATTATTATGTAACCTATAAGATATGAGATATTGAGTTGAACGTTTCTAGTTTGTACTCCCCGTACTTGTTTCCCAGCTATTCCAAAGTTTTAGTCCACGTAAGATCAATAATTATACAACATAATCATAAGCGACATTAAGCCTCTAGAGTGTTAAGCCATATTGCCCACCTATTTATGAACTTTTGTGTAGTAATAAACATTTTTTGAAAAGAAAATTAAACTTAAGTAGGCTTTTCATTATTGGTCTCTCGGAAATATAAAGTAGACAATTTTTAAGTAAATCGACATTAAACAATGGTTAAATGTTGTTCGTTGAAAGGAGTCCTGGTTAAGATATGCAAGTGCAGGTTGCAGAGGTAATGCATGGAACTCCCACTTAATTACCTAAATATTTGCTAAAAATTCAGATGTTTTAGGTGGCTTAAAAGAAACTCAGAAAGAAGTAGAAGGAGCATAGAGCAGCAATTTCCGGAACATCAAAAAAAGTGTCTCGAGTAACGCGTTTTACAATTAAAAAATTTGTCAAGAGACCTATTTATTCTAGAAATACTACATTCTGGGGTAGAATCAATCGTAGATTCCAATTCCCAGTTGATTTGCCACCAGTTTTTTCCAGTTAAGCCTCCAATAGATCTTCCTTCCTGCGCAGTAAGCTCCTTTCAATATTTTGAGCAATAAATAATATATCATTAAATAATAAACCATTTAAACATTTTTTGAAAAGAATTCTGAATTATAGGTTTCTCGAAAATATAAAGTAGAAAATTACTAAAAAGTAAATCGATATTAAACCATGGTTATTTGTTGTTCGTTAAATGGTGTCCTGGTCAAGGTATGCAAATCTAGGTGGCAAGGGTAATGGATGGAACTCCCTTTTAATTACCTTAACAATTGCTAAAAATTCTAATGTTTTAGGTGGGTGAAAAGGAGCTCAGAAAGACGTAGAAGGTTAACGCATGGAGCAGCAATTTCCTTGGGAGCCGGAAAATCAAAGAAAGTGTCTCGAAAAGCCAGAGCAGCGCGTTTTGCAATTAAAAAATTAGTCCAGAGACCTATTTATTCTAGAAATACAAGATTCTGGGGTAGAATCAATCGTAGATTCCAATCCCTAGTTGATTTGCCACCAGTTTTTGCAGTTGAGCCTCCAATAGATCTTCCTTCTTGCGTAGAGTTGCAAGTACCCGCCCAGCACAGTAAGCTCCTTTCAATATTTTAAGCAATAAATAATCAACCCTTAAATAATAAACCATTTACAGACTTTATTTGGCTGCCAGACGACACAGAACATCAGCCGTTAGATCTTAAATTTGAAGAGGAAGTTCAGGAAGTTGAGAATAAAGAGGAAAATGCAGAAGAAAATGCTAAAAATGACAAAAGCGATGAATCTATCTTTTCGGAAACAAACTTGGCATTAAGATTTGAAATTTGTGTACAGATCAATAAGTAATCATAACTATGTATATAGTATGAATATGAATATATAAAATGTTAAACCCTTTTCGCTCTGAAAAAAAATGTAATTTCCCTCGTTCTTAAGGCCTATTAAAATTATATTTCAAATTCAATTTCCATCGACAATCAAATCAAGGGTCGATTAAGGGGCTTAGCTGCTGTCAGAGACCACTCAGGCATTGGAATATTATTTGAATCCTTTTTTTTTACTTTAAACCGATTATAAATAATTAAAATTATAAAAAAAAGAAACAATGATAAAGGGTGGCGGGAAGGGGTGGCTGGTACTCGACCTCGACCCTAATGGGGGTTTGAGATCGACCATAAACAAAACGCCCATTAGTTGTCATGTCGCACGGGAAGTGTGCCGCAGTCGCGTGCGACCTTCACAAGGATATTCGCACAGGAATGACTCAATGTTTCAAGCGATATTTGCATATATAATTCGAGTGCAGCAGCCTTCTCCAGGCTAACCCCTGCCTAAATGAAAACATTTAAAATGTTTTGATTTCATTTATGTTAATTTCCAGCCATAAATCACAACAGAGCGTGTGCTTCCTGTCCTTGGTCCTTTACTGTTTGATTAGCCCTCGAAACCCGAAGCCGAAGCCGAAGCCGAAGCTGAAGCTGAACCCTCGCATGCAAATGAGGAGAGAGGACTCTTTGGAGTCGCTGACTTTGCTGCTCACTTTATGTTATCCTTGGGTGCCGAGCCGCAAAGGTATTATGCAAATTTGTTTGCCGATTCTAATGCAGATCCCATTGTTTTCGTTGTAATTCAATATGCGCGTGAATAAATGTGCAAATCCTTTCGAGAGATCCCAGAGATTGAGGTTTGGCAAATTCGCATTCGTTGCAAACTAATTAAAAATTCAGGCGGATATTATACGGTGTCAATTTGTTAATGCAGATTTTTAAATTTTTGCACACAAATAAAGCTAATGGAGTTGTCTTCTTTGGGGGTGAGTTGAGATTACCAATGCGAGGGCTATTCAAAGGCTTAAGATAATTCTAGGTTTCAATTTTTTATGCAATAAAAACCCAGTTAAATTATTGGTTAAATCTTAAAACCTTCACCCATAATTTACAAAGAAAATGTAGACATTTTCCCAGAATAAACGTAGCAAGTAGGCTCGTACATTGAACTGTCGTATATCTTATAGTTTCGAGCTCATTTCAAACCTAGACCGGGATCCAATAGCACGTATATCTTTCATGAATAATATAATTTATACGTATAGAAATTTATCAGTTCTACAGTTTTTTTTATTTTAGGCGAAATTTGTTAAATTTGTTGAGTTTCTCTTTATTTCTTTAACTTTATATTATTTTAACAAATGCCGCGCCGCCAAAAGGAACAGCCACAACAACCAGTCAGAAGGAGTGAGAGGATTCGCCTTCGCAAAGAGGCTGCTGAGGCTGCTGAGGCGGCTAAGGCAGCTGAGGCGGCTAAGGCAGCTGAGGCGGCTGAGGCTGCTCGAATTGCCGACTTGGAGGAACAGGAGTCGGAGCAGCCAAGGCCGAAAAGGGGTAAGACACAGTCCCATAGCAGCAATTACTCTAAACACACAATTACGGACTCACAGGAAGAAGCCGTGCACCAAAGGGAGTCGCTACCGGAGGTGGTGTAACAAGGACCAGAACTCCACGCAGAACGACAAGCCGAAATTTGCCAGCCACATCCACTCCCTTCATTGATCAGGAGACGGCTGCGACTCTTTTTGGGGGTTTCATGGATAGCATTTTTCGAGCTGCCCGTGAATCTTACACAGGGCAAGGATCGGTGGAGCCAACAGCAAATCCCGATGGAGAAGACCAGCCAACCCAAAGTCAGAGAGGCTGGGTGTCAGGACAGGAGCTCCACGATGATGATGCTCCGATAATCGAAGAACTGGACATAATCGTCTCGCTTTACTCCAGTGACTCCGAGCCGGATCTGGAAAACTAACTTGGGCAAATAGTTAATTTATTATATGTTTGTTCTGAATTTTCTTTATTTCCCCTTTAAGAAGATATTGGGGAGGAGGTGGAGATATGTATATGAGGGTTAGCCAGAATACGCCATGTTGAAAAATATAATAATTTTACAAACTACAGAAATATAAAATAAAAGAATATTTATTTTACTTACAAAGCTTGCTGAATATAACTCACTTTATAGTTATACTTATAAAAATAATTAGATATATTTGAAATCTGAAGGTACCCAAAACATAATTTTAAAATTCCAATTATAGATAGAATTAATATCCTTACATTAGCGCTTGAAAAGCCTCCTTTCCGTGATACTCCAATAGGTCAGGTCAGGCTACCAGCAGGATTTGAGTGACAGGACCTTTGATGTTGACAGACTCGAGTGTGACTTCGCTGACTCTTCACACATCATTGACGGATCAGCGGAGAAATCAATGCCGCAGCTGCAGCTAGGGGCAAAAACGATTAACTATTTAATATATGGTGCATGCCACAAAGGCGTGTGTTGCCACAATAATACCGAACACGACAATGTGTCGAAATCGAAATCCATCCGAACCTATTTAGGAGTGGCCACTTGAGGGGACAAAAGCAGCATCAAAGGAGTCTGGCCCTGCGCCTCGCCGCAAATGAGGCGCGCTTAATGCGACTTCAATGAATCCTCCTGCACGTTGGTCCGAGGAAACGACCTGAAAAATGCGAGTGACATGCGTGTCCCGCAAATTGTGCTGCGGCCTCCTTTATGACCCGGTAACAACAACATCCTTCGACGGGGTAGGTCACCGTGAAAAATGCCCGCAAACAATGGAACCACAAAATCTAGACACAGAGGCAACTCACCAAATTCGCAATTATTTTTGAAACAAAAAAATTTAGAAAAAATGAACTATTTATCGTTTATTTTTAATATAACAGCTTACACAAGAAAACATTTAATATTAACATTTTACGTTTTAAGGCATTAGCGGTTTTTAAGAAAATTCTTTTTTAATTCAACAGGACTACTACTTGGTAGTAAATTTAGTTGGTTCATGCTTGTAACGATATTCTATCACGTTGCTATGAGATTCCTATTCATCTTTGACATCATGTATATAGTTTTAAGAGCTTAACCAAATAATATAGAACATTTTTCGGAGCTGTAACTTGTATTTGGCTTCTCGTCCATGTGCACCTCGAGTAAAGAGTGTTGTCCTAATAGTTTCCATTTCATTGGAACCTCCGTTTGTGTATCTTTTAGATGTTTGTTGTTATACAGATATACACGAAGCTTTGTGAGACGTCCATTCACAATCCTGGGAGCATTAAATGTATATTCAAATATATCTATAAACAAACAACTCTCTATAACTATAGATTCACAGATATTCATAGAAAACAAACTATTCAAAATATCCACTTCACTTATAACACAACAATTTAAATATAATTCCCTAATGTTAATAGCTTTCAGATTTTGGTAATATTTAAAGGAAGAGAAATAGTTTTTAGAAACTTTCACAGTCTGAATCTGGACATGGACTTCTTTTACTATGCGCAGAACGTCAGTTTCGTCGGCAATAAGGTAATCGCCAATTTCATTTACCTCGAAAGATTTTAAGCTTTTCTGACTAACTGCTTTCATGACTTCTATAATAAAGGAATCCAGAGGTTTGTCGCATAAAATAATCTGCTTTAAATGGTCTAAGTTATTAAGTTTTTTAATAAACCACTGCATTTCCCATTCGTTGCACTTCAGCACTTCCAGCAATTGCAATCCTTCAAAAGGTAGGTCCATTGCTTGGTAGTTCATCTCGGTAAATATTCCCAGTATAAGAGTCTTGAGCTTGCACGTCTCCAAGATGCGAAGCAAGTTGTTTGATTCCAATGACTCAAAGAAGGTCAATGTGATGTTTTCCAGCTTAGAAAATTTCTCAAAGTGTTCGCCAGTGAAACCTCCAATGGGAGTAAAGCTTTTTAAATTGGGGAATGTTTTGATAGCTTTGAGCACACGAGAGTTATCAAACTTAACCGACTGCGATCCAAGGACAAGGTCGTGGAGATTTGGGAAGACGTAATTTGTGAGTACATCGAAGATATACCAATATGGCAATTTGAGAACCTCAATGGTTTGCTGATTGCTTCCCAGGAAGAAGCGGAGATCCTCTTCTCGCATAGGTAATTCGATCAATTCGAAATTTACGGTTTTGCACTGTGATCGCCATACATGGGGCATTGTTCTCAAGAACCTTATGTGCACATGCGTCAAATCCAATTGAGTCTGAAGATTCAGTTGCTCGAGAATACGGATAAGGACATCGTCTGGCAGTGACACCAAAGTAAATTAGTTAAGTCACAAGATTCTAGTGTGCAATTTTAATTAGAGGATTTTTATGCACTTACAGAAGAAATCGCCTGTTGCGGCGACATAATTATGTTGTTTCGGCGGTTTTGTTTACTTCAATGCAAGTGTAACCAGCTGCTGTAAAACTAAAATTCATTAACCGATTATATCGAAATCGAAATATCGATACATCGCCTTTTTAAATAGTTTGAATGTTTCCAGCCCTGATGTGCAACAAGTCGAACAATTGCCGCATCGTTTTTTATATCACCAAAGCGAACACATAACTAACGTTGCCGGAGCAAGGTTCATCTGAACACTATTATTAAGCGAAAAGTGAACGAACTGAAGATAGACCACGAACTATAAGACGAAGCAATGTCGGCAACGAGATTCCTGAGTGCTGTGGGCCAACTTTCGCGACAGCAATTGCTCCAGAATAGATGCACTAGAGGTGGGTAATAATGCTGATTTTACAGAATTTCAAGGAACAGGAGACCGAAATCCGGGCGAGAATCGTGAAGCTTGTCCCCCCGATAGTGGCTTTCTCTTGCTGTATCGCTGCCTGCGCTCCCATCGATTCTTCCTCGCCGACGCCGCATAACTGGACTTTGCACTTTGTACTCTCTCTTGACGTCGCCGCTCGTCTGGCTGTCTCTGTCTCGCTGCCTTTCTGCTTTTCAAATTGTTTCTTTTTTTTGTCGATTTCTACTTGTAGTGCGATAATAATCTAGATTTAAAACCCCTTCACAGCTCTTCCCGTCTCGGCCCGCCGTCTCATGTCCACGAATCCCGCTCCAGCAGCGGCGGCTGCCTCCGCCAACAAACATCTGCACACCAAGGTGGTCAACGGCGTCCTGGTCATCCGGATCGATTCGCCCAATGCCAAGGTCAACTCGCTGGGCTCCGAGGTGAGCGACGAGTTCGAGCGCGTGATCAAGGATCTGGAGACGAACAGTGCCGTCAATTCGGCGGTGCTTATCTCGGGCAAGCCAGGATGCTTTGTCGCCGGAGCCGATATTGGCATGCTGGAGGCCTGCCAGACGGCGGAGGAGGCCACACTGATCTCGCACGGTGCCCAAATTATGTTCGACCGCATGGAGCGCAGCCGGAAACCCATTGTGGCCGCTATTAATGGCGTGTGCCTGGGCGGAGGACTGGAACTGGCGCTGGCCTGTCATTACCGCATCGCCACCAAGGATAGCAAGACCAAACTGGGTCTGCCCGAGGTCATGCTGGGTCTCCTGCCCGGCGGCGGTGGCACTGTCCGTCTGCCCAAGCTCACGTCCGTGCCGACGGCTTTGGATTTGGGCCTGACCGGCAAGCAGGTCCGTGCCGATCGTGCCAAGCGCCTGGGCATCGTTGATCTGCTAGTGGATCCCCTGGGTCCCGGACTGCAGCCCGCAGATCAAAACACCATCGAATACCTCGAGAAGACGGCCATTCAGGTGGCCGCGGATCTGGCCAGTGGCAAAATTCGCGTAAGAAACTAATTCAAATATTTTAAGTCATAAAAATCCATTACTTTCCTTTGCATTGTTAACCTTTGATCCCAGCAGATAATGTATTTTTGTTCTTATCTCATTTTTTGTATAGGTGAACCGTGAAAAGAGCGGTTTGGTCAACAAGATTCAGTCATTTGTCATGGATACGGACTTCGTGAAGAACAAGATCTTCGAGACTGCCAAGAAGCAGGTGCTTAAGGCCTCCAATGGACTCTATCCCGCTCCCCTTAAGGTTTGTTATTAAAAGAGCGCTTCTGTGGTCGTTAGTTAACTTTAGTTTCTTAACAGATCCTTGATGTGGTCCGTGCTGGCGTTGATAAGGGTTCGGATGCGGGCTACGAGGCAGAACGCAAGGGTTTCGGCGAGCTGTCGGCCACTCCCGAGTCCAAGGGTCTGATTTCTTTGTTCCGTGGCCAGACCGAGTGCAAGAAGAATCGTTTTGGCAAGCCCCAGCGTCAGGTTAAGACTGTGGGTGTACTGGGAGCCGGCCTCATGGGCGCTGGCATCGTTCAGGTGTCGGTGGACAAAGGCTATCAGGTGGTGATGAAGGATGCCACCGAAGCGGGCCTGGCTCGCGGCATTGGTCAGGTGCAAAAGGGTCTGGAGACTGCCGTCAAGCGCAAGCGTATCAGTGGATTGGAGCGCGACCAAACCTTGGCCAACCTGCGACCCACCTTGGATTACGGCGACTTCAAGAACGCTGACATCATCATTGAGGCTGTGTTCGAGGACATCAACGTTAAGCACCGTGTGATCAAAGAGTTGGAGGCTGTTGTCCCGGAGCACTGTGTCATTGCCACCAATACCAGCGCTATTCCCATCACCAAAATCGCAGCGGGAAGCTCTCGTCCCGATAAGGTGGTTGGCATGCACTACTTCTCACCCGTGGACAAGATGCAACTGCTGGAAATCATCACGCACCCGGGCACCTCCAAGGACACCGTGGCCCAGGCTGTGGCCGTGGGTCTCAAGCAGGGCAAGGTAGTCATCACAGTTGGCGACGGTCCCGGTTTCTACACCACCCGAATCCTCGCCAGCATGCTCTCGGAGTCCATTAGGTTGGTTATTAAATAATCTCTCCTTTTTTAAAGCTTTAATTAATTTTCTTATTCTTTCAGACTGCTGCAGGAGGGCGTGGACCCCAAGGATCTGGATCAGTACACCAAGAAGTTCGGATTCCCCGTTGGTGCAGCCACTCTTGCCGATGAGGTTGGCATTGACGTCGGTTCGCACATTGCCGGCGATTTGGCAAAGGCGTTTGGTGAGCGTTTGAGCGGCGGCAATCTTGAGGTGATGAACGACCTGGTGCTGGCCGGTTTCCTCGGACGCAAGTCCGGCAAAGGTATCTTCCTATACGATGGCCAGACCCGAGGCAGCCGTCCTGTGAACAATGATGCCTTGGAGATCGTCAAACAGAAGTACGCCCTAGTTTCTAAGGGTGCCAACACACCCGAGGATCTGACCCTGCGCATGGTATCGCGTTTTGTCAACGAGGCAGTGCTGTGTCTGGAGGAGAAGATCCTAGACAGCCCACTGGAGGGCGATGTGGGCGCTGTCTTTGGCCTGGGCTTCCCGCCATTCTCCGGCGGCCCCTTCCGCTGGGTCGATCAGTACGGAGCCGGCAAGTTGGTCAGCAAGATGCAGTCGTACGCTGAGCTTTACGGAGCCCCCTTCAAGCCGTCACAAACCCTGCTCGACATGGCCAAGGACCCGACGAAGAAGTTCTACCCCAAGGCTGGCTCCTCGAAATTGTAGATCCCGATTATCCCAGCCAACGAAATTTAGCTTTTAGTGCGAAAACAGGGACGGACCATTCGTCCCTGTGCATTTCTCTCAGCGGGGAGAGCTAGCCTAGACATGGGGCATGGCCCCTGCGAAAGACCCTACATGCATATGATGAAGTTGTCGCGATTTTAAATTAAAGTTTACCGAGTAATTTTCCAAACACTCGTTTGTTTGTTTGTTTGTTTATTATTTGACACAGCAGTTTGACTTCCTTCATTCCTTCCCTTTTATATCTTATTCTTTGTTTTAACTTGGAACAGCTTTGTACATCGATTCTATAGTTTAGACATATATACAGATTCCTTACATCTAGATTATTATGCTCTAAGCAAACTTGGCCAGTGAAGCGAAACAGAACGAATTTCTTCATTCCATAAATCTGCAAATAATTTAATTTACAAATTTACTGCACACGTAGTTAGGTTTTAGGTTCTTTTCTCCCGGTCCAAGTCTCTTTTGAGCTTAATGGCTTATAAGGACTGATTAGGCTAGCACTTCCTTAAAACTTACTTGATTTCAATTGAATTTAAACTTTTTAATTGGAAAGTTACATGTAATTTTAAGTTAAAATGTCATTTAGCGAAAGAGTTTTAGGTTTTGGAAAAACAAACTTGAAAGATCCATTTATAGAGAGAGAAAGAAATTGCATTCTTAACTTATCTGTTGATTAAAATTTTTAAGAATTAAAAAATATTTGAAATCGAAATCAAATATATATTCAGGAAGCAAATACCCTGGCAGGACCCTATACTTACGCATCCTATTGAGCGTACACAACACTTGGACAGTGAGCGGACTGAAGTTGGCCAAGAGACACCAGCATTAATGGCACCTAATCCCAGCTCCAGTGCCACCTTAAGCAGCTAACTATAATTCTAGTTAAGGATTAGTGACTTTCTAGCCTTCTCCCTTCACTGCTTCCGCCAGTCGCGACCAGAACTGCGTCTCGACGACCGACTTCCGGAAGATACTCCGTTGACACTGCCGTTAATTCCTCCATTACATCTCTCTGGAGCGGCGGGATACCGCGTTATAACATCATCGATCAGTTCCAGGATGCCAATCTTGAACTTGCGACGCTGCTGGGCCGTCAAAGCCGCCAGGTCGGGAAGGATGCTGCGAAAGAACTCCATGTCGGCCCTCTCCGAGTCAGTTAGACCGCTGCAGAAGCTGCCACCATTCGTCATCGTGCTGGTGGCCTCGCATTCCGTCTTTATCCTCTTGGCACTCGTCGACTCAAAGGGCGACGGATGGTGTTCTATGCCCAAGGAGATTGCCATGGGAGGGGGAAGCAAGTGCGGATGATAATGCAAGGGTGGCGGTGTTCCACGTGCCTCATCATTGTACATAAGCTGCGATCCAGTTTCGGCCAACTGTACGTCTGGTATGAAGTTCTGCATGCTGTCCGCACTTGCCGTTTCACTCCTGGCCGGTGATATTCCTGCAGCTCGTCCAGTCACCTGGTCGATAGGCGTTTTTGGTGAATGATCCAGGCCAAGGGCATTGGTCACCGCCGGATCGAAGGCGTCTATGGTTTCCTCGTCGTCGCCGTTCTCTGAAATTGAGAACTTCATCTCCGGTACTTGCTCCTCCTTCACCTCCAACATCTCCCCAGGGCTGGTGCTGCTCTGGTGGTTGTTATTATTATGATTGACGGTGGTGGGAGAGCAGTAGATGCTCTCATCGTGACCATGGATGGCTGGGTGGAATAGATGCTGCGAACGGCCGCGCTGATGTTGCTGGGACAATTGGTACAGCGCCGCCAGGCTAGTGTTGCCCTCCAGGGAGTTGCGGGTGGACTTGAGGAAGGGCAGCAGAAAGGCCATGTGCTCGGTGAGATAGTAGGGCTTGTGCTGCGGCTCCGATCCTGACTGCTGCTTGATGTAGCGGGAGAGGCAGGCGCGCAGATTGCGCCATCGCTCCTTGCAGTGTATGACTGTAAAAAAGGGGACAGAATTCCTTTATTTAATAAAGAGTTTTGTTGGAGAAATTAACACTGATTAACACTCACCACTTTCCCGCGTCTCCTTGGATATTAGCATCCAGGCCTTTTCTTGGTTGTCCCTTGAATAAAAGATAGAGTTTAGTTACAGATAGAAAATTCTATGAGGGATTTTTCACTCACCTGTTGCGGTACTCGGGCACCTTCTTGTCGTAGATACATTTGTGGTTGCGCACCAGGTTGACAAAGCGAATGTTAAAGTCCTCGTCCGCCTGCATTACGCGATTGGTGGATCCGATAGGGACTCCGGATCCCGATCCCGTTGGGCTGTGGTTGTTGTAGTTTGTGCCGGCGGCAGTGGTTCGCTCCTCGCTCTCGTGGTGGGTGGTGTTGTTGCTGTTCGTATTGCTATGCGATGAGGTTGTCATATTCGATGGCGATCTTCTATAGTTTATTAGCGGCCTGTAAAAAGGAAAGGAGAAAGGAAGGTATTATGTTTTAATGTAATTATGCATTTTGATTAATTTTGATGACATTTAAATAAAATGAATAAATGAATGAATAAATAATACAAATTTGCTTTAAAAGTCAAACTTATGTGAGTTCTTCTTGTCACAATTTTTTTGTTGCATACTTTTAGGACGCGTTTTAAAATGATTTCAAATCAATGGCTATTTCCGTTTCCTTTTATGTATACTTTCTATTAGTTAAGGGACCATTATTATGTTTTTTTCAATTACAACTTGCAGTTTCCTTACCTCGAACCTAACTCTCACACATCTTTCACTCCCATATTCGATTTGTAGAGTCTCCTATCCCTTTTCCTATTTATTTACGGCGACTGACAAACAAAGAGAATTCTCAGCGACTCTTTTTTTTGTTCAGCTTTTTCACTTTTTGTTCTGGTTTTTTATTTATTTTATTTTTTGTTCGTTCGGTTTTCTTTTCGTTTTCTCGTTTCGTCCATGTCACTTGGAAGTGTTGGTTTCTGTTTCGGTTTCGGTTTTTATTCTGTTGTCTCAGCAAGCGGCGGCGGGCGATAGAGCTTTTTCATCATATATATTTTCTGAAACTTAATAAAACATTGCGGCCGACTTTGTTGTAGTTGCCTTGCCATTATTATTTCGGTTTCAGTACAGTTTTGTGAGCTGGAAAGCTGGAAAGCGGCGGCGACGACAGCAACTTTGTTTACTTTTTATATTATTATAGCTACAAAAGCAACAATAACTGGCGCTGGCGGCCATAAAAATAACAGGCAATTTGGTTGCTTGTGTTGCTTTTGTAAGTTCTTTCCGCATTTTGTTGCTGTTGTATTTTAATCGACCAGGCTGAGAGCTTTGCCTCGTCCACTGATAACAGCTGGAGAAATAGCAACTGCATTAACAATGTTGGGTTGCAAAATATACGACAAAAAAAAAACACGTTAAGCAAATGCAAGCCAAGTTGTGAGTACTCACTCACTCCGTTCGAATGAATGGCTCTCGCACCTGCGACTACCTGTTTCAATTCTAATCAGCCCACTCACATGTCCACTCACTCGAGACCCGGTTAATCCATGCTCCGCTCCTCGCACTTCGAAGTCGAGCTGACTTCGATTTCGGGCCTCTCTTGAATCTCCACCAAAAGTTTTCCCGCCACTTTCAGCACCTTGCGCTAAGCCCACCAGTTTGGCACGGCGGAAAACGTGCGCATAGTGAGGCAAAAGCGAAGAAAAATTGATTTTGAGAGATTAAACTGGCAAGAATTGTGTTTAGAACCACTAATAGTATATTATTATTAAGCCTGACCGTTAAAAAATATATATTCGTGTAGCAAAACTCTTAACTGACCTTCTAAGAAAAGCTGGGCCATTTCCAATGTCGGGTTCCGAAAGGAGTGCCTTCCTGGAGTTGAGGACATCGCAATCGAGTCCTGTCAATCCGAAACCGAATTACATTCGGGGCTGTTTTAATGCAACGACAACCAGATAAGAAACTACATCCCTGATAATCATTATCAGATTTAAGCAGAATTTTTGCGGAAAGCTGATTAGAAACGTAAACAAGCTGGCTTGATGGGAAACGTTTTAAGGAGTGCAAACACAGCAATTTTTAAAAACTAAAAATCAATTTAATTTTACTATTAAATTTTATAACAAATAATTTCTTTAATTTTACAATTTTATATTCTTTCAGCCCACTATGCCTACTCAGAATTGTTGTTCAGTTTCTCCCCGTCATCATTATTAGCAACGAACTTCATTATCATTATCGCGGCGAACGTTGTGCGCGTGTTTTGGTTCTGCCAGTTGTTGTTTTTGTTAATGTTTCGTTGGATTGCTATGTACAAAATGGGCGGGGAAAGCAAACAGCAGGGAAAAACAGCAGAAAAAACAAAAAAAAAAAGAAAAACAACTAAACCTGGCTATAGCAATATTTATTGTATTACGTCTATTTAACATAAACATATCAGCATGAGCGTTTCGCCTGTGTGTTTTTGTACTTATACTTCGAGAAATGTTCATGTTTATATATTAACAACGGGGAACAAAAAAACAAAATCAAAAAAACAAATCAAATAAAAAAAAGTACAGCACACAGAAACAGCACAAAACACAAAACCCAGCCGAAAACACAAAAACAAAAAACAGCAAAACAAAAAAAAATAAAGAATTTATTTCTAAAGCTAACAAAACAGACAGAAAACTTGCAGAAATCCCCGGCGCTCGCTCTGTGCTCCCCCCGCGATCCTACCACCTTCTCTACATATTGTATATTGCTCCATGGCCCAATGACAGCAACAACAAAAGCAATAACTTTGTTAGATAGAACAACAGCAACAATAGACACACACACAAACACACACACACACACACACACACACAAAATATGGCATATAGAATTTTTCTAGCTTATCGCTGGGGTATTATTTTGTTGCTGTTTTAGAACAGTTAGTGCGATGTTGTTTAAAAAGATTGAATCACTATGTATGTAGGAGTATTGTTTTGTTTTTATTGAGGATGAGATGAGGTTACCTTTGTTAGTGACGTTCGCAGGGCTGTTTGTGAGGATTTGAGAGGTCCTGGAGTTTTTGAAAAGCGATTTCAAAACGACACCAGCTTTCAATATCCGTAATTTTGAATATAAAACTTGTATTTATTGTCTAAGTGTTCTTTACATTGATATTTTATATTTTTTAAAACTCCGTCAAGTTGAAAAAGACTCCAGTTATGGCATATCTTTTCTTTTTCTAAAAAGAGAATTTTTACGAGGTTTTAAAACGCGTATTCCTTGATCCTGGGCTGCCACAACTGCCACAACTCCTTTCTGTCAGGCGATTTCAAAACACCAAAAACTAGTGCGATTTCAAAACGCGACACACTGCGGCACAGCACAAAAAAAACGGCGCCAAAAATTATTTTTGTTGCCGCGACTGCAATGACAACGACACTAAAACAACGACTGACGTAACGTACAAAAATGTTGATTCCGCCTGGTGTTGCGTGGTGACGGTTGGCGGTGCGCGGTGGTTGGTGTTTTTGGTGCTTGGTGCTCGGGAATCGGCGGCGGACTGTGTTAGATTGTATTGGCCTGTTGTTGCGATGTCGTATGTCTCGCGTTCCAAGCGACCGAGGCGACTAAACACACACAGAGATACTGAGATACAGATACAGCTGCAGAGAGAGAGAGAGAAACGAGAGTTGAAAGTATCTATCGGCTACGTAGAACGCTGAGGCAAGCTGAACGCCGTCTCCTCTAGCTCTCCCTCTCTGGAAACACAGATACAACTCACACAACAAATAATACAAACAATACCGAGGGCCAGAGCAACAGCAACTGCGCGGTACAAAATGCAAAGAAACAGATGCGAGACAGTGGAACCAACCCGGGAGGGTTGTGGAGGAGACATACAGCTCAGGCCAGGTCATTTCTGTTGCTTTGATGTTGCAAAAGTCACCCCGAAAAAAGAATTTTAGAAAGAGAGTGAGATCGGTTCCAGGACAAACAAAGAAAGATATTTTTAGTATCAAAACCCCAGCACAAAATCGGATTCTAATGATCATATCATACTAAGTTCCCCTTAAAAAGTTGTATGGGTACTTTGTCAATCTTAAGTAATGTCTGAATACGTTAGTTTTTAAAATGCCTCTCAAATTTAATCTTAAGATACTCATAGATGTTGTCATAGTAATTTACACATCACATTTATCTTCTCTCTCCTCTATTGCTTTCCCACCCTCCATTGCTAATCCACAAAAGGAAATACCCGAAGGTAAAGCAACATTGTGAGTAAACAAATATTTTTCTACCTGGAAATTTACCTGCTCTCCAAGGCACTGTGACCACTGTGCCTCTGTGGTTCCTCTTTCAGCCTGCTCTAACTCTCAGCGAACATTGAAACAGCGACAGTTGCTTACTCAGCGCTGCACACACACACACACTCTTCTCACAGTCGCAGCTGCTGCTGCTCTCAGAATAAACAATAAAAGGCGAGCAAACAATAATCATTTCTTTTTGCACAAAAAGCTCTGCTCGCTTAGCTCCCTGCCTCTCAATTTGGCTTTCCAACAGCATTTGTTTACGTTTTTCTCTGCTGGGCAATAATTTCCGTTAAAAAGCATTTGAAAAAGTTTCAGGGGCTGCACGCTAGATGGCGCTAACTACTTCCGGCAAGAATTTTGACAAATGGTAGATAAAATTACGTATACGCAGAGTATTTACCTTAATTGAATATTTAATTATTTAAATCTTAAAGAAAATACTAGTAAACTGGCTTATGTAAATATTTATGAGAAGCTCTAAAAGGAAACTATTTGATTGAAAGTTTTTTCATGGACTTTAATTAATGAATTCATTTTTGTATATTATGAAAAAGATTTGTATGTAATAAAGTATGATAAATAGATTAAATTAAGTTACCACAAGGCAAAGGCAATGCAAAACTTCAATTATATTATTAAATTGTTTTTAGCAATTGGCTTTAAAATAAGTTAATAACTTTCTTATAAAGAACTTTGTATAATCTTTAAAAATCAGCTTATTCTTTACATTACAAACTTCTAAAAAAACAGAGGAATACTCCCCCCACCTAGGGTATGCCCTTAACAATATTTAATATCTTTTTTTTTTATAAAAAATGTCTTTATAACAATGTATCTTAACCGTTTTTGATATCTCGCCGAGGGGTTAACGGTCATCCGAAATGAGATTATTCATACGCACGTTGGGAAAAGCTTGACAAAGCTCAAAACCTGCCCCAAAAACCACTCACACTTCTTGAATCCTTCTGGCAGGACTCAAGCCGACTGTGAAACCGCTGCGCCTGACAGTTGTCCACCGCCGCCGCCGACACCCCCCCAGCTATTTCCAGCACTTTAATGATTTGTTTACAACTTTGTTGCCCTGCAATTTACCGCAAGCATACGGACCTGCTTTCAGCTTTTTCTTAACCCCCTTTTCCGCCTCCGGAAAAGCTCTCCTTTGGGGAGGCGAGCTGAGGAACGAGAGAAGGCGAAAGGATGTCGTGCCATGCGTGTGCTCAAAAATTCAATAAAAAGGAGGCTCGTTTCTGTTGTGGCCTACATGCTGCCATCCACGAAGGGGGACACGAAAGCCGAGCGCCAGCCGAGGAAAACTTGGTCACCGGGTGGGAAAATGGGTGGTCAGGAGCCATTAGCCAGGAGCAAGGAGCAAGCGGAGAGAAGGAGAGAGAGGAGAGAGAGAGAACGAGTGTATGACAGGCAGTGCAATCGGGCTCAGTTGCCACAGGACAGTCGAGGCGAGTGCTCGTCCTTGGTCGCAACGGGAAGAACCCGGAAAATCGTGAGGATTTTTCCCTGATTTCGAGCTTGTTTTGGTTACGCGACTGTGTGTATGTGCGTGAGTGCCACTGGTGTGTGTTTGTGTGCTTAAAAATATATTCGCCATGAATTATTTACCCAAAACGAAAGCTGGAAAGTTTTGAGGACGACGACGGAGTTGTTTCGCCAGCGAAAAGTTTCCACTTTCGAGCACTTTGACGGGCCATTTGCAGCGGCATCAAGGATGCAGCAGCAGCAGCAGCAGCAGCAGCAGCCTCACTTTAGAGATGTGGAATGCATTTCCCGAAGCGCAGTATGTGTGACTTTCTCCCTCCTACTCCTAAGGCACCCCTTCTCATGGGGAAAACCCCACGATTTTCCGCCGAGTCGCTTGCTCTCTTTCTCTCTCTCTCCCTCTCTGTGTATTTTTTTGTGTTTTTGGCTCGCGTCAGCGTGTAGAGTTTCGATTTCGTTAGAAAATCGAAACAATGGCGGGCTCGAGGATTGTGGGTGTCGTTGCTGCGGCTACCTGTAGATGCCGCACACCAGCACAGGGACACAATAACGAGCGCGAGTCCTTGAGCGGTCGTGTCCTGACACTGCCCTCCGCTTCCGACTCTAATTAATTTCTAATTCAAGGTCCAATGCGTGGCCACTGAAGGTTAAACATGGACACGAAGCAGCAGCTAGATTTTGATACCGAAATGCGCACTGGGCAGGTTGTGATTTTTATGGAAGGACAGCTACACAATCCTGTAATCCCTCCAAGTGGAAAGTTAGCCAGGGATCATCTATTTTAGTGGGCCAGGAACCCACATAGGCTGTAATTTAAGCTTTCCCCTGGGACTTGTCGTGGGCAATTAAGGTTGGCAAACAAAAAAAAAACAAGAAAACAATGAACAATTAGCGCTCTAGAGTGGAAAACCCGCATTACGCATACGCCACATTGGCCCCACTGGCAGCGATCTGGCAACATTGAGGTGGGTTGGTAAGGGAGAAGCTCTCTGACCATCCGCTCACCTCAGACTCTCGAAAAGTGCAGCAGCAGCAGCAGCAGCAGAGGAGAGCAAGACACCCGCTTCCCCCAAAAAAAAAAGAAAAGAAAACATATTGGTCCCCCTCTTTTCCCATTTTTGAGAATTTTTCTCGCCAGAGCGGAAAATTCAGTGACTTTCCGTGCTTTCCGCAGTCAGTGTGAAACGAACCAACAACGCAAACGAAACGAACGCGAAACGCGCGCGCGAGAAAAACAAAAACTAGAATAGAATAGACAAAATTAACCTTACATTTCCCCCTGCGTTAAAGAGAGATAGAGAGAGAGAGAGAGAGAGAGAGCGCGCGGGCCTAACCCAATCCTAACTATAAACAATAATCGAATCAACGAAAATTTTTAAATTAACATCGAATGAGTAATACCTGAGCGATTCATAACCAGAAGGAGAAGCAAAGGCAGAGCCACAAACAAAGAATCCACAAGTAGCAGGCTGGCACAAGATACACCATCTAAAACGGATAGACGGACAGATATCCGCGCAGATAATTGCTGCTTCACGGTACGTCGGCATTAGGGCTCTAAAAATAACCAACGAAAGCGTATATTCGCGGAGACAATTGCAGGGCACCGGTGCAAGTGACGGCACCCCGAGGATCTGTGAGTAGCCATAATAATAATGCCCCACCTCTGTCTGTCACTGCCGCCTTCCGATCGTTGGGCTGGCTGGGTGGAAAATCGAAATAACAAACTTCAGTCGCCTTCTCAGTCACCTCTTTCTGCGTCACACATTTGAGAAATACTCGAAAACGCGGGCACGCGGAATGGGAGTCGTGTGGCTTGTGTTCCTGCCTCAGAGTCAAACTAACCCCCCATTGCCACACAGTCATAATTCAGCAAATCGAACTAGCTATTGGTTGGGAAATCATTAAAATATATTATTTTATTCATATTTTAATAGGGTTCAGGGAGGGAAATTGGAATTGGAATTGTAAATATTGTAGAGTTCTTTAAATTCTTTAACATCTTTATTATTTCCTATCAGAACTACATATAAAATAATGCTGCCTTTAGCTTTTGCATTTTTAATTAATTTTGCTTAGTTTTTATTACGTATTTGATCAGTGTTTAGTTTATAAATCAAAAGAATTTTATTAAAAAGTAAATAAACAAAAGAAACATGGCAATAGTTAAAAGAATTCAGTTAGAACTTAAAGCTTGTTATTAGTTAAATTGTTGTTTAATATGTAGCAAAGTAATAAATACATTTTAAGCCATTTAAAACTGAAAACATTTTAGAAATTATATAAAATATATAATATTCTAGGAATTTAATATACAAGATTTAAAAAACAAAACCCTATTAATTCCTTGCTCTATAGATCACATTTTCATACACTTCCTACAAATTTTCCCATAACTCAATGCCCCCTGTATGTGTCATTTTGCCGTGTTGTTACTCCTGGTACACTGGTACCACACGGCGTATGGTGGATGGCGGCCGGCGGATAGATGGATGGCTGGGGATGGATGAGTGGCGCACACTTTTTATAGCCAGCAACAGTCACAAGTCACACAAGCCGCACAATCAAGCGCTCGTCTCGGTGTTTATGTCAATTTGAATTTTGCATGCGGCCGCTAAACTTGACTGTGTCCTGATGTGTCCTTTGTTGTTTCGGTTGTGGGGGGGGGGGGGGGGGGGGGAGAGGAGGGTCCTGAGTGGGCCTGCAGGGAAAACCGGAAGTTGCCACAAACTGCGCTTCATATTGCAACTTTGTGTGTGGGTTGGATGGTCGCCACTTGTCAAAGCGGAAGCGGATTTCCTGTGTGCTCCTTGCCCAGTGTGTCTCCTGTTCCGTCATTCCATCAGTTTCATCAGTTTTGCTCCTTTGCCACTCCTGAGGGTGTGTGGTGTGTGGGTGTCCTTGCATTTGCAGCACAGGAAATTTTAAATTGAATGTGCAGCCGGCCTCTAGTTTGTCTATTTGCTGTTGCTATTTTGTTGCTTCTGCTCTTTGCTCAGCTTTCAGGCTGTGTCCTGCTTTTTCCTCTGATTTCCTATCCTCTTTGCCGCTGGCCCTGATTTGTTGTCCTTTCGTGGCAGGAGGCCCTGCGAGGATGGCACAGGAAGAAATTATAGCGAAATGGTGATGGAGAGTGTTTACTTTGCTGTTATTTATTTACTTGCAAAAACTCACTCGAAATTGTGTTTATTTTGGGTTGAAAATACTATAGCTTTTAATGTTTATTTTATTAAATGATATTTGGGAATACTTATTAAATTTTACGACTCATTTCCTTGTTTGATTTGTATAGAATTTAATTTAATTTAAAGTATTTTTGATTCAGTTTTATAAATGAATATTTCCCTTTACTTATTTTTGGCTCAGTGTGAGGAGAATGTGTCCCCTTGGCTGTTGGTCGGCATTAGTTCGTGATGGCATTTTCTGGGCAGCAGCCGGAAGAAGCAAATACTGCTGGAAATCTGGTGGGAAATAGGCCCGCTCCGTCGAGGAATGGCCAAAGGCTTTACTCGTATCTCCGGCCCCTCCTGTTGCATTGCCCCCTGCTGCTCCCTGCTGCTCATTCCGGGGGCAGCAGCACAACTTGCATATTTGCTGAGATTTATGCCTGCTGTCAGCAGCACACACACCCTACGTCGACGAAGAGGAACGGCCTGTTGTGTAACAGCTCCCAGGAGTAACCTAATTTCCGTTGCTGCTTGCTGGTTAAACAAATATCGACCTCGCAGCACTGCACATCCGCTGGTCCCAAAATCCACAGCCCTCCTCTGGCTGTGCCTTCAATCGGTGTCGTCGCACAGCGGGATTCTGGCGACCCACTCTGTTTTTTTTTTTTTTTTTTGGGGATTTCGGGTCTCCGCAACTCTCCCGAACTCGAGAGGCAGATGGGGGGGGGGGGGGGGGNNNCGGGGGCGGGGGGGGGGGGGGGGGGGGATGGCATCTGTGAGTGCGCATATCTGTGCCAATTCGGTGGCTCTAGTGCGGCCCTTGTCCTTAAGTGTTAGTGTTATTGTTATGCCTAGTTGCCGTTGTAATCCTTCGCCCGCAAAATGTGTATCAGGCCCTGTTTCATCCCATAAACACTTAACGTCGATGCTGATGTCGATTGCTGTTGCTGTCGTCGTGGCTTTGTCTACCTCGACTTGCTGGCTTATCGCACCAGGAACTAGGATTCATAGGGACATAGACGTGCCTGTATTGCCACTAAATATCCATCAAGTTATACTGGCAGAGAAAAGGTTGGGGGTTTTGGGGGTATTTGCTGCAAGTTAGGGGAGTTTTTTGGGTATTATCTTTATGAAACTAACTATAAGAAATGTTTCTACATATCATAGGAAACTCTTCCTCCTATAAATCATATTTTTCTTTAAACAAACTCCTATTTTTTCCACCTCTATTGTCCTTAAGGTATTATCTTTATGAAATTAACTATGGGAAATATTTCTACATATCTCAGGAAATTCATCCACCTTTAAATCATATTTTTTCTTAAACAAACTCCTCTTTTTTCCACCTCTATTATGCCTCTCTGTGTGTGCGGACAGTTTCCTTGGGTGTGTGCTGGCCTGACTTCAAGCAGCCTCAAGTCGTTGCTGTCGCTCGTTGTTCTCGTTATTCTTATTATTCCAGCCACCCGGGGGGGTACATCCCCTACGCCCACTCCCACCTCCCACCTCCCACCTCATAGCTGCCATTTGCGTAAGTGTATGTGTAAGTGCATGCAGGCCCCGGGTGTGCGTGTGCCCTGTGCATGTGTGTTGATTCCCAATCCTTTTGTATTTGACACAATACAAGGATAGTTAAGCTGGAAAAGGAAAAGGAGAAGGGGTGCAAAAAAAGGGGGCAGTGGTGTGTGTATGAATATTTCATTATATATATCGGATTTCTAGGAGCTTCGGTTTCGCCATCAGCCAGCTGCGAGGACCCATCAAGTCCTTGCCAAGTGCCTGTCGTTTTGGCCTGATTTGAAGTGGAATTGCTGCTATATTAAAACGCTCGAAGGCTTTGTTTCACTAATTACTCGAGTAGAAATAAAATGGAAGGAGAACAAAAATAATAATACTAAAAGATAATCCAATTTTAGGAGGAAATTTCGAGTGAAATTTCTTTAAGGAATTCAGTTTAAAAATATAAAAACTACTTAAGAAAACAAAGCATATCCTGCAAGCTTTGAGCAAATAACACTTCACATCTTCTAAATGTTATTTCAAGTCCTGTTTTCCCGTCCATTTCCATTGTAATTGCCCTTGCCATTAGCCTGTCAGTGTTCGTTCTCCTTCGCATAGCGAATAAGTCATCAATCAAAGCCCGTCGCTGGTCGTGATGTGCATCATTTGCCTATCAGTGTCCAAAGTTTTCCCAGCAATTTGCCACCGCAGGAGCTCAAGTGAGCTGAAGTGAGGCTTCATGTTTCGATTTCCTTTCGAAGAGCAAGTTCAACGTGACTCACACATGTATTTTTGACGCTGACTTCCGAATCGGCAGAGGAGCCGTAGAAAATGCCAGATGAAAACAAATTAAATGTCTACGCAATGAAGAGGAGATCTCGTAAATAATGGAATTCAAAAACAAAAGCACAAAAATATGCTGGGCAATCAAAAACAAATTAAAAAGAACATTTTAAATTCATAATCTGCCAGGCAGCCAGGAAATTGGGATAGCTCTGGATTGGACAGCTTTCAGGCTCATGGAATTGAATTGCTTTTAGTTGGGGAATTTCCTTAAGACTCAATGGGGCCAGCGTTTAGGACAAATGAATCAGAATCTCCCTGTCTTTTGTGGGTCATTTTTAAAAATTCATTGTTTGCGGTTGGGCTGGAACAAGCATCTAAATATTTAATTTATTTCAACCAAGAGCATCTGCAGTGGACATCTAAAGTATTTACTTGCTGTACAGTGGTAACTGGTCACTGTTACCTGAGAAGTGCGTGTTGACCAGGCCTGAAAACACTCCTTCGCGTGTGCTTAGAACAAAAGAAAAAGCCTTGCTAAAATTCTCCTCGTAAAAGGTAACCTAAACAAAGAAATTAAATAAAAAAGAATGAAAATTATTCCCAGAAATTTGGCAACTCTCCTTCAAAATGAGAAAATGTTTCGGCTTTGAAAGGTAATTTTCCCAGGAAAGCTAAAAGAATAAAGAAGTCCTTCAAGTTTCCCAAAGGAAACCTTTCTTTAAAAAGCCACAATAACTGAAATATTTGTTTCATGTTAGAAACCCCTTCACTAATTGCCTTTTAATTAGTAAAACCAATTCGAAATCTCTTTGAACCGAGTATTTATTGATTTGATATTTAGGAAAACATCTTTAATGGCATTTGTTGACAAGAAGAAATTACTGAATAAATCAAAGTCAAATATTAATGCCAGAATTTAAGAATATTCTCCGAGTGTTTTATGTCAAGTTTAATGGCGTTTTGTGCCAACTGTGTGGCCTGCAGCTGGCAGCTTACTCGTATTCCTTGTTTGTTTTTTAATTTCGAAATTGTATAACCTGTGTGTGCCGCCAGCACAGCACTCCCTTCGAGGAGGAGGGTGCGTGTCTGTATTCCAGTTAATGGCCTGTGACGTGTACTGCTCCAGGAGGAGGGTTTCCACACACACACAATCCACCAGCGGGGATTTCCCTAAGCTCCTTGTGCAACGAGGGAAAACTGAGTGGCCCCGATGCGGTGTGGTAATTGCATTTACAGAAAGTGGGGCACACATGTGACGGTCGGTCGGTTGGTCGGTGCATTATTAAGTGGACACCGGGATAAGTGGCCACTGGACGTAAAGTGCATGCCCAGCTATTAGCCAGGACCCTGAACCAATATTATCCGTAAACCATTATCAATTATCACCTAGAAGCAGGCATTTTACAAGGGGAAGTGAGTCAGTAGGCAAACAAAGCAGTGCCAATAATAAATATGTATATACATTATTTTAAGCGATCAACAGACGCGATGGATGCGTTCATTCATATTTCTTTATGCCCAAATATTGCTCATACGCCCCGTCCACACGTCTTTCTTCTCGATATGTAACAGCTGTTTGTTTGCTGTTCTTCTGCTGCTACCCACAGGGAGAACACTATTAATTTGGAAGCCATAGCTCGCTCTTTTGTCGCTTTCCAGATGAATTCAGCAATCTCAAGATCCCTGAAATGAACACAGAGAGTCGAATCTAGAAAAAGAGACTGCAAGAGCGAGTAAATTGGCTTGAATCTGGCATGGATGCTGGCGGGGATTTCTTTTCGCTTTGCAAGCGTTTGGCGTTTGGACGTGTCGCACGAATGTCGTCGCCACTAGAACAACCCGCACAAGAAAGTTAGTTCAACGGGGCGTATACGCAACGTGCCTCAATCAGAGGTTCGCGGGGATTTTGGGGACTACTCGTACTCGTCGTCATCATCGTCGCCGTCGCCGTCGCCGTGTCGTTACTACGCGATCCCGATTCCCCGATCTCGAATCTTTTTTTTCTCGTCCGCCAGTCGCTGCCCGCCGCTCGTGCGTTCCGCTCGCTCTTCCTGCTCCACCGCAACATCCGCATCCGGCAATCAGCATTCCGCTTATATCGCATCCGGAGCGGTATTTGCTGATCCACAAAAAAAAAAAACAGCTGATTTGGAACCAATAATCAAATCAAGGCACGGGAATGAACAAATTTTAACTCAACGACATCGCATTTTCAACGCGCTTTGACTTTCTGCTATTTTTAACATACACTTTTCACATTTTCACATCTTATTTTCTGTTTTATTTTTCTTAACAATTTTTTTTCTTTTGCCCGAGTTTCGCCTGCTGTCGGTGTGTGTGTGTGTGTGCGTGTGCGTGTGGAAAATTTCGTTGCGTTAAATAAGTTATAAAACAATATAGATTAACGCTTGGCACTCGTGTCTCTGTCGGTGGTGGCCAAAAGCCAATTGAGAATGGCAAATAAATAACGGCCATTAACGGCCTGGGCCAATCAGTTCGAAGTTCGAATAACAAACGGGCCGGAAAGAGTGCTAAATATCTGCCATAAAGCCTCTTGAAGTTGAAAATGTGCAGTTGAGAAATTCTATAAATCGATAAAAAATTATCCAGAGCCACTTGAGGCTGCAGCTGCAACTGCATTCAAGCCAAGTTAAAAGGGGTTTATAACTACCCCAGAACTGAGACCTGTGCTTCTGGGTGTTAATACTTAATTTATGTGAACCTATAAATAATTTCAATTTAGAGAATGTGCTGCTGTTGACTGCCGCGGCCATCTTCTATATAATATAGTGCGAGTTGTACGAAAAAATATGCTAAAAATATCGAAAACTGAACGCTGCGTGTTCGCTGGCAAGCGAGTGTGTGTGTGTGTGTGTTAGCCAGCGAGTGTGTGTGTGTGTTTGAGAGAGACTGCAGTGCGAATTGATTAAATTAAAAGCTGAGGAGAGGCTAAAAGTGTAAAATGCAAAATGCAAAAACAACGAACGAAACGCATCCCAACACAAACAAAACAGGCAGCCTGCCTGCCGTTCGTCCATCAACAAATTCGACGTCAGTCAGTGGACTATTATTTAATTTTCTATCCATCTAGCCCAAGGCAGAAAGGCAAAAAAGAAAAAATCGAAAAGAAAAGAAAAGAAAAGCGAGACGCGGGCGGGGACAGTTTTTCGCACAAACTGTAGGAAAATGAAACGAAAATGAAATAGACTTTGGCAAGAAACACTAAAATACGGTTGAACAATATTACGAATATTTTCGTTGCTCGTTCAGTTCAGTTTGGGTTTTTATTTGAATTTTGCTTTCGCTTTGTTCGAAAATCTTTTAAAATAACAATGATACATGCCGCCCCGTCTCCTGGCCACCTCCTGGCCACCGCCTGGTCTCTTTCGCTGGCCGCTGGCCGCTGGCTTGTTTATAAATAAATGCTCATACGTAAATGTTCTTTATCAGAAGAATAAAGAGAGGAGAGTCTGATAATGTGGCCTGGGAAATATATTTACTGGGGCTCCTGCGCCAGATTGATTGCTCTATTTGCTGTATTTCTTGTCTGCTGGCAATATCAGCATCGATTTATGGTTAACCGAGCAACGCATCGAAGTACCTTAGAGACTTTCAGCAGGTGTGTGAAGACAGCTTTTTGGGATTGTCAGAGATGAGAAGAAACTTCTGGGAAGTTGTAGCTTAGCTTTATAAATATTTCCTAGCAGGCCACGATAAGCACAGATATTCCAAGTAAAAGATTGAATATTAATTGCTGTTTTCTGAGTTACTTTCATTTATTTAAAAATATATTTTATTATTTATTTTCTCCCTGAAATGAACACCAGTATATTTAATGCCAAGCCAGAAAGTCATCATTAAAAGGCTCTAAAATAAATATAAATTAAATTCCCTTGCCAAATTTACTCATTAAATATTTTAAAACTTACTTTTTCTTCTGACACTGCAGACTTTATGTTCACTCTCTCGAAACTTTTACAGAAACACAACAATTTCCTATGAAACCCTTTTATTTTAAAAGTTTTTTATGAACCTCTACCGAAAACCCATTCAAGTTCCTTCAGAAATTTACACCTTTTCTCTGTGTAAAAGGTTAATACCTTGCCCCATCACTATATCCCACCTCCAGCAGGTGTGCAAACACCTCTCACCTGGCCTGTTGCTGCAATGCTCTGCCACAATTTCCCCAGCTCGAAATCAATTTTGTTTTTAAACAAAAACAAAAAAAAAAGAACACCTAGAAAGAGGGAATCTCTGGGCTGCGGCGGCAACTTGCTCCTGGTTGCGTGTGTTTTCATCATCATTAATGTTTAAACAAAACAACATTGTCAGACTGGGGGAGAGATGGAGAACCAGAACCAGAACAAGAAAAAAAAACAAAAAAAACATAGAAAAGACGACGGGCAGGAGAGGGAGAGACAGCGTCCTTTGTTCTCGATTCCGCTCGGTGTGTGTATGTTGTCTATTAATAACAAAGCTTCTGAAGAATTCGCCTCTCCTGGCGTCTCGTCGAAATGAGACTCGACTCCGCAGCAAAGAAAAAAAAAAAAAAAGAAGAAAATAATAAAACCCAAATCGCTTTGCCGTCGACCGCAAAAGAACAATAAAAAGCGAGAGCGGCAGAGTCAGAATACGCAGAATGTTTGCCCGAGTTCGTCGTGTTGCAAGATGATTAAAGTAAACAAGACCAGAGAGAGAGAGTCCAATAGTTCAAACGGCTGCCACGTGTCAGTCCGGGGAATTGCAACTCGTTCAAATTCCCCCGATTGAGTGGCAGGAATTTCCAAGTTTTTGGCATAACCCTCGTCTATAAATTGCTATTTGGCAGGATGCTGTAGGTTGCACTTAACAAGGGAGAGGGGGGGGGGGGGGGGGGGGGGGGGGGAAAGCTGCAACCAAGCTGGCCACACGTCGTATACGCAATTTGGCGCATGGCGTATACGCGCTTTTCACCCCCACAGCTGATGCATTGTTGTTTTTGCTAAAGTGGTTTTCAGACGGGGTTTTTCTGGTGCATTCTTTATAAGACAAAAGGAATTTTCAACGGGGAAAATTCAAGAAAACATTTATTGAACTTTTTAAACTATGTGAAAAGTGAGGATTATAAACCTTTAAATATTTTAGGGAATATGGAAAGCCATGGAAATACTTAATGTTAAAAATATAATTATTTTCTTACTATACAAAATATTAGGATCGTTTAAATATATAAAATATAAATTCAAAGACTGCTTTCCATATTTATTAATTTATTAAAAACATATTTAAAGTACACAGAAATCGAACCTTAAGTTATCTTAAACTCTAAGTATCACAAACTATTCCTTCCCACAAAAATTCATATATCAAATACCCCGATTTCCTATTGGAAAATCGATTCTTGCATATGTAATACCCCTCAAGTCATAAATATTCCCATTCTTTTTGCTAGGATTCCGTTGAATCAATAAAGCGAAATAAATTACCAGCAATTTGGAAGCAATTATAATAAAAATCTCTACTATACCGAGACTGGGGATTACTCATTGAAATTCCTACGGCTCCTCCACATGGCCCTCTGATGGGGAAAAACCGGAGATCTTCAGGCCAGTGACAAACCCAAAGCAAGGAAAACCATCATGAAGACACTGAAAGTGCTGTTCCTGGCCTTTGCCTGCTACTATGCACTCTTTGTAGTTTTCTATTACTGCTATCGGGCGTACCTCTAAACGTATATTTATAATATATATATATATATATTCCGATTTATATATACATTTGCGAGTGCCAGGGAAACAGCTGAGCGAACTGAGCAAACCACCACCACCACCACCCACTCGACGAGGGGCGGTCTGCCATTGAGAATTTTGGCCTTTGACGTGGCATATCGCCATGCATATATGGGCGAGCGAAAAGATATAGATGTCTATATGTATATGTGAATATATTGGGGCGGTGATAAATTTGGGTGCCAGGCGAAAAAATAAAATAGAAACGGAAAGCGCCGAGATCGAATGCAATTACATCGAAACCATTATGCATCGTCACCACCTCACCACATCGTCATCTCTTGCCTCTCTCTCAGGTATTTTCTTCTTCAATTTTTCCACCTAACAGCCGCTGCTCCTCCTCCCATAAAATTCGAGTTTCGCGCGTGGCTAGGCCAAGACATTCGGTAGATAAAAATCAATTAAACGCGCCTTATAAATCACCCGGAATATGCGCAATTTCCCCACTCGTATAGTTCCGTTGAATCCAGTAAATATATGTATATTGAGGGGGCATTTTTATGGCACTACGATTTACGTAAAGTCGATTGCATAATGCGTTGCGATTAATTTCCCGGAAAACCCAATGCTATCTCTCTTTTCTTTCACTTGGAATTCCATTCATTATTTTCTTTTTTTTTCTTTTCTCGCTTACAGATCACTCGCCGTCTTCTTCTTTTGGCAACTGACCAAGGATGGCCTACGACATTAGCATAGAAAAGCAGAATCAATACCAAAACCAGTTCCAGAGCTCCACGGATGCTCGATTCAAGCAACTGTAGTCGTATCGCTGGGCTATAAAGGCTATAAAGACGAAGGAGAACAACGCACAGGAGAATTTTGCAACTTTCGCGTTTCAGTGAAAAGGCCAACAATTTAACTTAACACTAACTAAGCGCCCCCCAAGAAACATTGGGATTATATATATATATATAAATATAGGTTAAGCAGAAAAGCACAAACGAGCGAAAGAAACCAAGCGAACACGAAACCATTGGCACTAGACCAGTAAGAACCAGGATCAGATGAGGCAACAGCAGGCGGCGGAGCCAGAGGAGTCGTCGTTGTCGTCGTCGAGCGGGAATTCAATGAGCAGCCGGCGGAGGCACAAAAAGCATCATCTAGCATCTAGCAGTATCTTGTAGACACTCCTTAAGGCTCGAGCATGCAACAGGCTGGCCAACTCACGCCGCAGCAGCAACAGCAACAGCAGCAGCAGCAGCAACTGCAGCAAAATGGTGGCGATATGGCTGCCTATGCTGCCTCTCAAGCGGCGGGCGGCAGACGAGGACCCATAAGCGGTGGCCGCTTTGACTTTGAGGATGGCGGCACCTACTGTGGCGGCTGGGACGAGGGCAAGGCCCATGGCCATGGCGTTTGCACGGGACCAAAGCATCAAGGAGCCTATGCCGGTGCCTGGAACTATGGCTTTGAGGTGTCCGGCTCGTATATCTGGCCGAGGTGAGTGTCCAAAGCCCTGCCTTAATCTCTTAACTTCATGTATTCCTTCTCAGTGGCTCGCACTACGAAGGCCAGTGGCAGAATGGACGCCGTCATGGTCTGGGCGTGGAGCAGATCGGGCGGCAGATCTATCGCGGCGAGTGGTCAAAGGATGGACACAAGGGACGCTATGGCGTTCGGGAGAGCACTGTGTCGACGGCCAAGTACGAGGGCACCTGGAACGAAGGCTACCAGGATGGGTCCGGATGCGAAACCTATGCGGATGGCGGTATGTCTTTGTGTTCTAGGCGCCATACACTGCGTATACGTAATGTGCATGAGATCATTTTGCGTTTGGTTTTTGGCTCAGTTTCAAAACGGAGGCGAACATGAGTTCGTTTTCGTTCATTCGTTCATTTGTTCCCTAGTAGCCGTTGTTTTACTTTTTGACGTTTCTGTAATCATTTCTGGGTGCGAGTGTCTCACACACACACATACACATCCTTACACCTCCATATAACCATATAACCAAGCAACGACCCAGCCTGACGTCATATTTTATTTGCCGCGCGTTCGGTTCAATGATATTTTGGCTTTCCCGCTTCGCCTTTTCGCTCTGTACACATTTTTCCTGCATGAGTGCGGCTTTTTTCTGGGGAAATTCGCATTCAAAAACCACATGGCCAAGAGTAACCGCCAAGATCTGGCATTGGCCACCACCATTAGGGAATTGTTTTTATTTTTTTTTTGGTGCAAATGCAAATGTAAATGCCGCCGACCTTTGCCCAACGACGGAAAATGGCGCATAACTATCAATTAGCATTAGTCGAAGGCTAAGTAGCATTTCCTAATCAACTAAGGTAACTCCTTGTTCCACAATTAACCTGGGGACCCCACACACCTCTGCCAGGTAATTGAACCTTACACTTGGGGGAAATGTGAGTTGAAAGGGAAGGAGGTTATTATTATTAAAAAGAAATTAAATTGAAAGGAATTTATAAAAATGAAAGGAGATATATAAACATCAATTAAATAATATAATATATTATTTGTAGATTTTTATTTAGAGTAGTTTTTGCAAATAAATAAACCAGCAAAATTTCTATAAAATTTCTATGGAAATATAACCTCTTACCTCCTCTAGGAATTCTTTTTAATGAAAAATCCCATATAATGAGGTATTTAGGATCTTAATTACAAGCTTAAAATTATTTTTTATTATTTTACTATACAAAATTAATAAATTCAATTTAAGTTCGGATTTCCCTAAAATATTTATAGTGCTCTTACTTTTTTTTAATGAAATTACAATCAATATTCGCTTTCACAGTATTTATGATCTTACTTACACCGTTTTAATTCTTTTTTTATTATATTACTTGATTAAAATTAATAAATTCAATTTAAGTTCTGATTTTTCTAAATATATTTATAGAGTTCCCACATTTTTTCTGAAACCAAAATCAATATACGCTTTCACTTATTTTTTGCCATATACAAAAATGGTTTATATTACTTAGGAGCCTTTAGCAATGGCCAGAAGGGAAATGGCACGTGGAGCCATTAATAGTAACCAAGCAAAGGGAAAGGGAAGGGGAAAGGGAAAGGGAAGGGCTGGCCACCATTTCACTTAGTCCAACTCCCAGAGGAGGAGAATTACAGAAAGAAGAAGGAGTTACCACCAGTCACTGCAGTCTTTAGTTTTTGCGCTCCATTAGCATAACAATCGCTACGCTTTTCAAGTGGACTGCAATGATGACGATGATGATGATGATGCACTCTTTTTCCCTTTCCAGGCAAGTACCAAGGGCAGTGGCAGGAGGGCAAGAGACATGGCTATGGAATCCGCACTTCGGCGCCCTTCGGCTTGGCCTCGCACCATCGACGCAAGAACCTGCATGCCTCTCTCAGTTCCCTGCGAAGCGGCGAGAATGGGAATGCGGCCAAGATGGTGGAGAAGGCGGAGGAGATACGAGGAGGATTCGTACTGACGGCCAAGTCGGACAAGTTGCCGGCAAGGCGCAACAGTTTGACGGACAAGACGGGCAAAAAGGGATTCCTAATGGTAAGCAGGAAGAAACTCCTTACTAGAAGCTTTTATTAAGTTTTTTTTGGCTTCCCTTTTAGGGCCTCAAAATGCGCAAGCAGCGAAGCACGGGGGATTTGGAAAAACGGGGCACCATTGCCTCTGGCAGCATTCGCTCCACCATGTCCTCGGCCTCCTGGATTAGCACCGGTTCCGAGCAGTCCAATCTGACCACCAAGTGAGTGTCCTTGCGCAGCAAAAATAGCACTAAGCTTGACCACAATCTCTCACTCTCTCTCTTCTCTGTTTTTGATAGATCCAACCACACGGAGTCCAATGCCAGCTTCACCATGGAGGACGAGCAGCTGGATCCCACTGTGGTGGAGACCTACATGGGCGAGTGGAAGAAGGACAAGCGCTGTGGTCATGGCGTGGCCGAGCGCAGCGATGGACTCAAGTGAGTAGCTACTTACTCCCTTGGTCAGAAATTTGCATTTAAATAAATTAAATTTCCAGGTACGAGGGCGAGTGGTACAACAACCGAAAGCATGGCTATGGTGTTACTACCTTCCGCGATGGCACTGTCGAGGAGGGCAAGTACAAGAACAATATCCTGATCACCAGCCAGAAGAAGAAGCATTTGTTCCTGGCGCGCTCGCGCAAATTCCGTGACCGCATCACGGCGGCAGTAAACGCGGCCCAGCGTGCCCTCAAAATGGCCATGCAGCGCTCGGATATGGCCATTTCCCGGATGGCCACTGCAGCGGCCAAGGCCCAGAATGCGGACATGTCCGCCGAGCAGGCAAGGATTGATTGCGAGAATGCAGTACGAATGGCGCGGGAGTTTGCACCAGACTTCAAGCCCTCGGTGCTGGAACGTTTCGAGAAGCTGCGCTTCCGGGAACGAGAGCGTTTCCGTCCCGGCCCCGCGGCCGCCTCTGATGCCAACGTGAAGATGGGCCTGGGCATGCAGCAGCAGCAGCAGCAGGCGGGTCAGTTCTCGCCCACAAGCAGCAGCGGTTCAGATGCGTATGCCACGCAGGCACAGCGCCAGCAGCAATATCTGACCATGCAGCAGCAACAGCAGCAGCAGCGGCGCGCCTCGCAGCAGCATCAGAAGCCGGAGTCCGACTGCCCTGTGCCTTCCTCGATGTACTCGCAGCAGCTGCCCGTCTCCCCGCAGACGGATCTGTCCGGCATGGTGAATCAGGGACAGCCCAGTCATGCCCAGGTGATTAGCGCCATCAACCAGATGTATCACCAGCAGCAGCACCAGCAGCAGCAACAACAGCAGCAGCAGCAGCAGAGCAACCCGCAAATGAATCCTGCATATCAGTTTCAGCAACAGCAGCCACCCGGCCAGGCCAAGGTGAATCCCAATCTCAAGCAGAACCAGGCTCCCAATCAGAACCAGATACCCTTTGGCGCCGGCACCAATCAGCAGCAGCAACAGCAACAGCAACAGCAGCAGCAGCAGCAGCAACTCCAGCAGCTTCAGCAGCAGCAACATCAGCAACAACAACTCCAGCAGCAACAGCAACTCCTGCAGCAGCAACAATTGCAACAACAGCAGCAACAGCAACAGCAGCAATTGCAGCAGCAACTCCTACAGCAACAGCAGCAACTCCAACAGCAATCCTCGCTGCAAGCCTCGCCCAGTCACAATGCCACCAATCTGCTGCGACGTGCCTCCCAGATGCAGCAGCAGCAGCTCCAGGAAGCCGCCAGTGCCGCAGCCATGGCAGCTGCTCAACAGCAGCGAGGCGGACGACCGCCCATGTTGGGCCAAATGGGACAGCAGTCCTCCATCGATCACTTTGACCACTATAAGCGTCCGCCCAGTCGCGATTCCTCCATCGATCGTTATGCCCGGGCGGCCAGTCGCCTAAGCGGAGCCTTCGCTGGCTCACGACAGACCTCGCTGGATCGTTCTGGACTGGCAGATCCTTTGACCAATGGCGGCACCACCACCCCGGATGGCCGTCCCCGGGCGGGCTCAGTATTCCGCGGTTCCACCCCGCAACCAGGAGCTGGAGGCGGCACATCGAGCATGACGGGCAATGGTTCCCTGCCCTCGGGTACAGGCGGAGGGCGGCTATCGCGAGCGGGCACACCCAGTCTAGGTTCCACTGGACGAGCGCCTAGCCAGAGCAAGGTGGAACCGCTCTTCTCGTCACCCAACCAGCCGTTCGAGGACGTCCTGCTGCGCCAGCGGACGCTCGGCCAGGACATCATTCCCTCGCCCTCGCAGCCCAAGCGCACGGAGAGCTTGTACATGCCGGCTAAGCCGGCCACGCCGGTGGGCATGGCCCTGGGCGGTAAAGGAGGAGGAGGAGGCGGCGGCGGTGGCGGCAAGAAAATGAAGGTGAGTGAGGGGAAAATCTAAATTAAATACAGGAGAAGAGGAACTTTTTTTGTAAGGTTCCATGGAGCCTTGTTGAAAGAGTATCCCAAATTATTTACTAAGATATCTGGCAACCCATTTCGGAGCTCACAAAGATTACTTCAAGGAAACACTGAGCTGTTGGAGATGGCCAGAATTCCCGGGGAACAGAATGACATTTCGTAACACAGTTAATCCAAGCAATTAACTTAATTTGTACGCCATCCATCTTGTGTGCGGGGGAGAGAGTGATCTTCGAGAGAGAGAGCCGGACGGCAAGGGAGACTGGGAACTGGGGTGTTCATTTTGAAGCATTTCTCGGCCATCTCTTTTGGCGGACGGGGCGAACATGTGCCCATTCTGGACTATTTATAGATGGGCACGAATGCACGCCAGCCGGATCAGCGGTCGTCGGTAGTCATTCGGCCATCGGCCATCGGCCAAGTTGAAATGCATGCGTGCCGCTGAATCTCTCTGGGTCTCTCCGGCTCTGTAGTTCTCCTGCTTGGTAGCTTACAAGCTCTCCTGCTCACCAGCTCTCCGCCAGAATGAACACTCCACAAGTGGCCATTGGAAGGCCGGCGACAGAGCAATAAATAATCCTCTCGTGAAAGTGTCGCCCGCTGGCTCTTGGATTTTTGTGGCCCAGTGGCGACAGTTGGCGCAATGAGCTGGCCAGTAGCAGGCAACGCTTCGGCCATCACGGATTAACCACTCGTTTACGAATTCTACGAATACCCCTACGAATGAGTGGGCAATATAATTAAATATATGTGCGATACATAGGAATTCCGAAGAGTCTCTGAGCAGAGACAATATCCACTGTGTTGTTTTGGCTCGGCTCCGCGACTATTTTTGGCCCTCCCCAACGGACACTCTCTCCGCGTCCGTGTGCTAGCCGTGTTGTCGGTGCTTGTCGTGATCGTCGGTGCTCAGTAAGAACGCCAAGGGGGCACGCCATGTCCAACTCGTTTACAAGTTGGAAGCGCCGCCTGTAGAGGGAAGAAAGATTACACAAATTGTCCAACGTTATGCAAGCGGACAGATATCCGCAGCAGCAAACAAACAACTCAGTGTAGCGAAAATAGAGTCAAAGTCAAGCAGGGGACCACCATGGACTGGTATCCGGAGGAGGATGAGGAGGACCTTATGTTCTCGCCGGCTTTGCTGGCAAGGAGGGCCAGCGAGAGCTGGATTGTTGAGCCGCCAGTTGAGGTGGAGAGTTTATGGTTTTCTCGGATGATTCCCAGCTAATCTTCGCTAAATGCTTCCTATCTTCCCTAGACGGTGCCCATCAATGTGACGCTGCAGAGGAAGAAATCAATGCCAGATTTCCAGGAGCTGCCACGTGCCACAGAGGCCATGAGCCGCGAGGAAGTGTCCGCCTTGGGTTCGGCCCGCCGGGAGGCAGTGCGTCGCCAGATTGAGGTCAACGAGCGCCTCAGGGCGAATCCCCTGCTGTATTTGGTCAGTCCACAGGTTAAGGTGAGTGTCTCTCTGAGAAATATTCATATTTGACTGACTAAGCGGTTGTCATAATCGATTTGTTTTCGCCGAAAATTGTTTCACAATCGCTGCACTTAAGTTAAGGCAGTCGTTGTGCATAAATTATGAGTAATATATGCATATTATAATAGATATGTATGAATATATATATATATTTTGTTTATGAATACAAATTTTGCCAAAACAAAATTGCACACTGAGCAGATTATTTCGATAAGCGGCTATAGGTTTTCATTAATTAAATATTTATGCTTTGGCAGCAGCAGGGAATGTTTAAGAGGAGGTTTTTAGAATAAAAATCATTAAATAAAATCAATTAGAATTAAGTTTTAAGTACATTTAAAACTATAATAAAATAGAGCATCATTAAATAAAATATTATATATTTGTATTAAAGTCCTTTTAATATTTATTAAAGAATTATTTTAAAAGTATTTTTTGGTTTAGTTTAAAGGGCTTTTATCCTTTGTAAGTGTGGCAGATGCATAACATATTATGCTAAAAATATGAAATACTTAATATTTATATTAATTAAATTAAAATGAGATATTTTCCAGTTTTTTATTTTATATTAATCGCTCTTTATTCTCGTTTTCCTTCAGGATTGGTTCGTGCGCCAGCAGTTGATGCTGCTCGTCCTGATTTTCAATGTGGCGTTGGCGCTGCTGTTTGTCTACATGCTCACCTAGCGCCGGAGGAGGATGCACAGGACGTGGCGGGACAGGGGCTTGGCTACGGATTCGGTTACGGTTTGGACGGACTTTGGAAGCCACCGTTGCTCCGGAAGCCGCTGTTTCGCTTGTGGTCCCCCGCTGGCCCGCTTGATAGGGCCAATAAGTTTTTAGCATTTGCAGTGTGAAACCAGTTTAAAGAGAGAGAGAGAGAGCAAGTACCATTACTGTATATCATAGGGGACAGGAGGCGAGAATGGGAAAGGAAATCGAATAACGACGAGTCTAGACTGCAGCCAAATAATGGATTAAATAATTAAATTAACAAAAATAGCGCAGAACTGCAAGGCACAAATCGTAGTTAACTAAAAACCAAACTTAGACCGCCATTTCATTTAATTTTTCAAGCCAAAATAAAAGCAAAAAAATAAACATTTGTATTTGTGGCTAACCAGGATAGAGGATATAGAAGGAGGTAGGAAGGAAGCTAGGGAGAGGAGATCGAATAACTATATGCAAATCAATTTAACGAATTTTTCTACACATTTAATGTAAAGATAAAGGCAAAAAAAACCAACTACACCTTAACCTAATCAATGTTTAATCAAGGAAAATAAACGCGTAAACTTTAAACTCTGGCTGCATAATGTTATAAATGAATAATATAATATTTTAGGCGAATGCAAATGCAAAGGCAACCAAAAAACATAAAAACAAAAACAAACTTTTCCTATTTGCAATTGAAACTGCATTAGTCAGCAAACTTAATCAAAACAAAAGGCAACCGAATAATAATACATGTACTCATATTTATATATTAAAGTGTGTAATGACACCTATATTTGTATAATTAGCAAAATTCTGTGGGACCGAAAAAACAGCACCAAGCAGAAGCAGAAGCAGCAACAGCAGCAGCAGCAACAGCAGCAGCAGCAGCAGTAGAGTATCTACAAGATACTTGGCGTATCTAGGCCCTGCTTAACGATTGTTTTGGTTTACCATTTGGACTATATTTAAACTATATATTTCGAACGCAACCGATCAGATCAAAGAGAGAGATTGTTAACGAATGAGGAGAAGCTGTATATATACATTTAAAAGAAAACAAACTATATCGTATAACTATAATTATTTTCCTCTCTTTAATTTATGTTTAAATTCATATAGCTGCGACGACGACGTGTCATTAATTTCAAAGTGTTGCAATTTATTGTTTTTTAGTTTCACTCTTCATTTACCGATGTACGAATATGTTTGAAACATTATGATTTCACTTATTATTTGTTATATTTTATATGCATACATTATTGAGAATGAAAAGATAAATAAATAAAAAACCGCACATTCGCATATCTCTGCAAGTGTACACTGCAATTGGTTCTTATTTACTTTAAGCCTTCTGATTCGATTCTAAATTATTTGTTGACAAAATAAACTATCAAGTGCAATTATAGTAAACTACAAAAAAAAAAAAAGAACTTTCTGCTTTCTTCGGCTATCGAGTGTACTGAGGAGGTGATAATATCTAATATCCAATCTATATACATATATTCTTTAAAATCCCTTTCATGGCAAAAATAATAAAGAAAAAGCATGCAGAAACCTTTAAAACGAAAGACTTGAGCCGTGAAATATGAGCGAATAAAAAATGGGCTATAGAAAGCATAGTTCGTATAAACTTATAGCGCTTACATACACACATATATATTTGCATACTGAATTTAATACAACTTATTTATGTATATATCCGTGTACCTCCGATTGGTAAGGAACCGACAAGCTGGCAAAAATCGTAAGATTAAATCTTATTCAATGTTATCAAAAGCGCAGAAAATATATCAAGCCGAATGCAAACGAAATAACATCTTTTTAAATACGTATAATAAAATGCATAAAAAAGAGCAAGAAGAATGGATTTGTTTTTATAGAAGGATTTCTAGAGGATGTAGTGGGTTAAAGGGATACCATTTCTTTTCTTATATTTACCATATTTTCTGCAGAATTAATATTAATATTTTTCTCTAAAACAGCTAAGTTCTGTGAAGCCCAAAAATATGCTAGCCGTTTTTGGAGAAGAAAAGCTTTACAATTTTTAACATGTTTATAATAAGAAATATAATAAAAACTTAAATCATAATCTTAAATTATGATTTTGGCTTGCTTATATAATTTTATTATATTTCTTTTGCCAAAAACGTATTTATCAGGAATTTAAGACCATTTTAACTCCTAGAAATTATTAAACTAATCAACTTATAAGTTCTTTTTCTAATATATAAATTCCCCTTTGATTTCTAAAGTGAAACAATAATTTGGCAATAATTTAATCATCTTTAATGTCTCTAATTAGTTATGATTTATAACTAAAATAAATAGTTAAATAGTCATAGAACCTAAACCTAACAACAACGAGGGAATCGAAACTCTATTCCATCTCCATCCAACGCACTCAGTAGTCCCCATAGCCCCTGCCCTGGTTGCCATAACCAAAGTCCTTCAAATAGTTATCAATGGCCAGATCAAAGGTGGACGATGGCTTATCCGCTCCGGACTCCAGACCACCGTAAGTCTTCGCCTGGGGCTGCGGGGAAGGATAAGATTCCGTGATGCTGGGATAGGACTCGGTCTGGCTGGGATACGACTCTGTGATGCTGGGATAGGACTCTTTGTGGCTGGGATAGGACTCCTTGTGACTCGGATAAGACTCCTTATGACTCGGATAAGACTCCTTGTGGCTGGGATAGGACTCGGTGGGACTTGGATAGATGGGAGTCACATTCGGATAAGCCTCAGTTTGGCTCTGATAGGATTCCGTTTGCGAGTACACCTTCTGCACCTCCTCTATAATGGGATACGAAGTGGTTCTATCGTAAATAGTCGAAGGTGTGGCCACCACTACCTTCTCCTCGTACGGCGTCTTGATCTTGGCCACCGACACACCATCGGAAGCGGCCACTGCCGCCGCAGCAAACTTGATGCTTGAAGTGCGCTTTGGTGCTGGCAGGACCTTGCTCAGGATGGGCTCCACTGGTCCTTGTCTGTATACCGGCGAGTAGTAAACAGCGGGCGAAGGAGGAGCTGGCTGAAGCTGGGGTCTCGATGGAGCCGAGGGATAACTCTTCTTGCTGCCATAGGCAGTGCTCAAAAGCTGAGCCAACTCTTCGAGAGTGTAGTTGGGCGCCGCTATGTTTGCCACCGCTGGCGATGAGGAGGCCACAGAGGTTGCCACCGAAGGAATGGAAGCTGGAGAAGCCTCAGCTCCTTGTCTCTCGTAGACCAAAGGATATGGCGTCTTGTAGGCCTTGGGACCACCTACAGCTCCAGAGTAGCCTTCGCCAGCGTATTTAGGGAAATATTTGCGCTGGTGAACGTGTGTGAACTCCACCTGGCCACCAGAGACATACTCTCCAATGGAGGAGATCTGGGTCAAGGGCTGCTTGGGATTGGAGGTCACCACCTTCCTGCAGAACTCCTTGCAGCCGAGCTTGCACTCGCAGTAGCATTTCTTGTAGGCAGACGGTGGCTCTGTGGTGGGACCAATGGTGGTTGTGGAAAAGATGGGCCTTGAAGTGGTTGTGCTGGGCACCACCGTTGTGGGTGGCCTGGCTGTCGTTCTTATGGTCGTTGGGGGAGTTGTGGGCGTAGCCGGTGTGGTGGGCACCTCACTGCATGGCACCTGCTCCCACACCTCCTGCTCGCATTCGGCGCAGTACTCCGGAAAGTGGGCCTGGCTCACTTGGCTCACTATCATCAGTGCTGCCAGAAACAGCAAACTGCAGCGTTGGACCATCTGCGGGCGGGGGAAAAGTGGTTAAAAAAATGGGTCAGAAGCAAGTTGAAGTCGCTATTGCAATCGGAATCACAATCACAATCAAAATCACCATTGCAATCGCTCCCAATCAATCGACCTCGTTTCTTACCTTTTTCAGCAGAATTTCTCCCTCTTGCGATCTCGTTCCCTTCTGGATCCCCTCTAGATTCCCTCCTCTAGACTCTATACTCTAGACTCTAGAATTTCTCTCTGTCCCGGAATGACACTTTGCACTTGGTTGTTGGCCGCTGGTCGGTCGCGTGCGAAACTCTCCCATGCAAATCGCTGAATAGCTCTTAAATACGCTGTGGTGGCGGCTCCGTCGTCGCCGCTTTTACAACGCCGAACAAATGGGTCGCGGAAGCGTTGACCGCGTCACGTTCCAAACGCCCGCTAAGCTTCGATCGGAGCGAAAGGGGAGGAGCAGAGTGGGTTGGTGGCTTCGGGAGTGCTCCGGAATGGGCCACAATCGCAGCCGCCGCTTCCGTAATACACATTCAAGCATTTCTACCCGCATACTCGATGGCGATAGCATCAGCATCAGCATCAGCATCAGCATCAGCAGCAGCAGCAGCAGCAGCAGAAGCTTGATGGCGTCCAACATGGGCGAACATTGCTAACAAACATACATATCTCTTCTTGACCCCTGGTTCATGGCTTCATGGCATTCACCTTTGAGACTCGGTGGGAAAAGCATCCAAAGAAAATGTGGAGCATATATCTTATAATCTATACTATAAAATTCTTTATAAAGAAATTCTTTATAATTATGATGACTAAAAATCTTAGAGATCTTTTAAGTCTATAAAGCATCTTCTTCAGTATTATTTCTCTTACTCTAATATTACACAAATCCTCTAATTTTCTTTCCCTATTTCGTTATCCTAAGTTTAAATATTTTAATTTTATTGTACATATATTTTTTTTAATTATATCTTCAACTGTTTTTTATGTCTGATCTCGCTGAGCTTTTTTTGGTCTCTGCAGTACCTTTCGGAGCTCTTTGGGGATTTATAATTTCTGGGTCTTGGCCTATATATCTCCAATTATCGTCTGTGGCTATATCACCTATAGCCTTATCACCTTTTCTTGCTATTTCGTGGCACTCGGTGCCTACACGTTCCACATGGATAAATACATTTTTGGTAAGAGACGATATAGCGTGTAATCAATAACTTATCTGACCAGTATTATTGGACTTTAATACATGTGGCATTGATATTTAAAAAATAAGTATTAAAATTTAATGTAAACAAGATAAGTAAGAATATTTTTGTGTTATCTTAAAAGTATAAATTATACAAAACATAATAGCTTAATAAATTGATCTTTTTACCGTTTAAGGTAATAAACTCAAATAAAATATGGAAAATTGATTATCTTTTTTAAAATATTGCCCCAAATCAGTTTATCAAAAAAGTTTATAAATATTTAATAATGAAGAGGTATCGATAGAACAAATAATACTTTTTTAAAAATAACTCAGACTTAACTGTTTAAATTAATATTTTTGTTTTTTAAGAGTACCATTCTCTTAACTCATATTTTTTTCCTTTCACTAATATACAAATATATTATTTGAAATAGATAATTAAAAATTATTATAGGGTTTCCCTGAAAGCACTTTAATAATTCTAATTCATTCTCAAAAGATATTCAATATAAAACACCTTTAAATAACTTTCTTATATTCAAAACATTTTTTTTTCTTTTACAAAAATCACCTTCAGTTATTATTATTATTATCTCTTAAATAATTAAAAATTAACCCAATACACGATTATCTTCCTAATCCCTCAAACCTTTGACTTATATTTATTCAATAAATATTTTTTATTCACTTGACATATTAAAACAAAATAATAAATAAATACCGGATAGTAACTTGAGAATCAATTCAGATTGGCAACTCTGCTCTGGAAGGGTCTGGCTCCGGAGTAGACATCAAAGATCGGCAGCAAACTCAGCTCATCCCTGGCATCATTCTGGTTCCTGGTATCCTTGCGCTTCTGTCTGCTGTCCAAAGAGCTGCGCTTTTTGTTGAGTTTGTCCCAACGACTCAGTCGTATTTGCGGCGGCGGATGACTCACAGGCTCCTTGATTCTGGTAGGAATTGGCTGTGGCTTCACCTGCTCCGGAGCCACTTTACTCAGGCTTTGACTGCGCACTGCCATATCCACATCGATGGTATCCGTGCCACTTTGGGCACTGGTCAGGCGCCTGAGCATCTCCTGGTAGTGCGGCTGATCTGCAGTGATGTACTCCGGCTCGTCCTCTGGGTTGAGAATCTTGTAGTTGGGGGTGCCCAGCTCAAAGGTGGTAAACTCGCCGTGCTCCACCTTATTTTTTAAATGCTTCGCCGTATAGCCGTACTGCTTGAGGGAAGCCATCCACTTGGCATCTGCAGCGGTGGCAGCATCCTTGCCGGCAACTCCATCCATCCAATGGCCCAGCAAACCCATCAGCAGCAGAGCCTGCAACAGATGTTGTGATGTCGTCCGAGAGTCAACCATTTTTGCACTGATGCTCCCATTGAGCGTTAGCCAAACCCAATAGAGTCGTCTTCGGCAGCGGTAATTGGACGCCCTCGAGTCGCCGCAGGCAGCTACGTGAGATTAGAGGCATCTATGGCGACCATGTCGCGTCTGGCGGCGATAGCATTAGTTTGTGCTTATCACTAACTCGGAGCCAGCTGCTGTTTTTGATGACACATCTGGCTATGAGACACCACTCTCTGCACAGGTGGAGTCTCCCCGCTGGAGTGAGTCCAAGAGTTCGAGTTCAACTAACTTAAATGGGTTTCATTCACGTTTTATTTAACCATTGAATGAAAACAAAAAACTCTTGAGGTTTTTTGTACTGTGAAAGTGAGAACAAAAATGAGAAATGTAGATAATATGTGATATCTAAGTTGGTTATTAGCTTTTTCTTTGCCCTTATCTTAGAAGAATGGTATTATTCTTCCGGCTAACCAAGTTAGTCAGTGAAATTATCATAGAAAAGTGGGTTTACTATTTTTATCTTAAAAAGGCTTTTCAGTTTTATAAATTTCTAATTTTTAAGTATACATTTTTAAGTTATAATATTTATAAATAATCATTTACTCACCAAAATGTATCAAAAATTATAGCATTTATTTATTAAAGTAAACCATAAAGTATAACCATAAATTACCGTAAATATTCCCCACTTTTCCCATTAAAAACTCCATTGTTTTTGTGTTCTTCTGGTGAACAAATTGAGTGCGTTACCTTCTTTATAGTTAGTTTATATGGTTTTTTTTTGTGTGCATATTATAATGAACGAATCTATAATTTATTTAATGGAGCATGGCAGTGATACGGTTATCCTGATGATGTTATGAAGTCCAATCCTTTTTAGTACTTGTACTGAGCTGTGGGTCCAGAGACAGAGACATAGTTGCCGGTGGACAGCTCCTGCTTAATGATGGCCTTGGGGGCGGCATAGTGAACCAGCGGAGCCACCGGCACCACTGGAGTGAGAATCTTGGTGGCCAGCAGCTTCTTGGGCGGCTCTGGCAGTGGAATCTTAATGTCCGTGGGCTCACGCTGGACAATTGCCTCGAAGCCATTGTGGTCGTCCGCCTTGTACTGGACAATGCGGCGATAGCCATCGGAATCGATCAGCTCGTAGACGCCCTCGACCTTGTCGTCCTTGCGTGTCTCCTTCTGGCTCTTGATGTCGCCCGTGTGGGGATCATTTACAGCCCATTGAAACTCGTAGGCCACCGGTCCATAGTCCGGCTCCGGCTGCAGTTCAATGGCCCAGACAGCGCTGGCCAGGCACAGGCACAGCAGGTAGCTAAGCTGGAAAGGATTCGAGGAGTTATTAATCCCAGAGAGAGAGAGAGAGAGGAGTAGACTCACTTTTCCCATCATTTTTTTTTTTTTTTTGTCTTTGGGCGTGTTGAAGTGAACTCGACGAAGATCGGAATCGAAGTAATTAATCTGGGGTAGTCCTCGGCTGCTTATATACGGACACTGGCGCACACTCCATACTCCACACTTCACACTCATTACTAACTCCGACTTGGATGTGGCAATCCACCCAGAGTGTCGGTGTCGTGTCGATTTTCGATTTTCGGCACGCGCGCCTCCCAAACAAGATCGCCGCCGTCGCCGCCGCAGCCCAACTGGAGCGCGCTCATTAACTGAGCCCCCAAAAAATTATAATTAAACAAGAAATATGCAAAGTGTGGTTCGCACTAAGTCGGAGTCTAAGCTGCTATCGATTTACACAGAGAATAAATGGGAATGAGGATCGAGAAGCAGGGATATAGATATTTATCTTTGTAAACTTAATAAAATAAGTTCTGCTCAAGATGTAATTTAATTCTTTAGGTTTAGCAATTTTAAATAAACCACAAAGGAAACTAACTTTCTTAACCCTTTACTTGTTTTTTAAATTCATATTTATTGATATCATTTTGTTGTTTACAATTTTTCCAAATTACTATCAATTTCTATATATGAAGACTTACAAAATATATATTTCAAGGTACAAGCAATTCGTTTGAAATTTAATTATAAGCTTACCATTAGTGAAAACTGTGTAAAAAATTTTACAACTATTTAAATTCTTACTTAAATTTCCACCTAACCCTTAATTCTATTACAATGTTCCTTTTATGGACTTATTATTCACAAAGTATACCCTTACAATCACTTAAAAATTCGTATTTAATATATAATATCATAGATTTATTTACAATTATTTGAAAGGTAATAAAAAATAATACAAAAATTCCTAAAACTAAAAGGCTCCTAATTTCTCCCTCTGCACACATTCGCTAAGTAATATGCCCCACCAAGTGGGAGAGTTTTAGTGATATTAGAGGTGTCGCGCTAGTTGGTCTCTGCGGTTCGGCGGCCAACAAATGTGCAGATTAATTTACTTTGTCAATAATTTGCAACATTAGAGACATTGGGCAACAAGGCCTCTGCAGACTGTGCATTAAGTCATAAAAATAATTGTCATGTTTTAATGGATAGCAAGCTGCGATTGAGATGGATGGAGGGGTGATGGTGATGGAGATGCTGGGATTGGGACTACGATGGGGCTTGGGTAGGGGAAACCTTCAGATTAGATCCTTTTGCCACAATGCCGTTCGATGCCATTAACAAATATTTTAATTAATCGTTGGCCATTAGACAGACGAGTTTCCTTTGCAGCCGCCGAAAAAATCAGGTTACTCTATCTCAGAAGTTTTGATTTAACGCAGCCGGCGAGCGTGTTTGTCGAACCTTAAAAGCAATCTCTGGTATGTGCACTTGTTAGGCGTAGCTGGCTCCGAAACTGGGTTAGTTTAGACCAAGTTACTAAGAGCTAGACTAAGACTAAGACCAGACAGACAGCGGGGTGTTCGACTTGGACTTTGGCTGTGGGTTGTGCGTAAGTTGGCCGTTGGGTTTCATCAGCCTATGTTTAATCTATGTCTATGGGTTGTCTATGTATTGGGGGTTGTTGAGGGACTCCTTTTGTGTGATCCTAATCAGCAGGCTCGCTCTCCTTTTCCAGCTTGCCACGTATGGTTCGCTGGCAGCGGGATCTAAGCAGCTCACGCCTCAGGGCATTGCTCTCCGTCTCAACTGTTTGAATGAGCTGTAAACCAGAAAAAATTAGAGTATTTAACTTATAGTTTTTCAGACTTAAACCTACGCTGTGTGTGAGGGCTGCCCTTTCCATGGTCTCAGCATCGGCATCATCATCTTTGGGTCCTGATTCACTGCTGGAGGAATTCTGTCTCGCATAGCGAGCCTTGGGGCTCTCTTCTTCGTATTTGGGCGGCGGATCATCATAACTGGGAGCTGAAGGTGCCATACTGGTGGCTCCTTCTGCAGAACTTGCTTTCAGGGCAGCCAACTCATCGCGCAGAGTTTGATTTTGCATTTCCAATACTTCCACCTTAAAAATTGCTTATTAATTAAGCTAAAAATATATTTAAAAAATGCTTGAAATAATCTTACGCTCTCCAGTTCAAAGTCCATTTCATCTATGATATCATAAGACTCATCCAAGGCTCTTTGCAGCTTCTCCACCTTGGCCTTTAGATCCTCCAACTCACTGCTATGGTTTTGGGCTGACTGACGCTTCTCCAACATCAGACGTTGCTCTGGAGAGGAAATAAGAGTTCGAATTAAGTACATAAATAGACTTCCTCCCTTCCCTGACTCACCTGCATTGCGTTGATCCAAAGCCGACTTCATTACCAACCCCGTCAAGGTCTTCTGACGCTTGAACATCTCCTCTAGAGCCCGACAACGCTTCACCTTCTCCAGATAGGCATCGTGCAGCTTGTTATACTTCTTTTTGTGCTGCTGCAGAGTCTCCACCAAGCGATCACGTTCCTCCTCCAACTGGAAAACCAAGATCTTGGCCTCCACATTAATGGCGGCATTGGTGCTGTGGCTGGCCGAGGCTCGGTTCAGGCGATGGCGCAGCAGAATATTCTCCTCCTCCAGTTGGGCACTTCGCCCCTTGGCTGTATTTGTGTGTAAAGCAGCAATATTACTCTGCGTATACGCAACATAATTAATTAAGTATACGCACCGGCGGCCAGCTCTGCATAGAGAACCTGCATTGTGGAAGTGGCGCGCTTCTCCATTTGTTTGTTTTAATTTTGTAAGTGAATTTCTGTAAAAAATATTACTCAGAAAGTGAAGAAAAACCTTTGTGGCCGACAAAACACTAAAGATAAGCTATCAACATTTCAGGTTGCATGACTGTCGCAGGTCAGAGTTGCCAAAGTTTGTGAAAAGCAAAGAATTACAAAGAATATTTATTAATTTATTTAAGTTAACAATTTAAGTGTTTATTGTAAGACGGGAAATTAAGGAATTTAAGAATTAAAATTATAATTACGATATAATTTACGGTATGGGCTTCTGGTTCTTGTCTAGGCTAAGAAAAACGTGAAAAGGTAACATTGATAAGTCTAGTAGTTCTTAAATCCAACACAATTACGCAGCGGCGGCGCTAGTGAGTCTAAATAGGAAATTCAAAATATTTTTAAAAACATTAAAAAAAGGCATAAAGAATATTTTAAATAAATACAATACAAGTTTTTGTCTATTACAATATATTGTTTATTTTGTTTTTCTTTTTCAGGAGTCTCATTGTTTTCATTTCATACATTTTTTTCCTTATTTAGTTTACTTGCAATATTTTCTCTAAGTAAAAATATGTTTTCCTTAAACATACTTTCTCGCATACATATACATATACATAGTTAGTTAAATATATACGATTTGTTGCACCTAAGACCCTGGGCGGGAGGCCTTAGTGGTGCAGTCTGTATTAAAATCGCTCTTCATTATGTTACGAATCCTTAGCTACTCGTAGGTACACTTATCAACGTAAAATTGTATACATATACATATATATATATTCATTTTTAAATGGATCTATTTAGTGCTCGGGCAGGGGCTAGCTCTACCCTCCTCCTCCTACTGCATGTGGCTGGCTGTGAGTGTGTGTAAACATAGACTTAGTGGCTAAACTAGATTAACCTAGATTGCATCTCTTAGGGCTACTCTGGGGGCGTTGCACAGGAATTGAACTGGTTGGGAGAGCGGCTCGGCGGGGCTCTCCCGTTTCTGTGTATATATTTAATTGATATTTTTTAAGGCATTATCGCATTTAAAGTACATCATTCGGTTTTTAAAATACAGGCTACACTCGCTCTCTTCTCGTCGTCTACGGTTAAAACAGGGAATTGAGGATATATATTAAAACTAGTCATCATTCGAACCCTTCTCTTCTATTTGTTGTCCACAAAGATTCTCTAAATAATTGTATTGCATAAGAGTTACATTCAGCGTGTTTCCTAGCCTTCCTTTCAGGCCTCTCTGGCCAAAGGTTTTCCTTAATTTTCTCTCTCACGTCTCACACATCGTTGTTTCACAGCACAATTTCCATTGACAATTGTTTACATGTTCGGTTTATTATTAAAACATTGCAATTTGCTATTCACCTCTCTTGGAATTCTCCTCCTCTTGCTCCTGCCTTTCACCGCGGTTCTGAAACCGAGATTGCACAAAGTGGAAAGCGAAACAAATCCGAGCAGTTCGAGAATCTTACACTCCCACCTAAAAAATACAGTACAAAATATTCCTATCACAACAATCTACGGCTAGCCTAAAGTATATGCTGCTAGTAGCTCACTAGGACGCCTCACTACTACTTTCGCCTAAATATGATCTGCAAGCATCGATTATTCGCCTTCGTGTCGGACTCGTTTCGGTTTGCATGTTGCGTATATATGTATATTCAGGAAAGTAGATTTTGAACACTCGGTCGTAGGTAAGTACAATGAGCAGCTGAGAGTTCGGGGAACAGACGCTCCCAAGGGACATCAGAAAAGAGGAATGAAGCCGCCTATCCTAGGTTACAGATAATTCACACTAAGCCCTGGCTGAACGCTCCTCTTCTTCGTCGTCGTCGTTGTCGTAGGTGATGAGCTCATTCCGATCGTCATCGATCTGGATCTTGTGGTGCGACGTGTTTCGCGTGTGCTGCTGCGCATGCGGATGGGATGAATGCGGATGACCGGCCACCGTTGAGCTGGCCGGGACATCCTCCGGCAGCATTTGGTAGTTCAGATCCTTGGAGTTGGTGCGACGATGCCGCAGCACACTCAGACCCGTGGAGCTACCATCCGTTAGTACTGCTGGCTGCCCAACGACAAGGTTTCCCGATGTAACACTGGGAATTTTGTTGTTCAAATCCTTTGAGTTGTTACGCGAATGACCTCGGGATGATGTTCCGCCTCCGCCGGCTTCCATTTCATTGGAGTTCTTCAGCTTTCCCGTCTCCGACACCACGTTCTTCAGCACGTTGACGTTCTTCTTGGGATTGTGATGGGGATGTGGGTGTCGCAGGAAGTCCGCATCGAAGCGTATGTTGTTGGGCATGTAGATCTGATCGTAGCTGTGGTTCCGCGAATGCTTCTTGACGAAGTGCCCACAGCCGGTGGTCAGCTCATCGTCGTCCTCCTCCTCGGCACAGTCCTGCGGCCGCAATTGGTTTTGAATGTATCGAATGGGCTGGCTGTTGTCATGCAGATCCGTTGAATGGTTACGCGTATGCGCCTGGAACTTTTTGAGATTCTTGTATTTACTATTGCTGCCACTAGCGCTGGCCTCCTGGCCAGCCGCATCCGCTGGACCGCTGGATGAGTTGTGATCGCGAGCAAAGCTCTTAATCATCTTCACATCGCATGAGGCGCTGCGGAAGTGCTTCTTGGACTTGGTTTGCGGCTGAAGGTTGCAGGTGTTGGCCGGTGTTACCACATGACCGCACTTGTCGTAGCTGGAAAAAGGGATTTTACATAATTATAAGGGTTTTTGAGAGTTTAAAGTTGAGGTAAGCTCACCAGTAATCCATTTGCATGGTGCGTGAATCGTTGCGGGAGTGACGCAGTATATCTGTGGGTATTATCAGATCTCCGCCGCCTCCCACAAAACCTGTTGCTGGCTCGGCACCAGAAAGCTTCTCTTCAAATACTAAAAAGGTAACACAAAAGATAAAAGAATAAGCATTATGTTTGGTAGTATATGTATTCTAAAGTTAATTAAATATTTAAAACTGGTTTCAATTTGTTTTAAAGTAAACAATTCTGTTTATTACAGTTTTTTTTTTTAGAAAATAAGTTAAGAGAAAAACAAGCAGTTCTGTTTTACTAATTATTCAAAACAGATGTTTTGTTTACACCTTTTAATTATTTACTTGTGTTGAATTCTTCTTCTATATATACTCACATTTATCCAGACTTATAATGGAACCAATAATAGGATCACTGGCATTCAGCGGCTTCATTTTCTCGAGCTGCTTACGCCTGCGCACTAACCACCAGTCCACCATGAAGATGCACAAGGCCACCAGTTTTACAGCAGCACAAAGACCCACATACCTAAAAAATAATGCATAAAATATTAGAAAAATCCTTTAATAAATTCTTCCCACTTACTTGTGACGAAACTTTTCTATATCGTATATAAGACAACGGCCCCCTTTTTCGCCACAAGCCGACTTCCACAGCAGACAGGTGGAATCAATGAGATTGCCAAACAGTATGGGGGCGGGTATATAACCAAACAATCGAAAGATCACAAACTGCATGCCCAGGGCAAAGGAGCGCTCCTCCTCGGACACCGAACGCAAGACAATCATGAGCAGTGGCATCTGTGTGGAGGCCACCACAAAGGTCATGAAGAAGAGGAGGATAAGGAACGGATAAATGGTGCGGCAGGGTGTGGCACAGGGACCAGCAGTGGCCACCGGCACCACCGTCACCTCGGCAAAGTCCTCGTTGGCACTGAGAGCCTGGGCCTGGCTGCCACCAGCGCCCCGATAAATGCTGCTCGAGATGTTGGCGTGAACACCTAAAGGGATAAAGATAATATTATATAGGGATAGCTTTTTATAGCAAGTTTCTCTTTACTCACATGCACAGTTGGTGTAGTTGGAGCTGGACGAGAAGGCCGTGCAGCCTGCATGGCAGGGACTAAAGTAAGTCAGCCCATTGTTACCGCACACTGGCTCCACCTCACTTTGCAGGCACTCGCAGCCAAAGTTACAGGCCGCCGTCAGGTTCACCTGGAAGGGCTGCTCGATGGTGGATGCCTGCTTGTTGCTGGTGTAGTAGGGAATCGTAGTGCCGGCCATCTTGAGGTTTTCACAGCCCAGGAAAAACAACATGGCATAGCAGGCCAGACAGATGACATTGGTAATTAACACAAACTGGACGGCGCCCTTGGGCTTCAATTGGAAACGCTTCAGGATGCAGCCACCCAGGAAAATGCCAATGCAGGCTCCAGGCACAGCAATCGAACCGGTAAAGATATTCGCCTGACTCTTGCCCAGACTGAACTGTGTCTCCAAATATTTGGGCAGGAAGACCACGAAGCCGGAGACGATCATCAGTTCCATGCAGGCACCCAGGCAAGTCACAATGTACACGGGATTCTTTACCAGGCGCAGCATCGACTGTGGTATGTCCTTGATGTCTTTGCCGTAGCCAGTGTCCACTTTGGGTGGTGGCTGCGATTGGTCCTCCTTGCTAGTCACGGCCACGATCTCCAACTTTTTTACCTTGCCCATTTCATCAGTGGCCGCCACGGCACCCGAATTATTAGGCAGCACAGGTTGAACCACACTGCTCTTGCGGATCTTTTTCTTCTCGCGGGCAAGTACTTTGGGGAAGGAGAAAAAGGGCACGGCCACCACCAGCAGAATGATGCCGCACAGCAGAAAGCCGCCCCACCACAAGCCCACCCAACGTCGATCGCCGGGAGCTGCAAGAAGAAAGGAGAGTTTCGTGTTAAAGAAAGTTTCTCTGAGAATTAATTTTTGGTTTTTAAAGGGGATCTCATACTCACTAATGGATATTGTAGTAGAAGACAGCGAGTCCATGTGAAAGGAGAGCAGATAGGCGCCCAGCAGGAAGCCTACAACAGGTCCAAAGGCTCCCATGCTGTACATGCAACCAATGTACATTGAGGAGCTCTCCGTTCGCACGTGATCGTCCACGTATGTGGTACCCAGGGTGAAGAGCGGACTGCCGCCGCAGCCGAGGAGCAGCTGGGCGAGCACAAAGAGCAGCACGGGTCCCGTGGTGGAGGCTTTGCCCTCCAGGCAGTTATCCTCGCGGAGGGTATGTGGCGCCAGAGGCTGATGGGAGAGGCCGCTGGACAGGCGACCCAGGTCCATGTCCTGATCCCGGACCAAAGCACTGCGACAGATATTGTCACTGGTCTTGTTCATGATTGCAATGCCCGGATTGGGTTCGCCCGTGAAGTGCGGCACCATGAAAACCAGCGAGCCAATCCCCATGATCACCGCTCCGATGCCGATCCAAACGGGAATGTGTCGCCTGCTACCCAGGTAGCTGACGAAGATCACCGTAATCACATTGCCAATCTCATAGCTTGAGGCTATCAGACCAGAGTAACTGGAGGGGATCTCGAAGCGCTTCTCGATGGTGGTAATCACCGAGTTGATGTAGCCCGAACTGAGGGCCTGCTGCATCATCACCAGCAGCGATAGCAGCAGCACAAAGATTTTGATGCGGGCGAATCTCTGAATGCCATACGGCCGACAGTTGAGGATGCCACAGTCCCCAGAACGGAACTGCTCCTCGTCGTAGTCCTCATCCTGCTCCACTGGACATTTGCCTGACGAAGCCTGACGGCTGTGACATTTGACATTCACACTTCCGTCCACTCCCACTCCCACTCCCACCTGTGTGGCTCCTCCTGGAGGTCCTGGAACAGCTCCCGTACCCGTTCCATCCCGATCGCCGGCTAGGTGAGCTTGATGGTCCTGGTCGAGGGCCGCATCTATGCTACTGTCATCGCCGCTATTCGTCTCCGAGTAGAGGCCTGTCATCTGGTACATCGATTCCTGCCGCCTGCAAATATTTTATCCGAGGTCAGACGATCAACAAGAAGGATTTGACAATAGGCTATTATATCTTTTGGCATGTTTTCATGGGGTTTTAGCAAAAAAAAAAAAACCCAAAGCCTAAACTTATTGAAAAACGTTTAATTTTGCGTAAGGATTTCTAACAACATTTTGACATTCCAACTTTTGGGATACTGATTGTCTTTCGGTTTTGAAAAGTAATTAACGTTTTTTACCATCAGGCCTGTTACAATTTCCATACAAGAAATCTTTTTGTATCCTTGGAATATATTTTTCACCAATAAATCTTTCAAAGTGGTTAACTAAAGCCTTTCCCTTATTCTCACTGCTGCTTTTAACTGACTTTTGGCTTAGAGCATTCACATATTCGTCCTTGCTGCATTATTGGTTGCCTCTTTTTTGTCAGACTTTCTAAAGGCGGCCTAGAACTTGGCGATGGACGGTCCAAGGACGCCCGAGGGCGAGGACAACTCAACCCCCGGCACGTCTCCCCCCCTGGTTCAATGTCAAGCACTCTGGGCTGTTGGCCAATACGAGTGCCACCTCCCTTGCTCCTCCTCGACACGCTGTTGGCTTACTTGGCTTGCTGGCGGCAGCAGCTGCAGCCACAAATGGTTCCCGTTCTCGGCCTGTCGGCGGCTTTTCCGGAGTTCCTTCGGCTGGCAGGGCACGCGGATGACTGCGGATAGCTGGGCAAATCGCGGAGTCGCTACTCGCTAGCAATCGCTAGTCGCTAGTCGCGCCTTCAAGCTCACGTGCTCGCCCCGGGACTTGTTTGTCACGCTTTCCTTTTCCTCATCCTGAAGCCCCCCTCCCTTTGCTCGACGTCCCTTTGAATATTTCAAACTTGACCGACTCATCGTAATCGACTGTTATCGATCCGATGGCTTTCGGTTTAGCGAAGGCGCTGCAGTCTTATGAATTATGGAGGCACCACCACCACCACCACCAGCGACACAGGAAGGCTCAGCTTTTAGCTCTCTGCCGCTTCACCCACGTGCCACTAAACGTGCCCAAAGTCACAAACTAATTATTGATATGGTGGGAGTAAGGGCAATAATATTTCTGTTTATTTACCCAAGGCAAGTGTCAATTTATGTAAATAGTTATTCCCATTCCTATAGATTGAGAGGTGGGCTAATGTCCTCAACAAAAAAATAATCAAGGGAAGAAAGAAACTTATGGAAAACCGAGGTTTTAATACTCTTATAGTTATTGAATTGTATTTTATATTGGGTTTTGTGGCTTGATAAAGGGAATATCCTATGAAAATCTTCTTTAATCTGAGAAGTTTTTTCATATTTGTGAGTTCTTTAATCTTTGCAATTGTATAATCATGGGAAAACATTTTAGAATATATTTCAAAGGTTTACGATTTTGTTTTTATCCATAAAAGCCTAAAAAATTAAAGTAAGATATAAGTTAATTAATTAAAGACCTCAGTCTCTTATTTTATAATAAAGAAATACAAGAATCTGAAGCGTCTTTCTAATACAAAGAATACCATTTCCTGATCCCGATTTCATTTTAATAAATTAATGATTTTCATACAAATAAAAATGAATTTGTTTATCCCCAAAGTCCCTCAAAATGACAGATGCCTCATCAATGGCACCTGCTCCTCCTTCGCAAGGGCATCTAAAGAAACTGGCGGCAATTGCAGCGATTTGCTCACCTGTGACCTTTGCGATGTGTCGTGCCGGTGTCGGTGGCATTGTTGGCATTGTTGCTGTTGTTGCTGCTGCTGGCGGTGCCTGCTCCCACCACAGACGAGGGCGGGGGGTCGGATTCCTGCTCGAAGGAGGGATTCGTATACTGCTCGATGTGCTTGGCCGACATCCTGTAGCATTTATTTGGTCAACCGATCAGCTTTGAGGCATATCCTGCAAGAACACAAATAAAGAGGGAGAAAATGTTTAGTTACGAATGGGTATGGGTGTTTCCTTTCCTGTTCCAGGGAACTGTCATTAGGGACATCCCCCACGCACACACACACCCACACACACATAAAGAAATTCCCCAGAGTTGATGACGCCGACAATTACTTCCTGAAAACCACGCTTGCCACACTAATTGAGCTCAAAACACAGACACAAGTCGCTGCAGCGAGTTGCTGGAAAAATAGGGAAAAAGATAATTACGAAAGGCGGTGACCCTGTCACCCACCTAGTTCTATCCTGGTCTCCCTCTGGCGCGAGATATCCCTCCCATTTGGCTGGCCCCAGACACCCGCAGGACGAGAAGGATGCTTTGCTGACGCCGTCTTCTATTAAAAGCTTGCTGCGCTCTCTATCTCTCTCTACACTCGGGCACTTGGCCGTGTGATGAGGACGATGATGATGCCGGTGGCTTAGTGGAGGATGTCCTTATTTGAGATGCAATCGTGACACAATCCTGACAGTTCAGTGCTCAAGAAAACTGACACAAACCAAAGAGACAGGCATATAATAAGCTAAGGCTCTCCCAGGGGTATTCTCATATTAAAATCTGAGTCTATTTCTTTGTTTCACAAGTAAATATAATAAATAATACAAAAATAATGGAATATTTTCGTGTCACGGCTCTTTTCTCTTGAATACATAGTACTTTTCTGTGGTTTTTCCAATTTATTTCCTCATCCCTTTCGGAGATAAATGCGTGACAAGACCACACATCGCACATCCATTGGGTGGAAGGGCTAATGAAACTGCTATATACCATCTTCAAGATACAAAAAAGAGATCCCCGAATGGCATCAACAACGTCATCGTCATCGTCATCGCCATTGCCATAACCATCAGCAGGGTGAGAGCCAACAGTTGCTCACTTCGACGCCGATTTTCCTTTCCTAATATGCGACGCTGCCAAAGACCAGTAGCCAGCCACACAACCAACAACAAAAGTAACCATACAATGGAGGCGACGCCACTTGAACACGCCTCCTCGCACGCATCCCCCAGAGGGAATGCGAAGGCAAAGAGTACCAAAGAAGGGAGAAAGCTGTGGGCGAAGGTCACGACTATTAAATACCCAGTCTTGAGAGGATGTTGTGCATTGGCTTGGTTTGTCATAAATTTAATTGATGTATTTAGGAGAGAAAAAATACGATTATTATTATTATTCTCAAAAATAAAAAATAAAACGGAGGCAAGAAATCAGAAATTACAGAGCGTTTTTGTTTTTTAAGGTCCCCTTATTGCACACATAAATTAAAAATCATTTTAGAAAGTTTTTTAAATGATAAAAAAAGGTTTCTTCAGTAAACTAAAAGCCTTCGCAGTAAAATTTGATACTTTCCTATATTTTCAATGTTAAATTATTAAAGTTTACATCATTTCCGATATTCAATATTATATCGGATATATATTTTCGATATTATAACGGATTTATTCATAAATATATACCCTCCTTACTCTACTCCTTAGCAAACATAAACAGCAAGAGGGAAAGACAGAGGGGAAGTAGGAAAAACTTTATCGATTGCCTGCGAGGCTCAAAAGAAATATGAAAATCAGCAAAAAGCTAATGCTGGTGATTGTGAGCGTGCTCCTCTATAATGCCTCTCTATCCTAGCCTCTCACAGCTGGAGGCCCATGCAAAAGGCAACTAATTGAGGATTTACTTGGGAGCTTACCCTTATGGTTGGATGGATGACCGCTTAAGTGTGATTTAGAGGCTTCCATTAGTTGTCGTAGCCGTAGGTGCGGTGGTGGTGGTGGTGGTGCACTTCTGGCTGCAGCACTTTAGCCACCGGTTAATCAATTACCCGCTATCCTACATATCCATTGAAATTTCCCGCTCGCTGACCCACAAATGCTGACCGGCTTATTGCTTCCATGTTCCACATTTTCAACTTTTGTTTCCTTTTCAGTTTTGTGCTCGTCCACGGGTTTTTATGTCACACAGATGCTGCTGCTGCTGCTGCTGCTGCAGCTGTCCCTGGATAAAAAGTATGATGGAGGAGCAAACTTTTTTTCTCATCGCTTTATACCGATTCCTTGGCCAATTGCCAAACAGAAATTGTACCCTGTGTATGTTCCCTAGTTGAGGTATTCACCGACTGCAGCAGGAAATGTTGTTCACTCTGGAGATCGGAGCTCTAATGATAGAATTGCCGAATATTACACATCCCTAATTGGGGCACAATCGGAAATGTTTTCATTAATCAGATCTCTCACGGGAAATTATAAACACCGAACAAAATATATATTTACTCTCGTACAGACACATAAGCCAGTTTTTTTTACTCATTTTCACAATGTGAGTTAATTAAAGGGCGACATGGCAACGCAAATTGACCCTCGCTGGGTGAAAAAATAAGAGCAAGTATTACATAAATTGTGTTTGGTCCCAAAAATTGACGTCATTTATGAAATATTTCATCTGTGGCAGGCAGGAGACTGACTAGAGTGAAAGCGGTTACAGAAACCCATCAAATTGACTTGAATTCGCATTTTTCGAATATTAAATAAAATTTGTAGCCAGCCCAGCAGTTGCGGTGACAGGTGGATTTCGGTTGTGTAAGCTTCATTAAGGCGGCAAAGGAATAAAAGGGATTATAGCTACATTTAAAAGGGAATGGGAAGCAGGTGTTTTACAACTTTAAATCAATTTGTATTGAGGAAAAAGTAATAAGATATTTTTGTAATTAAGAAAATTAATTGCAAGGCAAAACAAAATTATTTGACAAATCCCTGAAAGTCTTTCCAGAAATTAAACATATTTTAATACATTTACCTTAGTAAAACACCAGAAGACAACGATTTATTAATTGTAAATCACTCTAAAACCAGACTAAACTTTACTATTTACTGAAAAAGCAGTTATTGTTGTAAAATGTATAGTTTCTGGTAATAAATATAAATACTTTTGTCTTTTTTTATACATTTAACTTCATTTTAATAAATTCTAATAAAAAAGAAGCTTCCAAGTGATTTAAAAATTCAGCAGAATTTATTTAAAACATATTTCAAATTTAATTTCAACTAACAATCCATCAAAATGATTGTTCTACTATTTCTAAGTAAATATTATGCAATACAAAAATGTGTTTCTAAGCTAGATCATTTGATTTTATATTTTATGGGCAATAAATGGCTGCCAACTTTTATGGCTATTCCTGAACTCATGAAAATCCCACCGAATTTTGTCATCAAGTGTATTTCCATTTGCAAATCCGAAAAGATCATTTTTATTCCAAAAGCGTTTACTTTGTTTTGTTTTTCGAATAGTAGAGATTACGCTTTGATCTTGATCGTTTGGCGCTAGTCACGCCCTTTGTGGGTTATTCCGCCGGCGTCCATGAAGATGCGGATCACGCACGGATTGCCAAGTTCTTTCCCTCTCTCCTCAAATGTGAAGCTCTGTCTGGAGGAGAACATTGAACCCGTGAAGAGTGCTGGGAGATGGCTGATGTAATTAAGTCAGACAATGAGCAGGTCCGGGCGACAATTGAGAGGAGCAAGTGTGCAAAAGCAACACAAGTGCCGGGAGTGAGGAAACAAGATTTACTCCATGCGATTCTCAATGGCCAAAATGGTAAAGGTCAGTGGGGCCGAAAGCCTGTCATAGCCAAAAACGGAAACTTGTTCGAGAGCCGCGAGATTTTTTTTTTTTTTTTGGCTCCGTCGGATGTGTCATTCTCCTGAGTCAGTCTCAGTCTTTCCCTCGCTCTTTTTCGCACTTGCCACCTAATTGTTTCCATTCGCTTTGAGTTCATTTTTAGAATCTTAATGGGGATTTTGGGAAGAACAATCAAAGGTAAATGGAAAGTGAATACAATTGCCTGGCCTTATATAGGATCCCAAAACTGCATTTCTATATGCAACACAAGATACATCGATAAAAATACACAGATACATACGCACGATCTCAGGCGATTCGCATACAGGAAGTTAAATTCACAAAAACAAGTTTTCGAGCTCGGTTTCTTTGCTTGTTTTTTGTTTTGTTTGCTTTGTTTTTATGTTTTTCTGCTTTTCTGTTTTGTTGTTTTTCTACTTTTTTTTGTTGTTGTTGTTTTGTATCTTTTCTGTGTTAGTAGACAAAAAAAAGATACACAAAGACACTTTCACGTGGAGTGTGAAGTCATAGAAAGACTTCAATCATTAGTAACTAATTAGGGAAAAATTATTTCAGTGCCGATAAGAGCACAGAAAACTGTAGTTCGCAGTGATAACAACATCTATTCTCTTTTCAAGATTTCCTTCTTAGAAACAAGACTCACCGAGAGATACAAATGGCCCTTTTTGCCATCGCAATAGTTGGAAGTAATTATGGAGAAACACTGGAACGATAAGACTGCGGACATCTATCTCAGTGCAAACAATCAGAATTCCCAGACCGCAAAAAAATAATACTTTTGGGGTCGTAAAACATGGAACCACGTATAAGCTTGGGGATCATTCCGAAACTTTGCCAGTTTGTGTGCTCAGCTGTTGCGGACTGCTTGACATTGATTCAGATTATTCCCAAGGGCAAAATTAAACATAGAATTGGGACCGGGAAGTTTCGTTAATTTATGAAACAATTAAAATATACTTTATCGTTGCCCAAATTGGGCATAGCACCAAATTCAAACAAAATCAACAAATATGGCGGAGATAAGAGTTTGGAATACGTAACTAAGGTCTGTGCTCAGACTGGCGACGATCGGAGATAAGGCGCCCTGCAATTGCATTAAAAAATTGAGAATCTGTGGAGCAAGATTATTCAGTTGCTTGACCCCCTGACCCATATTCCGCAGCTGTACGTAATTTATAATATTATTGTTTACCAATCTCACTTGTTGATGAACCACATTTTGACGTTATGGGAATTACACAACTGGAAAGTGTGTGTATAAAATTAAGTGAGTAAAATTTAATATGAAAATTTAACTTTATTATTCATTAGTAGTTAAAACAAACTCTGCAAAGGTAAGGAAATTATAATAATAACCTAGCTTATATCTTATCGCCAATCATTTGATGAAATCTTCTTTGTATAATCAAATTTTTGATCCATAATTTCAATTAAATGATGTTCGAGCATGCAAAATTTGGAGCACAGAAAAGATATATAAACCGATGCCAACTAATATAAAATTTCAATTAAAAAAACTATACTGAGACTGTGAAGAAATGTCACTCAAATTGATCAAGTCCCTGCTGCTCCTGGCAATCGCAATCGTGGTGGGTACACTGATACACATAGTTCTATATATTAAAAGGATTTCTCCCTTAGGGTTTCGGGAGGGCTGTTTACGATGTGCGCATCGAGACGTTTACTAAAATTGAGGGAGATACTGAAACACTGATGGAGATCAACTTGCGGCTGGTTGGACGCCATCACTTACTGAACGGCACATGGATAAACCATGTGGACTTTGATGATACCTATGAGTTTGTCGGGGTGGTTGAGGCATTCGTTAATGGAGAGTGGAAGCCCTTAGCCCTCAATACACGATTAAGGGTATGCGCATTCATGACCGGTATTTATGAAAAATATTATGAGTCGTCTTTCAAGGATTCTAACATGCCCAAAGGCAAAGACAAGTGTCCGTTTAAAAAGGGTGAATACTACATGAAAAACGTAGAATTTGAATCAGATAATTGGCCACTGTACGCCAGACGAGGACTTAATAAGTTTAAACTTACTATTGTAAAAGATAATATAACATATGGTGGCCTTGTGGAAACTTTAATGATAACAGATCGTAATATTTGAGGGAAAATGCTAACCAAACAAATCTAGTAAAAGGTAATATGTAATATTGTTTACTTGGAAATAAAATATTTTATTATTGCCTACAGTTTATATTTTGTCTTGGAAATAAAATATTTAGTTATTGGCTACTCCTTGTTTATTGTTTACTTCAAGATAAAATTAATGACACACATTTTAACGTTATGACAATTTCACAACTAGAAAATATATATATACATTTAATTTAATTTAATAAAAAACTAATTTTTGTATTTGATCTTATGCGTTTAGATTTTCGAAATAAATTTTGCAGTTAACTTTTTTTTTATTTTTGCATTTAATAAATAACATAATAATCAAACTAAATTTTTGTAAAGATGAAGTACAAATAAATAATTTGCTGATCAATATCTTATTTCCGATCATTTGATGAAATCTTTTTTTTAAATCTAATATTTGATCAACGATTTTAATTATATCTCAATGGTATTTGAACATGCAAAATTTGGAGCACAGAAAATATATAAAAACTTTAGTCAACTAATATAAAATTCGATTTAAAAACTGTATTGAGCCTGTGAAGAAAAGTCGCTCAAACTATTCAATTTCTTTCTGCTCCTGACATTCGCAATCGTGGTGGGTACACTGATACACATAGTTCTATAGTTCTATATACCAAAAGGATTTCTCCCTTAGGGTTTCGGGAGGGCTGCTTACGATGTGCGCATCGAGACGTTTACTAAAATTGAGGGAGATACTGAAACACTGATGGAGATCAACTTGCGGCTGGTCGGGCGCCATCACTTACTGAACGGCACAGTGATAAACCATGTGGACTTTGATGATACCTATGAGTTTGTCGGGGTAGTTGAGGCATTCGTTAACGGAGAATGGAAGCCCTTAGCCCTCAATACACGATTAAGGGTGTGCGCATTCATGACCGGTATTTATGAAAAATATTATGAGTCGTCTTTCAAGGATTCTAACATGCCCAAAGGCAAAGACAAGTGTCCGTTTAAAAAGGGTGAATACTACATGAAAAACGTAGAATTTGAATCAGATAATTGGCCACTGTACGCCATAGGAGGACTTAATAAGTTTAAACTTACTGTTGTAAAAGATAATATAACATATGGAGGCTTTGTGGAAACTGTAATAATTACAGATCGTAACATTTGAGGGAAAACGCTAACCAAACAAATCTAGTAAGAGGTAATATGTAATATTGTTTACTTGGAAATAAAATATTTTATTATTGCCTACTTATTGTTTATTGTAATTTAATTTTATTTATATTTTAATTTTACATTTTGTCTTGCAAATAAAAAATTTAGTTATTGGCTACTCCTTGCTTATTGTTTACTTCAAGATCAAATTAATGAAACACATTTTAACGTTATGACAATTTCACAACCAGAAAATGTATAAATAAATTTAATTTAATTCAATAAAAATTAATGTTTGTATTTCAAATGAATTTTTGTATTTATTCGTTTAGATTATCGAAAGAAATTGTTTAGTTAAACTTTATTATATATTTTTTCATTTAATAGATAAAATAATAATCAAACTAAATGTTTGTTAAGATAAAGAACAAATAAATTATTGTCTGATCCATATCTTATTTCCGATCATTTCATGTAATCTTTTTTTAATATCTAATCTTTGATCCATGATTTTAATTATATCTAAATGACATTCAAACATGCAAAATCTTAAGTGCAGAAAAGATATAAAAACCGATGCCAACTAATATAAAATTGCGATTAAAAAACTGTATTTAAATTGTGAAGAAATGCCGCTCAAATTGATCAAGTCCTTGTTGCTCCTGGCAATTGCAATTGTGGTTCGTATATACACACTAAGAGGACATAGTTATATATACTAAAAGGTCTCATATCCCTTAGGGTCTCGTGAGAGCTGTGTACGATGTGCGCTTTGAGAGGTTTACTAAAATTGAGGGAGATACTGAGACACTAATGGAGGTAAACTTGCGGCTGGTTGGACGCCATCACTTACTGAACGGCACATGGATAAACCATGTGGACTTTGATGACACCTATGATTTTGTCGGGCTGGTTGAGGCATTCGTTAATGGAGAGTGGAAGCCCTTAGCCCTCAATACACGATTAAGGGTATGCGCATTCATGACCGGTATTTATGAAAAATATTATGAGTCGTCTTTCAAGGATTCTAACATGCCCAAAGGCAAAGACAAATGTCCGTTTAAAAAGGGTGAATACTACATGAAAAACGTAGAATTTGAATCAGATAATTGGCCACTGTACGCCAACCGAGGTCTTAATAGGTTTGAACTTGTTATGATGAAAAATAATACAATGTATGGAGGATTTCTGATGACTGCAACTTTAACAGATCGTAACATTTGAGAAAAAAAGGAAGCTATACAAATGCGGAACATGGTAATTGGTTTAAAAAGCTTATAAAATGTTATATGTTTTAATTTGAATTAAAATATTGGTTATTGGTTACTTCTTATTAATTGTTTACTTCAAGAAAACAAAGTGCGACTACATAGCTAGGTTGATGTACTCTGCTGCAATTGTTTATGGTAAATCTGACAATAATAATAATATAAATAAATAATAAAATTAATAGAAAACCTTAAGGTATTCCTTGACTTGAACTCTGCAAAAATCGCTCCTTTTTTATATAAATACCTCACAATTTCTTAGAAGCACTTTTCTGCAAAGGCTTGAATTTCCCTAAATGATAATTTTCTCTTGTCTCTGAGACACCCTTGTCACGTGAATCTGCTTATGCTCCATCAACGTTCAACGGGGTTCTTTTGGCCCACTCGAGTGCAGGCAGGCCTCAGGTTTCTCAAGTCCCACAAGCTTACCCCTTCGACGGTGCAACCCAACGAATGCGTTTCGTGTAATTATTTGGCTTTTGGAATTCGACAAACTCGTTTTAAGCTTTTTGTTTTAAATTACTTTGCTTGCCTCGGATCGGTTTGTTGGAGTTTTGGCTCTGGGTTTGGCCTGAATGAAAGGGGCTTCCGTGAAGTAGCCGAGCTGCAAGCCACCCACCCAGATGACTCGCCAAGCACAACAAAGCACCCAAATCGGTGTGAGTTAGATGGAGTGGATCGGATTACAGGCCAGGCACAGAGATTCAACGGCAGCGGAGTGGCAAATAATCCTCTTAGTCAGCTCGCTTCGGCTCGGGAGAATGAGTTTGAATGGAACTGTTTCTGTATCCGTATCTCTTTCTGTTTCTGTAAACGTATATATCTGCATCTGTAAGTGTAATTGTAACTGGGTCTGCGACTGCAATTGTTGTTGCAGCTCTTAATTGCACAAGTCACCGAAAAGTCACATGTCACCACCACCAACTGGGCGAGAGATGTGCCAAGAGAGCGTCGTGTCGTGTAGTGTCGGGAGGGAGATTGTGTTTTAATTTCATTCATTGCCCAAGATATCTCATCCCATGGCGAGTGTCTGTCTCCCACAAGGTGGCTGCCCAGCTGAATCATCTGTCAGTCCAGTTCAGGCCACTCCATCCTCCAGAGAGTTCGCTGATCTGGCTGATAGCTTTGTCTCCCCCCAAACACACAGAGAACACTGGCCTCGATCATTGGCCGGAGTACGGTTTGGCCTCTCTCACGGTAATTGATCGATTTACGATCGAGTCAAGGGGCCCAGAGACTCACTGAATGATTCTTAAGAAAAACGGAATCTTATAATTACAGCTTTGCAGAGGAAACAAAAATTGTATTAAAAATTTTTAAAAAAAAGAATTATAAAAGGAGGAACTATGATTGAAATTTAAACTCTTTTCTAATATATTTTCTTACTTTCTCAATAATTTAATTTGTTTTTACACTAGTTTCAAGCTGTCATATATAGTTTCAAGTAATTAATCGTGAATTTTTAATTGTTTTCCTATATTTCTTGCTGTGTGCTGGTTGTCTTGGACATTTCAGCACTAGATGACAGCATTTCAAGTGGGTGTGTTTCTGCAAACCGGTATCCAAGTCGTTGGGGTACATATAGATCTGCATCCATTGGTCATTGGTACACTCGTTCAACCGGCTGTGAAGGCCGTGCCATGAGTGAGAGACACCAATTCAAACAAAAACTTTGTGACACAGATAAATCCTAGCCTATTACCCAGGCAGATAAGAATGTTATATAAGCGGGTTTTTTTGGTTGATTTAATTACAGTGCACTATGGGTAAAAAACCCGATTTTGGTGCATAAACCTATTTATTTTTTTAATTAATTTTTATGAATGGCCCATACTAATCGAAACTAGACATCTTCATTTCAAAAAAACCGCCCTCCAAAAATTTTTGGTGGCAACTCTGTAGTGTTGCCACTCCAACAAAGTCAGCTGTTCGAGAGGCTTTGCTATGTCGTTAAATTGGCGCGAAAAATTGGCAAACTTTACGTGCTTGTTGTTTTCTGTGAAAAAAAAGTTTAATAAATATGAAAATGGAAATTCCTTGCAAAGGTATTTATTAATGCAATTTAGCTTAAACATTTGATTTTATGTGTCTTGTTGTCCACCTGTGAACTGTTTTATATGTGCGTCTTTATAGATTTGAACTAACAATTGTGTTTGTGTTTTGTGGAGTATAACTTATTAATAGCACAGACTTGCAAAAGAGTAAGAACGAGAAATTGATTACAAAAGTGTCCATATTGTCATACAACTAACCGTTTTTGCTCATTTTTGCTCCTTTTCGCTAAACTTGCGTTTATGTAGACACATATGAGTTTGGTCACGGGGCTCTTGCAGTTTGGGAAAGCAACAAACGCTCGCGAGAAGCATTGGAGACTTACATATTCGACAAATTGAATGCCGATCATCAAAATGAAACAATAATAAAAACAATATCAACTAAAATTACTAACTTTATAAATTACATAAATAAACATTTGCCTCGATGCTGCCGAAACATAAAGCGATTTAGACAAAAACACGCTATGTGGCTAGCCGGTAATATGACTATACTTTCTGATAGAAATGAATCCCCACAGAAGAAAGGTGGTCGTCCAAAATTGTCATATGAAGCTGCTGGTAAACGACTCAAAATAAAGTTGGCATCTGAACTTGCGGTAGAAAATGAAAATTCAACTTCTTTGTTACTACACGCTGCTAACATTTCCGCCGGGTTGACAATATGTCAGATGTTTTTCACAGAGCTATGGATTCGTCTGATCCCCTATTATATAGTTTTTGCTCAACAAAAACCAACCGGATGCCTCTGCCAGCAGAGGTTGTAGATCTTTTGGATTCGCCAATCATATCCCCAGGCACAGAAGACACAGATGAAGAAAATTGTAACGATGATGTAAGTGACACTTTTGAAATAGAATTAGAGGAAGAGGTACCAGACGATATTGAAAACTAAAAAACAAGGAAAAAAAGAGTAAGTTAAAATTGTTGAGTTATTAAAAAAAATTAATCGAATTTTTTTTCAGTGTTCTTCAAATGTAACAATGGATCCCAAATATGTTACCGGTTTTTTTCTATAGTGTAACACCAAATAGGATTAAAATTATAATTTATAATAATTAAATATTTTAAAATGTATTTTTAACCACTGTGCGATGGACAAATTAAAAAAAAAAACAAAAACCAAAATTTTGTTTAAGTTTAAATAATACACCAAAAAAAGATTCAAGTCAATATCTTAAAAACTAGAGTTTATGCACCAAAAACGGTTTTTTTGCCCACAGTGCAGTGGCGAAAAAATGCCTTAACCTTGGTTAAGAAGTTACAATCAATCCGAGAATATGTGAATTTTGGGTGGGCAAAAAAGATACAGATACTTTTAAGCTGCATTGCAGTTTGACGTCAGCTCTTGGATAATAATTCATACTCATAGCAAAAAACCACACACATCCCAGGTTCCGCGTGTGTGTGTTTATTCAACTAAACTTTCTGCAGCTGATAAAACAAAAGACACTTGTGCCTTGAAACGGGAAGCTACGAGGGGGAGCAAAGAGGAACATGGCTAAAAGGGAAATGAATATATGGCTCTCTCTCTGGGAAGCCAGAAGCAAACAAACAACAGTTATTAAGGCAACATTTGGCTGAAATCATTTCACGTACCAGTTCCCAAAGCCTGGCCATATTACTCTTTATATCACACATATTTTTTATATGTATATCTGTTTGTGTTTGCATCTATCTCGGGGGCATTTGACGCATGTTTGGGAATTATAAAGATGCCAAATAATTAAAAATGGAAAACAATGGAAGCCGCAACAACAGGAGCCATGCGTCAATATCTCTGAGATAAACAGAGATGCATTGCTGTAGTCTGAATAATTTACACACGTGTTTATATAATTAGAAAGAGCACAGTGGTGACTTAAGATTTATTTTTGAAGTAATATTATCTACAGTCTGGGTAAATAATCAGTGTAAGAATAAAGCAGTAATCTTTTACTGGGTTAGTGAGTTATAAAACAGATTTGTAGCTAACAAAGAGTATAAATTAAAGAGGCAGATACTATAATGCTTTCTTTTAAAAATCTCAGAATTGATTTCATGCCCTCCAATCACCATAAACACCTCTCCAGAAGCTATAACCAAATTAATTTCCAAATGATGAGAACAAACAAATACAAATCCCATTAAAACCAAGACAATCGCATTGATTTTATTGATTTCCTGCCACCAAACTTGTGCCAAAATCAGTGAGCACTGTGCACGGGGCAATACTGTCAAAAAAAATATGATAAACGTGGGCTTGTGTATCCCACAATCAGGGGGAGTGAGGTGGGATGTTGTGCTGTCACAAGGCATTCATGAAATGTACAAAGCGTCCGATCGAACAAAACTACGAAAATAACTCATACGCCGGGGAGGCTTCCGGGGGATGTAAGTAAGTGAGGCGACGAGGTGGACAAAAATTCCGTGGGAGGAGTGACTTGACAACGACGTGTTCTTCGTTCACTATCTGCTCGATGATTATAAATAGATTTTTACCACAAAAAAAAATAAAGCAAAAACTACAAACAGTCAGTCACGGCCACAACGCCTTCCTGCTGCTTCTTGAATGCTTAAATGTTGTCTCTATGTTTACCCAAGAATCAGAAGAAACAAACATTCAACGAGCTGATAATGAAGACAAATCAACAGTGCATACACCCCCACACAGATCAGACTATATTAGAGGTCCAATCTGGTTGGATAGATCGGATTATGTTAGCACTAGATGCAGAGAAAAAAGTAAAGTATACCCAAAAGGAGTATTTAATAATTATTTATGGGATTTTTAAACAGAATTCTACCGCAGAAACTTTATAAACATCTTTATTAAGAAATAGGAATTGTTTTCTTTATTTATTTCTTTCTTTTGATGTATTTAAACAAACGTTAATTTCTTTTTTTCATAGATTTCTGTACCATTTCCCATTATATATTTATTAAATATATTCCCAAGTTAAATTTCTCTCTGTGCAGCCTCATCACTTGCTCTAAAAGAGCTTTTACATTCGGTTTGTTTGTTTGTCCGCTTGTTTGTTTAGCATCTTCTCGCCGGGACTTAATCTGGGCAATAGGGATTAGCTGGAGGCGAGAGCACATCCGACACAAGAAAGTCATGGAGAGAAGTAGGAGAACTTCATAGAGGAATCCAACTAAGAAATGGGAACAGCAGCAGCAGCAGCAGCAGCAGCCGCACAACTTTTGATCTCTGAATATGTAAAACTTTTATCGTACGATTTGTATATATATGAATCCAAAGAGCAGTTCAAGAATCTCGCCCAAGAAGTTTAACCAGAAGTCGTTTTTCTAATCAAAGAAAAGAAAGTGAGTCGGAATATGTGTTTAAAATTCAGCTGGCATAGGGAACAACATTCCAAAAATGTAAACTCTACAGGCATTTCTGCTTTAAAAAAAAATGAAAAGTGGGATAAAGTGGGAAGTCAGTGGTGATTTGTGGGGTTAAACTTTAATTGGCGTGTGCAGGCCAGCACACATCGGTTACTGTGACCCAAAAACGCCGACATGCGACAAAGTAAGAGCAATCAACAAAAAAAAAAAAATAACAACAGGAAAAAGTTGAAAAATACACACACGAAAAATTAAATAAATAGGTGAATGGCTGAACCGAGTGAACAACTGAGCGCTTGAATGAATGAACGAATGAATGGGTGGCCCTAAGCCTCTTGTTCATCGCAAAAAATGAGACAAAAAACTAAAGTAAATATAAGAAAACATTGACTTGACTTTGCTGAATTTCCTAAAATGGTTATCTTTGTTGCTTTTGTTGCTGTGGCCGCCACACAGCCCAAAATTTGTATAATTTCGTGGGGCTTGGCTTTGTTTTAAAATCGCGCTTTCTCCCGCCTGAGAATGAGAAACGAAAACAAAAGTCAATGACGAATTTGAGAAATTTTGTGGAACGTCTTTCTAGTAACCCTAAAAACCGGAATCAAATGGCGTGACTCTATGTTTTTCCTTCCAAATGGAGCAGCAGTTCCCCAAAAAATAATAATGCCCCTGCCATTAACTTTGGGAATGAGTATTTTTATCTTAACACTTTTCTGAACTCACATTTGTTCCTGATCCACGCCGAGATGTAAACATTTCGCCAACTTATTTGTTAAAGTACTCTTTGTGTGCGCTCGTTTTTTATGTCTTTTTAATTGCCACTTTGAGATGGAAATTTTAAGTGTTTCCAGTAAACGATAATGGGGATATAGGGGATATTTGAAGGGTAGGAGCACACTTCCACTTGGCACAATCTGCCTAAATAAACATTGCCTCTAGCCATGCTGCTTAGTTTATTGCCAACTTAAACTTCTTCTTCGAGATTTCTGCTGACTTTATGGAAAAAGTTAATTGAAATTTTCCGTTTCCCCCACTACAAGTTATATTTCCATTAAAATTAATCAATTTTCAAGTGCCATTAATGAGGTAACTGCGCTCAAGCTATGAAGTCGAAGATTATGAAAACATTTCCGCCTATGACTTTTAAATGAAATTAAATTCAATGCTCGCTCAAAGGCGTAATTAGACAATATGTGAAAACTCATTCAGCGATTGCACAAAAGCCAAAGGCGAACACATTTCACTGGCCAAGATAAAATAATATAGACACAAAACGAACTGCAAGGCGAATCGAACAAAAGGCAATAAACGAAGGCACCGGAGATATATAGCTTCGCGGATTGGGAAACGAAATTAAAAGTTTTAACGACTGCGACTACCGATGGGGAAAAACAAGTGACAAGAGAGCGATGACAGTCGCAGGGATTGTTAAAACTTTAACTTTTATACAACTTGATGGGGAAGTTTGAAATGATTCCAGATACTTCAGAATTTTTTTAGATTCAAAATGTAGTAAATAATAGAAAAAGTATTGGTTTCCTTATACATTTGATAGAGGATTATTCATTAGGAGCTTTTAAACATTATATTTCTGGTTTTAAAACTATAACAATAAATATATATTTAAGTAGTAAATATAGGCCTTAAAATATTTATGGCTTGAGGCTTTTCAATAACTTTGTGTCAACAAAAGTAAAGCTGTAAAAATGCAATAAGAAAACCCTTAGAGATACTCAGTTTTAAGCAAATATAAATTATGTTTACGGTTAATTTTCCATTGGTAATCACAGCTTTAACAACCTTATAAAACCATAAATATTTTAACTGTAATGTTTCTTAAAATAAAAATTTTATTTATTTCTTTTTAGTTCCTAAAAATCAGTTTAAACAAGCCTCCAGTTCGATTTGAATAACCTCCTCCCATAAAAAGGACATAAAAATCATGAAGAATGGATTCTAGGAGGCTTCCTGTGTTCTCGGCTGAGGTTGAATGCCCTCGTTGCCAAAGTTTGACAGCGAGGAAGTCCTTAAATCGTACCAATCACTGTCGCTTTAATCGATTTTCCCACATTTTTCGCAAATCGCAAAAGTTTTACTGCAGTTTCAGCTGTTGGAGGGTCTTTGTTTCAGCGACTTTGATTGATATTGTGTGACACACACTCGGCGTCGATTCAATTTCAGTTTTCGTCACCGTAACTGTTACGATTTTTTGTGTTTTTTCGGGGGTTTTCGGTTTTTTGAGTTTGCCGAAAAAAAAGACATCACGTAATATCGTATTTGGACTATTGAAATGCCAAGCCGACATGATTTCTCAGGCCATATGAGTGTGGGAAGTTCACAGGGAAGCTTGCAAAATGCATTGACAAATAGGTTTTCCAAATAAAAACAAACTCAAAATCAAAATAATAAGGTAAAGGAGAAAATAACAGGCATAGAGGGCTTTGTTAGGGTTCATTTGTAAAGAAATTGCTGGTACAAAGGGTTTCCTTTCAGAACTAATAAGGAAATACATTTTTCAGCTTAAAAATTCGTTAAATTTCAGTACGTTTTTTCAAAAAATATTAAATTAAAAATATTTTTATTATAGTCAACTTGAAACTTTGGATAGTTAAAGCGTGTATAATATTTAAAATAGTTTTAAAATTAAATCCTTTTAGACAACTCACCTTCCACTTGCTTTCCTTGCGTTTCCTTGCTTGCTTTCAATTTACACAGCGCCTTTTCATTCAATTCGATTGTTCATTGAGATTCATTCGCACATCCATTTGTGGATTTATGTGTAAACACAGATATTTATAAGGAGATTCCCTCTAATTATTTGGCATTAAATTGAACATTTCGAACGCTGAAAATAAATGAGAAAAATGTATCTTAATTTTTTCTGTTGAAACTCAAAACCAAAACAATCGCAAATATCTTTCTCTTTTTCGAGGGAGATATCTCTCTCAACGAACCCGCTCTTCTTGGAGCAAGTCGAGCGGGACGGAGACTTGAGACCGGTTTTGGCTTTTCTTAATCATTGGAAGAGGGAGGCAGGCGCAGAGCTGAGCTTATTGTCCAAACACCGTTAGAAAGAGAGCGCAACGCGATCTCTCGATTATGCTGATGCCTTAATGTTGTTAGTGTTTCTCTCTACCTTTTGGTTACGTGCGAAGATTTGGCAAGCAAAACCCAGCAGCGGCTAATTGGGGCTACCAACAAAAAGGGTACAAAAACGAGGGGAGAGAGAGGCACAGAGCTTCAGCCAAGCGCAAGAAATGGAACAGGCCAAAACGAATATTGGAATTACACATCAAGGTGTAAATGCAGTGGAAATCACTTCAAAGAGACCTCGAAATTGTTAACAATAGGAATATAAACATGTGTGCGATGTATGTCATAAGAAATGGGAAAGAAAAACGCTTTAAACTATAATTTTAGACGAAAAACTAAATAAATCGGGATATAAATACGAGTATTTATAAAGATTTATGTTGGTAGCCTATAAATTCATTATAATGGAATTTTTATATATTTAAAATAACGTTTTATTGGCAAATTTCCAGGAATATGTAGGAAATGTAGTTAACACTTCATAAAAGAATCGGATTGAATAGTTTACTGTTTCTGTGAAATATTTAATTTTTTCATATAAACAATAGATTTAACTTAAAAAATTTTGAAGATAATAAACTTATAATTGCTTAAGTTTCAAAAAAGTTCATTAAATCGAGTGATCAGTGTGCATATATAGAGCTCTAAATATGCTAATGAACTCATAGATCAATGATTGTATTTATTTGAATGAAATTATTATAGATTTTTGTATTATAAATAAAATGGAATTTTGTCATCAATATATTTTCTATTTTTACCTGATTTTAAAGTCTAACTTTTCCTATAGAAATAATAAACCGAATATCCCAATTCATTCAAATATAACTTAGCATTTATAGCTAATCTAATTTATTTATTTAATTTTAATACAACTGCAAACAAGTATTTTTGGATTTTCCTATATATTATCGGTTGTCTCAATCAAATCGATTTTTTGGTTAAAAACACTTGGGTATTTCAAGGTTTTACCGCGTTTCCAGGGTTTTCTTTTGAAGTCACAATTAAGACGCCTCAATAGAAAGTTTCTTTATTCGATTTTGGATCCATTTTGTCACACACTTTTTAAGAACAAATGTTGTTGTTACGACGGAAAACCAGTTTCATTTTATTTTTTGACAATTAATTTCCAACCTGAATTCCCTTAATCATTCCCGAAGAAATGGAAGTACCGAATGCCATTGATCGTTTATCGGCAATCAATGAGGATATGATTTTGCCATTAGCACAGGTCTGCAAATCACTCGTTCTATTGTCAAAAATCACACAAGCCGCAGCTGTACATGCAAATAAATAATAAATAAATAATGTATGAAAATACATACGAGTATTTTGTACTTGTGGCAGTTGTACTTAGCGTGCGTTTTTCTGTTTTTTTTTTGTTATTTTCCTTCTGTTTTTGTGTTTGCTTATGAGTTGGTTCCGTCTGGCAATGAGCGATTATGCAAAAATAAATCAATTGAAAAGCAACAACGTTGAAGAAAACCGAAGAGAACGCCACAAAGGAAAACTCGGCGGGGGAGCGAGGGTCAGGCAGGTCAGGCAAGGGGGAATCTGTAACAAGTGCCTCCAAAAGGAAAAACAGGGTGTCCTCTCCGCTTCAAGGATTCTATTTTATCACCTTGGTAATGTTCACGCTCTTAAGAGAGCAATGAATAAATTACCATAGATACAATTTGATAGATAGGAAAAGAGGGTATTTAGCGGGAAAATAGGAAAGAAAAACCTGCACCTGCTAGGGAAAATGAGGTTTTTAAGAAGCTAAAAAGAAGCTCTTTGAATATAAATCAAAAAACAAAAAATAAACCCGTTCTAAGCAACAAAATAATTATTTTTCATGGGTTTTCTTATCTAGTTTATCATTTAAATAAACATCCTTTATTAAAAGATCCTATTCGATCTTAATTTATTTTTTTAGGTGTATATTTTGAGTAAATTTCATTAATTATGTTATTAAATTTTTTATGTTTAACCATTTTCAGGAACTTAAAAAAAAGTGTAGAATGTCAGAGAATTTAGTCGTAAAAAACGTTCAAATTTTTAAATAAATAATAACTTTTTGGAATAATAAAAATTTAAAATATAGTATGAGGTTTTCTTCCAAAAAACCTTGTAAAAACTTTTCAAAGTTTAAATAAATATTCAAAGATCCCAGCTGATTTCTCAAACTGCAACACTTTTATTTTGAAAACACGTTTATTTTAATAATAAACTTGTATCTCATCACATCTTTATATCACTTTCGTATAGATATTTCAGCACTTTTCGCATTGCAATGCTCTTTTACACGTTTGACCAATTTGTTTATTGCATTATGAAAGAACAATAAATAGTTTACCACAGAGAACTCTCGAGAGCGAGAGAAAGAGACCCACACGCACACATCCACATCCAGCGTTACCTGGGTATGTAGAGCGAGACGAGTCTGGGAGGCCAAAAAGGGACTGAGGGACGAGGGGCATGAAGACGAGACGGAACAGATGTCCACGTCTCTCACCCACACACAACCACCGCAAATAAGAAACATTAGAGCACACACACATTGTTTTTTTTTTTGTACATCGTTTGCATTCACCTTGCTCTCTCTTTGTTGTCATACTCCTTCGCCTCTGCATTTACTCAAGGACTTTCTTGTCCTTATCACTGCTTTGTTTGGGTTACTGAACCGTAACTGCACATTATTTATGTTTTATCACACCCACACACACACGCGTGGCCTCCCGGAGCCTACGAAAATTTACGCGCGATGCTTTTCCGCGAAAGTAGCGCAAAATCAATCTTATTCCTTTGTTTCGCCGTTTCCTGCGTTTCGATAACCCTATTTCCGTTTGCTTTTCATAAACACAGCTGTTTTTCCGATTTCATGGATTATTTCTATTTTACAGGCACTTTTGTGTTTTTAAGCAAATTAAATCGGCGAATCGTTCGAATTGTTGTTATTTTTTCGAATGCTCTCTCGGGTACTTGTATTTATAGGCAGTTCAGTGTTGTCAGTTTAGCTTATATCACGCTATTTTTGGAGAATCGGTCGGAACGGAAACGGAAGTCTGGCAACGCAGTTATTAATCGATAAAATAGGGAAAAATAAGGAAATAACTAAAAATAATTATAATTTTATGATTTTAATTTAGCACTTAGTAAGTATGATCCTAATTTTATTCTTCTTAGATTCCTTAAAAGGTTTAAAAAATTAAAATTTTGTGAATATGCTTAGCCTGGATTCAAACCAATTGGTTAAAACCCGAATTTCGCATTATAAGTATTATTTTATGATTTTAATTTAGCATTTAGTAATAATTTGACCTTAATTTTATTTTTTTTTTCTGGTGTTCTGAAAAGGTTTTAAAAATAAAGAAAATTGAATATGCTTAGCCAAGACTCGAACCAATAGGATAAAACCAGATTTAATTTTGTTTTTCCAAAAAATGAATTTCTTTTAAGAAAATACTTACTTTCAAAAATTTTCTTTTAAAATAAAAACAAACCAAATCGCACATGTTTTTAGGTAAATATACATTTATTTCATTTAATGATTTCTTGCTTTTTCCAACAATGTAAATATTCAGCTAACGATTTTTGCTCTCTGGTATTCAATCATCTTTCCTGTGTCAACGTGTTAATTTCGAATTGCATTTAGGGTTCTGTTTTAGTACAGTTTAGTAATAATAACTAATGGATTACAACGATCGATTAATACCCTCAATAAAAAAGTAAAAAACTCACTTGCTCGCCGAAGAACAACAAACTAAGAAACACAGAATGTGAGTGGAGGAGAGGAGATGTCAAAATACTCGAATCAATGCAACTACTAACGTACGCATCTAGTTTAGGTTTAGGTTTGGGTTCCGGTATGTGTGTATATATAATAATAATCCTTATGCTTAGGTATATATCCTTCATGAGTGTAGAATCACAGCCTTTTCATCGAACCATCAGAGTTCTGTTGTGTTTTGAATTGTCAAGTATTTCTGTTAGGGTGATATATAATAGGTATATCTAGGTCTAGGCATTACATGTATCTAGTTTCAGTAATTAGCATTGTATTTTCGGTTCTGTTAAACAATAGTCGTTAGGTTGGTTAGGTTGCTTCGCTACGGTTCTAGGTACTAACGCTAACTCTCTACTTATATACAAATAAATATGCAAGTGTGCCCTTCCCCGGGCACATTTTCAACTAAATCTCGGATAGCTAACTTGGAAATCTTCGCTAAACAGTTAATTCAATTGGTTACTAAGTACATTTACGATATAATAATTTGCAGGGCGGCTAAATGAACTAAACTAACGAAACATTATTACTGATAATCGGTGTCGAAGGCCACTTATTTTAGGGTGAAAGCACTTGTGTACAAGTTCATGTTCATGGGTGTTGCTAGTCGTCGTGGTTTTTTCTTATCCTAGAGTTTGTTTGCCGCTGAGATAGCCGCCGAGGAATTGCATTTTGGCGCTCGATCAGGTAATCGTTGTTATAATCTGATTCTTAGACCCATAATCGGTGATTCTGCAAGGGAATTTATAATTATTCAGACAAACTAACTAAAATATTGTTCAAAAGCAAAGCAATGTACAAATAAAAAGACACAAAATCATAATATTGAACTCATAAAGATGGAAACTCAAATCGTGCAAAAGGAAAACTGTCATTGGGATTATTTTGTGCCTTTTTACCTATAGATTGATGAGGCTGACGTGGAGCGCGACCAAGTAACTAACAAACCCTCACCTCTGCTGCGCTCCCGTTTGCTCTGCAGTATAACTTTGGTGCTGTCGTCGGGACACATCGAGATGCGCACTGTGGTGAGCAGCAGGCTGCAAAAAGAAAACAATTTTATAATGAAATAAAGAGATATTCTTCCCTTCTTTTCAACTTACCGTGGCAGAACAGCCACAACTGTGGAGAGCAGTATCACCAGCCAGTGAACAGCGGAGCCGAAGCACACAAATATCACCCAGTAGGTGGAGGGCAGGCCAAAACAATTGACGCACATCGAGTTGTACACAATTGAGAAGAGGTAGAAGGAAGCCAGGCTAACCCCAATGGATATGACATGCAGCACAGTCTGAAATATAAGAGATATTTAATTAAATATGCTAAATAATTGTATTTTTAAGGCGTAGGACTCACCCAGGAACGTATTTCAATGGCACAATGCACCAGATTGGCAAAAAGACAGGAGGCCGTTATGGTAGTGCCAAACTCCCATATGCCCACGTCAGTCTCCGCATAGGCGCACAGCGCCACAAAGAATATAACGAGGCTCTGGTACAGGGCATCCAACAGTATCAGCCAAAAGTCATGTGGTCTATAAGCTAAGCCCAGTCGACCCTGAAAACAAAGATAATAATGCATTTCAGTAAAGACATTAAGATGTAAGAGAGGCTTGAAACACCTACATTTTTATAGAGATACGGATTCTTTAGGAGGAGATCTTCTGGCACTCGTTTGTCGTACACTCCAATGGCCAAGGGCGGCAGCGAGGTGAATATCAAGTTGTACAGCATCAAATACATCTGGTCCATCATCACAGAGCCAGAGAAGCCGCAATATAGCTGATACCAAAATATCAGAAAGACAAAGGCCTGAAAATTAGAGACTTATAAGTAAATTTGATGCCTAAAAATGCTTTAAAATATAAATACTTACCGCATTCTTGTAAAAGAAATACAAAATCATGCGGGACAAGCGATCGTAGCACCAATAGCCATGCGAGAGCAGCAACCGTTCCAGGTAACGAAACCGGGACAGTGTGAAATCGGCGGCCATTACAGCCTGCATGCCCTCTTGCCCGGAGATGCCCACACCCACATCAGCCATCTGGATCATGGACACATCGTTGGCGCCATCACCAATGGCCAGAGTACGCAGATTCAGCTCTTCCTTGACCACTTTGACTAGGTATGCCTTTTGCAGCGGCGTGGAGCGACAGCAGAGCACCGAGGCGCATCGCTTGGCTAGCCGCAAAAATGGCAGTATCAGTTTGGACCTGGCAGAAACGAAAAACAACAGAGATTAGTAAAGAAAATAAAGCAGATTTCATGAGAAACTCACTTGGGATCCAGGATAAAGGTAAGCGTCTTGCCATCTACAACTAAGGCTCTCTGCTTTTTCCTCAACGTTTGGCCATAGCCCAGGGAGGAGGATGTCTTGGCATTCTCCATGTCAGTCAGATAGAAATTAATGGCTGTTTCTGCTGCGTCGCGAGATCGAGCTGTCAATCTAAGGAAAAACATAAAGAAATTGAATTAGATTAGTAAATTATTTACCTCTATCCCAATCAACCGTTCCACTTACTTGATTAGCTCCATTTGCTGGGTAAATAACTTTGCAGAATAGGCAATATTTATGGCGGTTTCGGGTTTATCTCCCGTCAACACCCAAACAGAGATTCCCGCTGATAATACCGATGCTATCGTCTCTGGCACTCCATCCTGCAGGCGATCCTCAATACCTGTGGCCCCGAGCAAAGTCAGATTGCTCTCCAGCTTGGCAAATGAATCGCGCAGCCTACGCTCGCGATTTTCTAGTGACATTTCAATCTCCTGATGCCGTGCCCACCAGTCTGTATAATCAGCAGAATTCAGGGTGCGTTTGGCCATCACCAGGATGCGCAGGCCTTCACGGGCATAGCGATCCAGCTGCTGCTGTGTCTGTTCTCGCAAAATGCCTAAAATTATTAAATAATAAACCAAAATTAATTAAATAAAATACTAAAAAACAGAAGCATTAACTCACCCTCGGGACTATTGTGCGAGCAGGGAGCCAGGACGGGCATTATGGAGCTATCGGCTCCCTTGGTGTATAGCACAATCTCCTGGGTGCCTGTGCGCCGCACCACAATCGACATGCACTTGCGACTAGAGTCGAAGGGCAGGACCTTGAGTATTTCATACTCCACCGTGGTGCCCGACGTTGGCATGCTGACCAGAATTTGATTAGCACTGCGATTAAGCAGGCAGCAGTCATAGCTATAGGCAGCATTCACCAGAGCCAACTCATCCGGGCTCTCGGCCTCATAAAGAGGTCGTCCATCGGCTGTTCTGTATATCGTCTCCGTTTTGGTTGAACTGGAAAATATATCATATTAATTAACTGACGATTAAAAGGCAACCAAACTTCAAACTTACTTCATTTTCAATCGCTTTCCTTGGGTCTTGGCATTCAGAAAGGTGGCTATGCTGGTAATCTTCGAGTTGATTACCGCCTTGGCCCTTCCCGTGGGCGAAATACTGTTGGACAGAGCCTTGTTTTTCATCGGCGGCGATGGTGACTCCGATTCGGAATTTGGGGACGATTCCGCTGAGCTACTAATCGGTGACAGCGTCGGCTGATGGCTCTGGGCGGGCAAAGCGAACAGCAGGTTGGGCGGTGGCGAGGGTGTCACCGAACGAGACTCTGCCAGACGAATATAACGATCTGCGGGTATAGATCCCGGTTGCTGTGGCCCCGAACCATTCAGTATGGTTGTTGTGGTCGTTGTTGTTGTGGTGCTGGCAGCCAGCAGCTTCTGTCGCTGCTTTGCAAGCTTCAGGTTCGCCGGACTATTATTGCCCGTTTGCTGCACCTCGATAATGCCACTGGCATTCATCAGGTCGCGATGGGGGGCGGCGCCAACAATGACCGTATTGCAGATGGCCAGCACCACCAGAAACTCCTGAATGCGTTGCGCCGGCGACGTCAGATAAGCTCCCTGCGTAAGCTGCGCCATGTCATTAATCAGATTATCATTCGGCAGCAGCGGCGGAGCTGGTGCCCCTGGCTTCGAGTAGATTTTCTCCAATTCCGACGGCGGATGATTGTAATCTGCACCGTTGACCACACACCTCCTAAAGATCATCTTGTTCTCGGTGAGAGTGCCGGTTTTATCGGAGAATATATGCTGAATCTGGCCCAACTCCTCGGTAATGTTCATGGCTCGACATTCCGTCTGCTTGTTGGTATCCTGATCGTATAGATCGATGTTGTTGTGGATGTGAAAGACCTGGAGGATCTTGCACAGCTCGATGGTCACGTACAGGGACAGAGGTATCATCACCTGCAGAATTATGATGTACGTCCAGAAGGTCCACATGCCCTCGAGGTTGGCATTCACCTCGAAGGGGAGGTAGGGCACCGGAAAGTTGGTGAACGAGCTCAGCCACATCCTGCAGCCGATGGCGCCGACAACGCACAGTAACAACAAAATTATCACACACCTGAAGGGGAGATTTATAAATAATTAATTAGTTTTTACTTTACATTTAAATCAGTTTGAGGAAGTTACACACTTCCTTGTAGGGAAAACATGCCTTAAAGGGTTTCCTTTTCTTTACTTTTGAGAAACTGATTAGCTTTTCTATTAAAGACTATCTCTTTAATTAATTTAAAACCCATTTCACTTGTTTTTTTATACATCTTTCTTCGTAACAACAATTCGCACGGTCAACGCACTCACCATATCACATCAATATTCATTTGCTGTTCCACCTGGGAGCGCTTGTACCTCGGACCACTATTGTTCAGCATCGACTTTGTTTCATGTCCCGCATAGACCACGATACCCTCAATAAAATCCGTATTCTGTAAGCGAGAATTTGACAAGATCAGATTAGTAGTGATTGCCTTGAGAAGATGTAGAATAGAATGTAGTTATAAGACCCTCACCTTCAGTCTGCTCTCTCTCAGCAAAAGGCACTCGGTCGATATCGGCACACGCTCGCCAGTTGGATGTATTAAGGCCCCATGGAATCTATATAGCTTCGTTGTCGGCGCATCCGCCTCCACGCGACTCACAAACTTGCTGGGCACAAAAATGCTCTGCATTTCCTCGAAGCCACGTACAACCTGCACAGAAATGTCATAGAAAACCAATGGTTATTATCACGTGTATCTGGGTTGGCTAATTGCACTTACCTCGCGACGCTTCAGATTCGTTTCCCCATCCAAATCGCAGGTGTCTATGTAGCAGACCCCTTGGGGGTCGCTTGTCCGAAGCAGCAGGATGTCCGCCGGCACCGTCTCGTTGTTGGACAGGTGGACAATGTCCCCGACACGCAAGTCCTGCCATTTCACCTTTTTATAACGTTCCGTCTCCCTGAAGAGTTAAAGAAATATAACATAAATTATTATGGATTTAAACGTCATTTTATAAATAATTTGCAATTAATTCGGATTTGATTAATAAATAATAAATAAATTACTTAATTTCTTAGGTTTTCAACATTGAATTTATAGGTTTTAACGAATTATTCTCCTTTCACAAAACTTGTTAAGCTATGACGCGTTTGTATTAAGATATTTGTAGATATTAAGTGGGTGAGAGAACACGTTTTTCAGGGAGTCTACGTCAACTAGAACCCTAAATTAAAGCATATTTAATACCCAAACTTCAATACATTTTAAAGTCATTGCTTCGTTATGAAAATGAATATTTTATAATGACAAAGAACGAAGCGAGCGCGCTCGCTCCCTCTGAAGGCTTCCCAAATGTCAGCCAGTGGTCACGAAATGTCGCTCAAGCTGTCATAACTATACAGATATGTAATCCATATGCAATATTCATGGAATGCCCGTCATATAACCGAAACTCAATTATTGTCAAATGAACACATTGAACATGGCTGGGCCCAGAGCCACCATTTACATGCGAGCTAAGTGGAGCTGTTTTGGCTTTGTTTGCTTATCCGGATGGGTTAAGGCCAGGGTTTGGGGGATGAGTGCGCCCGCTAATGGAGAGGAGAGGAGAGGTGTAGGTGTAGGCTGCCGGATGACGGTCAGGGGCTCGCATGTGGGCCGGTTATTAAAGTAACAAGTAAATTGCAAAATAATACCCCATCACTTGGCCTCGACCTTGGCCGACCAGGCAGGCTCAGAGATGAGGGTTTGGGGTTTCCCTCTGCGTCATGGTGAAAGTATTCCGCGGTTAATTTTCATGGTTTTTATTTTTTTGTCAAGTTCCATGATGTCGCATGTGTCTGCTCGTTCTGAATCCCTGTAATGGCGTCATCTCTGCGACACCCTGCTTAGATATTTATGAAAGGACAAACGAGGGGAGGAAGAGGAGCAGGAGTTAGAGCAGAAGCCAAAGCAAGTGCAAGGACATGAACATGGACAGGGTTTTCCATTCCATTCCATTCAAGTTATGGGTTGTTGTATTTTTTTTTTACAGTCGCGTGTTCGACCCTCACTGCTTCTGGCTTTGTCATTGTGGCTGGCCAGTGTCCTTGCATTGCTTGAATCCATCCAGATTGCAACTGTGACAGGTCCTGCCAACTACAGGCAGTCACAGCAAAATAAAATTAAGGAAAACAGGTCGCTTGCAGTTCGGTGAAAGCCAACACTTGCTCGCTCATATATATAATTGGGTCATTAGCAAGATTGCACATTCTAATGCAATTTTCTATATATGTATGTAGTATGTAGGTTCCCTCGTCTCCCCTCTTGGCTGTGTAATTATATTAGTGTTTGCCCTGCTCCTGGCCAACTCTGGTTTTCTTTGTGTCGAATGCCATTCTGTAATTGGAACAGTTAACAGCATTGTCGTCGTCGTCGTCGTTGTCTTTCCCATATATCACGTTCAAGTGCATGCCGACGCATGCCAGGCAGTTTCTTGAAAGCTAAAAATTAACTTTTATTTCATTATCTCGTCATTTAAACCGATAAGATATTGATTTGGTCATTGTGAAGTGGCTTATTCTCGTGTATGACGACGTCAACGGACGCAATAAACCTTTATTGTTCAGGGTTTCCGACTAGAAAACCTCGGATTTCTAGGAATTACTTTAGAATACGAGGAACTATGTCTTTTAAAGTTTAAGTGGTTGCTTTATAATCAATCAAAATGGCGAGGTTAATTTATCTTACGATCCTAAGAATTTTTCAAGTAGTTTTGATAAGACTTTATTTAATAACTTAAATCTGATTTCCTATAGGAAAATCTTTTAAGTTTAATACTTTATTGGTAAATTTATTGACCTGCTTTTAACGGCTCACCTCATTCCTAAATATATAATATATTTCAAGCACCATTCCCCTTTTTACAACCGGAACTTGATCATCAGTTTGTTTATAATTATGCCTGGTTCTTTTTATGACTATATTTATTTATTTGTTTTGATTTTGGCTTTCCCTCTCACTTACTTTCCTTGCACCTCTCCAAGTTTGCCATATTTTTTAGGTGCTGTTCACTTTCACTGTCGATGCTTTTTGGGTCACGCGTTAGTCACCCACCGTCTCCACGTCATTAATCATATTCCTTCGGATATAAAAACATATATGTATGGTATAACCTTCGATAGGCGGAACAACAAGTGCAAGTTGTAGTAGGGAAGGTGACAGCTGTGGGTCTCTTGTAATTATCGCCATCATTACCAGTGCCCCAACGTTGTCTTGTGGCGCGTGACCAACTGTTGGCCAAGTGTCAAGTCCATTAACAAGCCCCGGATCCCAGACAGCCCAGACAGTGTCTTGTGGCTCCTCCCTCATCCCTCCTTTTCGAGGGAGGACATGCAGTAGTCAGGACTGGGTCTGTCCCCCAAGTTAGCTCACAACTTCTCCTTTGGCTTTGCCTTTGCCTTTGCCATGTTGCATGTCACCTAATTGGGACCAACCCACTTTAGTCGCGGATTCATATTTACCCCGAGGGCGTCCCGAGCTGTTGAATCTTTAATGGCGCTTTGGCGAAGTGCAATTACCGCGGCTGACTCGATTTATTAGGCGGTCGTCGCCGGTCGGGTCTCGCGAAATGCAAAATTAATGCGACTTTAACTCGACGATGAGCACGTTGATTGCTGAATTATTGTTTGCCCAACGAAAAAAAAAAATAAAAAAAAAGCAGCCACTTGGCGGCATAAAAGTGAAACTCACGCAACTTCGCAACCCGAATTCGAGTTTTGTTTTCCGATTTCGATTTTGGGAGGCGAGAATGTGGGTCGAGTGGGTTACGCCTTCTCCTCTTCCTTAAACGCCTCTCTACGTGCTTCTCAAACGCCCTTCTAGGCGCTTCTCACACTCCCTTCTCGGCACTTCTCACACTCCCTTCTCGGCACTTCTCATACTCCCTTCCCAGAGGATAAAGTTGGTTGTTAGTTTGGCTTTGAGCTCGTGTTATTTCCCCCCCTTCAGCCTGTCAATTAAAATGGTGATGGTATCGATTTAGCTCAAAAGCGAAATTACATGGGTCTTCCCGAAATCATAGTTTCAGCTGAATCATGGTGATATCCAGCGTTCCCCTGCCCGTATAATTCATTATTGATCCACGACCTCTTGTGTGTTTCATTTAATTAATAAAGTTTTACATCGAGATAATAAAAATATATATAATTTGGAGTGGTGTTTTCTCATGGCTGCCTTTGAAAGTGGGGTTTTCCCTCAAACTAATTACTTTACAAACAATGCGATACAACCTATTTATTATACCAACAGAGCACACGGTAGTCAGTAGTCCCCTTATCAGTTTTCTCTATTAATGAATTCACTAGCAAAATCATTTTTCTTTGTTTTAAATTTCCAAAGCAAAGATAAAAGATAAGATAAAAGTGCATTTACCAGGAATATCATAATGATTTAAGTGAATCAATGCAAAGCATGTGGATTACTATTACGTCATGGGTTTTTCTTTATTACAAAATTACACTCAGTCTGGAAGATCTCAGGGGCATATTGTGCTCAGTGTATTGAACCGTGCATTTGATTATTTTAGCGCTCCCATCTGGCCGAACGTCCGCCGTGTGTACTCCTCCTCGACATCGTATACATGGAAATTTATGTGGCCAAAGTGGGTCATGCATGTTCATTTTGGAGGCAGGCAGGCAGCCAGGCAGCCGGCAGTTATGGACCTGGGAATAGTAGGGTAATTCTCCTAAAGTTGGCAAAAGTGGGCAAAGGCAAAGGCAAAGGCGGAGGCCTGGGCTGGGTCCGAGTCAATAAAATTCTCGAGCATAAACAGGAATCGACGGAGGTGGAGTGGAAGTCGGTGGAATGCTACCCGCTAATATTGTATGTAAGTTCATGTAGCGGCAAGGCAAGGTTGTTACTTAAAAGGCATTTTCCGTAGGCCTAAAGTAAACACGCGTGGGTCGGCGATTAGACCAAATATACAACAACAAAAAAAAGTAGACCGACTAGAGCTGCCTCCTGAACAGGCAGCAAATTAGGCAAAAGCCAACGAAGCATTAGCCAGGTTGTGTAAACATAACCAGCAGGACTTTAGGCAGTGGCAAGACCATCTCCCCCCGCAATCTACTGTCATAAATAATTCAGCATTTAATAAGTCTATATATCCACCTGAAATCCCCCGTTTTCGGTAGACGATGAGTCCCGACAGATAAAGTGGGGCTGACAAGGGACTGCTGAGTACTCCTCTCCACTGAGACAGACAGTCCCTTGGTCTAGGTAAATTTACACATAGTCACACTGCTATTTAATATTCAGAATATTGCCTGAAGTTTCGCCTAATTGGGCCTGATCGATATCACATATTTGGATTGCTCTTGAATTCGTTTGGGGAAATGGTTCATAAATCATAATTGTAATTTCCTCTACCTCAAAAAATATTATTGACATTATTTTGCTTGATTTTGTGTTATTAAGAAAAGGAATTGAAGTAAATAAGGCGTAATTACATTAAATCGTTAAGAAAATATCCTGAAAGCCAGGAACGAAACTATGACAATGGCCTTAAAAAATGGTCTTTCTTTTACCTCCCTTTGGCAATGACATCAACAGACGGCTTACAATGTTTCATTAATGAAAACTTCACCCACAAGTTTCACCAGTAACCATTGCCGACCCACTTTGAAGGTCGTCCTTGCAATGTCCATCATGTTGTGCCGAGCTTTATTGTTATGTGCTAATGCAACCAAGGCGCACCCATTTCCTTAGAAGGAAAATGGGGGAAAAAAAAGAGGAATAAAGAAGCGTAGCAGAAAGTAAACACGACTATAAGATACCCGGGGTTTACAATAGAAATAAAATTAATTGTTTCGATAATATATATTCTTAGAACTGGTAAAATATTAAAGTTTTTTAATGAAAAATAGATTTTACCTCAATTTAAAGAGATATTTATCAGCTTATCAACTTTAAATATTCTAATAACAGCATAGAAAAAAATTTAAAGAAATCAAATTCATTTTTAGACACAATTGCAAAGATTTCCAAAGTTTTAAAAATATCTTAAAAGTTTTTCAGTTCTAAATTAATGTATTTTTTAATAACGTTGCTCCTAAAGCTCTGTCAAAGAACCCAAGATACCCTTATAAACCCCATCCATTAATGGTTACTGAAAAATAAAAGCCAGACAAACAGAGCCACGCAAGTGATTTTTATAATCAATTTTTAAAGTTTACCCATTCAAGCGGACGAACCATTTTCAGGTTGTCAGGGGCGGCGGAAGGTGGTTGTAAAAAAACAACAAAAAAAACCTAAAAAAGTAAAAAGAACGATACAAAGATACGCCCCCACACACAGATACACTCCAAACGAAAAGAAACGAAATGAAACTCAAGCCACAGCGAGGCGAGGCGAGAGAGAGGAGTGCGGTGCTTCATTAACTTGGCTAAAAGCCATCGCGCATGAATCAATCATGTAAACATTATTAAAGCATTGGGCGATGGACGATGGAAGGTGGAAGGTGGGTGGTGGGTGGTGGGCGGTACAAAGACTGCGGTTCGATGGAGCGAGCGCACAGACGACGGGTGTGTACTTAAAACCACCTCGGGGGCCCCCGACTCCATTCGCCAAGAAATGAAAAGACAGTTTGGTCATGTAATTAGCTCGCTGCACGCAACTTGGAGGAGGACGACGTAGTCGTCCGTCCAGTTCGCTCAATTGCGCGCCTAAATTAATTATTAATAAAGCACTTTTCCCCAGGCGCTGGCGCTGCTGGAATGTGTGCGTTGTTGTCGCCGTCGCCGTCAGGCAAAACTCATATGACAATTATCGGCCGTGGCTGCAAGTAAGGTCAATTATTGGGAAAGGCCAAACAAAAGTCAGTTTATTTGTCCAACCGATGTCGATGGCATCTCACCTTCTCTCCCCACCCCCTTTGGGCATTTGTGGTATAAATTCCATGGCTTTGAAATACTTTGACAGCGTCATATGATATCTTGAGACAGTAGTAGTCATCATATTTATCTCTCTGAGATTCTTTTTGTATCTAAACAGCAATTTGCACTCGGGAATTGCTTGTTGGAAAGCGGAATTGGAGTGGCAGATGTAAGGCTGAGTTGAGGAAATGTAATTAGGGGAAACAACCAGTTCTGAGCTCATGGAAATAAGCGCACTAATGGAGGCTTACTGATTGTGTAACCAAACACTCCGAGTCTTCCGCTTGGCGAAGTCTAAATAATGTCCAACAATTAAACTCTCTGTTCGGCTAACAACTAATGCCATTCAAATGATCTGTTCGGTTTTTCGAGGTATAGTTTGTTCCAAGGCAACAGAGTGTTGATATTTGCAAAAATGTTCAAAGGAAATAGACTTAAAAACACAAATATTTAATATTCGGTTAATAAATGTTTGCAAGGCAACTTATTAGATCTTTAAAGATCTTTAGAGATCTTTAGAGATCTTTAGAGATTCACTCTCTTTAGGAACTAAAATTCTTATACGTGATATTTATCCAGTTTTTAAAGAGAACTTATTTGATATTTTATCTTCTGAAGTATGTCATTGCTACTGATCAAATATTATCTCAAGTGTTTCGATTGCTTTGCCAAGAGCGAGCTTGGAATTTAGTCTTTCAGTTTCACTAAACAATAATAGCAAGTGGGGAAAATATATCTACGGTTGTTAAAAGTGCTAAAAAATAAGATTAAACTTTAATTCAATTATTTATGACAGCCATATCTCTCTGCTGATTAAATAGGGAAGTTAGAAAATAATTGATTCGTGTTTGTGTGGGCATTTCCTGGCAACAAGATGACATTCCAAACCTTTATCAAGAACTAGAAATTAAATGTACTTCAAAAAGATATCAACAAATTATATTCAATGTCAGAAACAAGCTAAGATAAGAAGCAAAATTGGTTCTGAAATAGTTCAAGAAAGTTGTCTAAATTACACAAATCTTAATTGAACTTTAAACAAAAATTTTATAAGCAAATATAACAGCTCTTTTATAAAGTAAAATACTAGAAAAATTGCTTGTTTATTTAAAGTGTTACCCAGATTTTTAATTAATTTTAAGCTAGATTTTTATTTTACAAGCTTTAATATTTTTTAAAGAAAAATGCACTCAAACCAACTCAATTTTTCCCTATTTTTTGCATTTCGAAATCATAATTACTTCTCTATTCTTTGCAGTCTTAGATCTCTATTTCTTCATCTTTTCGTTTTTCTTTGAACCCAAAGTCATCACCTTGGTGGTCATATTTTCCCGCGGACTCCTCAGCACTTCCCCGAGACTTGTCCCTGAGCCCCTGAGACTCTGCCCTGAGCTTTGGCTTTGGCTTGAACCCAGACTCGAATGGAAACTGGCCGATGCGAGTCAGTGACACTGCAGCAAACAAGTGAAGACAGCAAATACACTCGCACAAAGACAAATCGGAAAAACTTGACCAACAGCAGCAACAGCAGCAGCAGCAAACAGCAAACAGCAATTGCAGCATGGTGTTAATGGTCTCTGGGGTTTGTTAACATGGCCATTAGATGGCCAACTTCTCAGGGTATCAGGTTTTGGCCTCCACTTTGGATTCTGGCTCCAACGATTCTTGCTAGACAAACGCCTCTGTATGGGTCTGAGATCCGGAGATTGAGTCTGTGACTGAGACCCAACTCAGAGGCAGTTAACAGCGATTGTTAACCGGTTTGCCTGAATGGGGGGAATATGGAAAAACCCGTTTGTCTGTTGCTGCTGTATTTTAGCATTTTCAATGTCATGAGTTCAGACTTACACACAGTGCGTGTGTGTTGTGGTGTTGGTGTGTTGTGGCGAAAATAAAGCCTTTTACCAAACGGCAAACAATAAAGCCAACGGCCAAACATTAACCTAAAAGCTTAAGAGATCAGCACAATGGCACGAGAACAGAGATCCGCCCCAGTAGAGCATAACTTTCGGTGGTTTGTCATATTTATCTCGGGATTGTACAGAGAGAAACTAACACAGAATAGAGAATCAACACAGGAACAGAGTTTTATTGATGATATCATCAGATGGGCCTCCTTTTTTCCCCACTAACTGATTGTAGATAAACTTTTGTTATAATGCTTTTCAAGGTTCTTTTTTTTCCTACCAACGTGCTTCACACAAATTCTTCCCACAACCTTGACGTCTTTGATTTCTTCTATATTTTTTACATTTTATATTCTATATGCAAAGACCTTAGAACATGGCTCAGTCTCAGGTGTTGACACAACAGTTGGAATATATTCATGCATTTTCGGAGAAAGTGCACACTTGTCACCTGGGAGAAAAGCCAGCTGATCCACGCCCTTCAGTTAGGTAAGGTTTCACCTATGTAGTTAAGCGGCATTTCCATACCGACAGCTTGATAAAAGTTTAACAAAACTCAGGTTAAAGAGAATTCTAAATGAGTATATTGATTATTACAAAGCTTAGTCAAAGTCAATAGTTTCCTTTAAGTTTGAAATTTCAAGAAACAATTCTACTAAAATAAATAATAATAATTCAAACAGTTCTTAAACCTCTCACAAAATGTCTTCACATTCGTAATAATTCACATTTAATGACGTGTTCAAGTACAAATTCCAATTGAAATATAGTTCAAGATCCGCTTGTGTGTATTTCACACTACTTGACTTTATAACTACCATAAAAATGCTGATTTTATGGTCCACGTTTCTCTCTCATTAATTATTTTTCAATATCATAGGTATTCCCACTGAGAAACCACTGCTTGGAATGCAATTCTGCAGCAAGAAATCAACGCGAAATGGAAAATAATATTTATTCTTTTATTTATTACACTGAGTGGCAATTGTTGTTTACAGTTTCCGCTTAATTCCGGCACGATTCTGGACTCGTTCAGATCGCCAGATGCTCGGAGAGTACGTTGTGGTTGCATAATATTCTTACATAAAGTAAGAAAAGTGTGGGCGCAGCACAAATGCAATTCTGCAAGCTGAGAAATTGTGAATATATGGCAGAAAAACCAGTGGAGTGACCTCGTCCCATCGTTGGGGGAACTTGTGAAGATATATATGCATATATGTATGTATTCGGTTTTGATTGCAAACTTATTGCATTCTTTCAGCGATCGAGTCATAGTCATATCAATGGCAGTAAGTGAATGCAATCACTGGAAATTGAGTCAAGTGGAGCTTCTCCGATTGAATCATTCGGAGCAGTCGGGAGCAGCATGACTAAATGAGGGTTTTATAACCCAAGAAGAGCCCAGGGAGTGGGTGCTTTCGCTAATTATTGAGTCACTCGACCGGCTTTTTTAAATATCTTTTGAGAGTTTTTACATAGGTCAGCAAAACTTGCGATTATATAAATTATTTTGAGAGTTATGAATCATATTTTATATAGGGGGAAAAATAGGATAAGGATTGCTTTCATTTCTATTTTTGCATATACTATTGCCTATACAATACTCATAATCATTTTCCTTCTACTTCCTCAATGCATCTCCATGACTAACTCTCTAAAGATTCCTTTGTGTGAATTGATTTTGGAATTTAATTAAATCCGCAGACTTTTCGCACTTCAATTTAGGTTTAATCACCCGGTTAGCACTTGGCAAGCGATTCGATTGGGTTGCAATTAACACAAAAGCTTGGCGGAGCAGAGAAAAATTTCCCAAAAGCGAAAATAAATAATAAATAAATACGAAATTCAAGTATTATTTCTCAGTCTTTCACCTTGATCCAATAATTTTTGCTCACTCGTCGTAATCACAATGATAGCGAAATATGGAGCAATGAAACTTCCAGTAATTCACTCACTCCATGATTCATCATGAATTCGATGGTCTTGAATTTGATTCGTGGACAAAAATCGGACAAGCGTGAGATGGTCAGGGCCGTTAAACTGGTAATGCCCCCCCTTGCGGGTGAGGCATGGCTACGGATACGGGTACCGGTGGGTAGGCCTGTTTCCAGTCTCTCAATAGCCTCAACCGGCTGTGAGTCAGTTGTCCAGTCGGTTGACTCCAAACTACCATATTTAGTGGAGCCCGAATGCGTGTTATTTGCATGTAAAGTGAGGCCTTTGTGAAAGGACCGAGAGTTGGTGAGCTTCACTGGGTTATAACGGTTGCGAATTTGCTTTTTCAAGTGGGTTAAAGTTTATTGTTCTTGAATATTTGTGGATATAATTTGGTATAGTCTATGTGAGCAAATTTTAGCATATCTTAGAGATAAATATTAGCACTTATTTGAGAGGTTTTTGAAGTCAGAAAACTTGTTGGTAACAGGAAACGTTTTGTAAAAGTCCTTATAAAAATATTCGAATTTATTTTAAATTATTTTTATATAATTATTATTTATATATTAACAAATCATCTATCAACTTTTAACCACTGTTCATTTTACAAACAAACAACTATACTTGCTTTGGTTTATGACAATTGTTCGAAGAGCCTCAAAGAGAAATGCAAATATAATTAGCAAACAACAAAGTAAGTTCATTGGTCAGCAGCACACATGTTGGACAATAGAAAAAAATATATATGTACATGGATTTATGGGGAGGAGAACTACGGAGGCTATGTTTATACTTTTTCAGTTATACCAGACCATGTCTCTTTGTCTTTATTTTGGTTAGCGGATCGTACAAGCCGGGAAGTCAACTCAGCAATTGAGTAAGTCAAGAAAAATAAAAATAAAAGATAGTTAGAGACCCCACAGAGAAAAGAAAACTATATAAATAGGTAGAAAAATGACTATACAATAATAAATACTCCGAAATAATAAAAAATATATTTATAAATGCAAAAATTTCAAGAGACACGCTCCCATAAAATTCCCTATATTTTATTTTATGTCTTAATTAAATAAATAGGTTTAAAATCAAATGAACAGAAGTGTAAAATACAATATTTTACAAAGCAAATATTTTATATATTCTATAAAATTGCCAAGTTGTATTTTATTTATATAAAATCCCCCTTTGTACCAGTGTAAGTCCACGTGCGATGCAAGTAAATCGCCACTTTGGTTGGAAAGTCTTGGCCCCAGCAACAAGGAGAGGAGGCACACCGGGTGGGGAGGCAGGTAAAAAAAAGTAGTATGCGTCAACCACGCGCAAATGTGGGACAAAAGCCCCGGCACGGTACCAAACCCGCACTCAAACCCAGGCCCAAGCCCAAACAGAAACCACAAGAGGCAGCAGATGGATGGAGGGGCGGCAACCGCCGCGGCGGTGGGTTCAGTTCAAACAGTGAGGGAAAGTTTACCCAGCCGCCGCCGCGGTGGCTGCTTATCGATTTCTAGATCACGTTTTAAAATATATATACCAAACACAAATCGCAGACAGGAGGGGGGCAGCAGGCAAACCATTTCCATGTGCAACCAGTGGTCGAGGGAGTGAAAACAAATAACAATCCAGGACAGAGACCCCACACACACACACATAAGCGCCAAGTGGCAGCTCGTTAAAATCTGTGTCTAGCCTCGAGGCGCAACAACGAAATCTGGCCAACGGGAGTCATGTTCCTCAATCTGTTATGGCCAAATTTCTGGAAAGTTTTTGTAACGCCGGCAGACTGACAAATTTCAGAAGGGAGAAGAACAACGTGATAATAATGAACAAGTGACTTGTTGTTTGTGACACTTTGCAACATTTTATTGATTAAACGTTCTGTTTTCATGCACACAGATTTTCCCACATAATTCAATTATCCAATTTCAAGTCTGGTCAGTTGAGTCTGGCGGGTAAATTACATTATTTGCCCCAGTTTCTAATCATTTTTGGTTCCCTAGAGTATTATTATATTTATCGAATTTTCGATAGAGGTAAAGCTCTCCACATCACTCATAAATATGCCTTTGTTTAACTTTATGAATCAGTCTATACTATAATTATTTATTTACCTTTAGATATACCCATTCAAAACCTACAATATTTATCATTACGTTTAATTTACAATCATTTTCTTATCTACATTTTCCATTAATTTTTCTTCTTCCAATAAATCCCATTTAAATATCTAGAAAATATCATAGATTACTCACCCATCGTACACCCTGCAGGTGGTGTTATTAATCCTCTTGTCGGACGCCCTTCTTCTTCGATCCTCAAACAGATCCTTCACAGCCGTCACTCCCAGGACAAATAGCACCGGTATCATGGCCACTTCCTTGCCAAAGGCATTTATTTTCGGCACCCAATTGAGCAGGACAATGAAGATAAAGTACAAATTGGCCACTCGATGGAACTGCTCCAGCAGATTCTTTGGGATGAAAGAGAGCAGCGTGTACTTTGTTGTCCGGATCTTATTGCCCACAAACTGACCATTGGGGTGATCCCTCTTGGGCGTCTTTGGCGGCACTGTGTGATTGGGCACCACCATTCGGTAGCTACGCTCCTCGAACTTATCGCTGGCATTGTAGTTGCACAGGGTTAAGCGTTTCCACCAGGGCGGCGCCTCCGTTCGCCGCAGTGTGTAGATGGATTCGGAACGCGATGCTTGACGGGAATGGCCTCGACCTCCAGTCGCTGAAGTGGGCGCTGAGGGTTCCCTCACCGGTTCCTCTTTGTGACCCGGCGGTAGGATGAAATCCGTTTTGGAACCCACACGACTATGACCTCTTCCCGCAGGCGCTGCACTTCCGGGCGGCGAGTCCGTGATTTGGCCCTGGGAAAAGGCTCGCTGGTGACCTTTCATGGCGGATTTAATGGGTCGTCCATTGGCTCCCACGATGGCGCCTCCCCCGTGACTAATTGAACGGGCATGGCCACGCGACGGAGCCGCTATAGCCACTCCGGGAATACCCTGTCCTCCGCCGGGAGCGCTACCTACTACAGGATTGCCACCGGGAAAGACATAGGTTCGCTCCGGTTCGCTCAGGCCCATGCTGAGTCCAGCACCACCTCCCAGACCCGTGGAAGTGGTCATCATCAGGCTGGTGGTGGCAGCGGCATTGGGAACCGCTGAAGGCTGAAGGCTGTCGCCGGCCAGGTTGGGCGGTGCGGAGCGCTGCTGCTGCACAACTAGAAACTTTCGCCGCAAGTCTTCGGTGTTCGCTGAGGGCATCTTCGCAAGCCACAACCATCAGGTTACCTTGGCCTGGCCACGATCTCTACTTCAGATATGTGATTGTAATTGTTTAACTCTGTTCTGTGGTTAGTGGATGCTTTCTTTTTGGTTTTTAGATTTACAGGTGGCTCCTCGGAGTTGCTATCCACCCAATGGCTGTCCGAAGGCTGATCCTAGCACCTGGACACAAATGTTATGGGCGTCATTACTGACCCCTCCTCAGCTGCAGAGGTCATGACCATCTGAAAGGGAAAAGAGGAATGTATTAGTTCAGAATATGTCTTTTTTTTAAGGGAATTAATTGAGGCATTTAACTAATTACTAATTTATATTTCAAGTGTACGGCAAAAACGGTTTTTAAAGAAAATAATTATTAAAATTATTTAATTGCGTTAAAGTCTGAAGCTTCTAAAAATTCTGATAATACTCGGGACTTCCATAGCAACTGAATATATATATTTTTAAAGCATTAAATATTTTAACGATTATTAGCTATAATTGTGAAAATACCCATAGATAAGAAACAAAAAATATTCGTCAATTGAATCATAAATAAAAACCATTTATATTATTACTATGAAAAATTGAATTTACTATTAAATTTCATGTTTTAAAGTGAATTATTTCATTTCAATTTAAAAATATAAACCCCCTCATATTTTTTACTACTTAATAAACCCTTCATTTCCTGTATACACTGAAATTAAAGATGTAAAATAGAGAGGGAGATAGCATTTACAAATTATATTTCAGGGCGATAAAAATATAACGAGGCTGGTTAATTGCTCCCCAAAAGTTTATCGAACCCAAGCAGAGGCACTCAACCACCAAAAATATAAATATAAAAACGAGAAAAAATAATAATAAAAATGCGTGCTTTAGGTTTGCCCTTGGTTCGAGACTTGAAGCTTCCGATAAGCCGAAAAAAAAACATGGAAATAATGGAAAACATCACGAAGAGAGCAGAAGCGGGCTATAAGACCCACAAGGTCAAGCGTAACGCGGGTGCAGGCGTTGGTTAGGCGAAGGTGGGGGCGTTTTCTACTCCAAAAACCTGCATGTGGGCTCTGGCCATTGTTGCTTTTCAAGATTTTTCATTCCAATCGATTGACAAAGATAAAAAAAAAACAACAACAAAAAAACAGAAAGTTCAAGGCGTCCACTATAGATACTATTTTTCACACTGCGCTTGAACTTTGATTTTTGAGCTGTCAAAAGTGTCGGAAGCGAGGTCACATTTTAATGAAACATTCTTTAAAATTCGCAAAACTGGTTGTTGGCCACCGAAATTCTGCGTGTTACTTCCTCTATTCCAAAAATAAATTCTTGGCAACCCTTCTATATGTATTTTTGGTACCCAATTTCAAGGTTGCAAATGATTGTTCAATAAATCCAGTCTGATCAGACTTCCTTTTAAAGAAATAAGCTCTTATAAGACGATTAAATATTATAAATGGGTTCGAAATGAAATAAATAATGAATAATTTAGTTTAAATTGATTTAATTTGTTGAATTTCAATTTTAGATGTTATATTTATTGATTATAGAGCTACTTTTGCATAATAAATATCTGTCTTAAGAAAATATGATCCATATTAAGAGAAAATAATTCAAAGTTAATACTTATTATGGTTTACAAGCTTTATAAATTCCATAGGCATTATTTTTCGAGGCCTTTAATTTATTAATAAATTCCATTCCCTGTTTTTCGCTTGCCTCCTTTATTAATTAAATACAAATTAATGCTCTCCACTGGCTTGTATCAATTTGTATTTAATTTAATTTTTTCATTGAGTGATGAACTAATTCGGGAAGCCATTCCGAAGAGCAAACTTGCCCCAATGGCGTAATGCTATTGCCAAATATACATATATGTACGTGTTTCCCACATTTTATGTATATAGTATGTACATTCGATTGCTGTTTCTATATATGTTCGTTATATTTACGAATACCAAAAAAAGAATCTTCAGTGGGCATAAGAAAGCTAAAAATGAATTTGGCACACGACCGAATTCAGCTTTAAATTTTCCTTCGTTGTTGTTGTTGTTCCTTTTTATGTGATCTAAATTAGTGAAAATCAACAATTTTGGGCAAATATCATAAATCACGCAGAGATATAAAACTTTCTTTGTTTCAGTTTCAATTTTTGCTAGACGTTTTCTTTTTTTTGTAGTTTTACTAACCAGAATTGTTAGTCATTTAGCTTTCATTGGTTTTTCGACTCTGTCATGGCCAAGAACCATAAAAAGACACCCCAGACAAGAAATATATACAACGTATATGATTCCAGTATACAGAAAAAGAAAAGTGCAATGAAGAAAAGAACGAAACTTTTACCAAGTCTCTCTGTCTGGCACTTTTAATTTTCCTTTCTTTCCGTTTTACGAGCTACAAGCTACAATTTACAAGAAACAAAACACAAAAAAAAAGACTTTCGAGTGCCAAAACTTGATTTATTCATTTGGCCGATGGGTTAAACGACCCCAAGTCAGCCAGACTGATAAGTTTACTCTCTGTCCCGGGCCCGGCTAATTAGTGGAAGCCACTTCAATGGCTGCTGCTGACTTCAAAGTGCCTCCTATCTATGTGGAGGTACATATATCTCCCAGTATCTGGCTATTAGCTTTGGCTTTTGCCTTTTGCGGCTGTCGATACTCCAACAAAAAAAAAATGGGAATTATTTTTAGCCACGCACATGCGAAATATATTGAGAAGATAAACACAATTCCGACCAGGCCAAGCCCAAAACCGGGTGTGATTACCAACAGAATCAAAAGAGAAATGGGAGCGGGGAAAAAGTTATAAAAATAAATGTAAAGTTCATTGCATTTTCAATAGCAAACAAAAAATATATACAAAAATAAAAACAAAACGGATGCCATCTGGCCAAGACATTCTCGATCTCGTTCATCAGTTGCTCATTTGTCATTGTTATTGAACTCAAGTGGAGGGGAAAAGCCATTTGAAAAACAATTGACGAGGTGAAAAATTCACTCAGACAAACCATAAATATTGAAATATTGAAGCTTGGGCAATCATTTTCGTTTGAGTGCTCAACTTAAGTTCAATCCGATGGCCGATCGACCCGACCTTGCATTGAAAACGCATTTATGGTTGGGCCAATTACAAATTAATTATATATACATATAAAGCGAGTGAGCACAGGCAATATGTGTTTAATAATTATTATAATTTTGTGGTATGTGTTTCCAAAACAATGCCTTTCAAAAGTTTAATCAATGATATCTCAAATTACAAAAATTACTTCAATTAAAATTACCGCAAAAGTTTATTGTTGCAAACCTATTTCTAACCTCTTATTTGCCTATGGATTTGTATACTAAATTGTTTCCTTTGCTATTTGTATATTTTTACAAAAATCTATCAAAATTTTTAAATGCGCAAAAGGTCGATTTGCTTTGTTTGCTCCATATGGTCAAAAGGTGAATTTAAGCCAATTGTTTACACATTCAATTCGCACTCATTTGAATTATTCATTTGTGAAACAATATTATTTTTTGAAGAGTTCTCTAACCTGTAAACAATTTGGCAAAAACAAAAAATTAAACCAATTTTTCATTTCTTTAGAATTCTGATTGATTTTTCCATTTGTTTTTCCTTTTCTCTTGTTTTTTTTTTATCATTAACTTGAAAGCTAAAATGCATTTATATCGGTTTCAAAAGCACTTCTGGCAGCTGTTGTGCCATTTTTCCATTTCCAGAGATTAATGCCCGTGCAACGGGGCGTATAATTGATATAGCAAATGGAGTGATAAATAATGAACTCTCTCGATAAGTATAAATATATGTATCTTCAACTTTAAGTCGCAACTAAAAGCTAATAAACATTTCCTGACTTTATATAAATCTTATCAAGTCAACGACCAAAACAAATCGCATGCAAATCTCTATATAGGAGTATATATGTATTTTTCAGTCATTCCTATGCTAATTCCGTGGGCTGGCTTAATTAAGCCATCTTTGTGAGTCCGAACAATGGAAAGTTCGAAATCTACGATGTGTGCTTTGGCATTTGACATGGGAAAACTTCCGACCGCCCTGAGAATATTCGCGCCAACGAGACAAATTTCAAGCTTCAAGCCAGGCAAAAGCCTCAAACAAAGTTTCACAACTAATTAGAAACTGTTGACGGGGGCGCCGCCACTTGCCGCCTATCTATTCAATTACATCAACGCAACAACGTCACTACAGATGACAGGAGGGCGGTCGGGTAGGCCACAATTTATGCTACGGAAGAGCTCGTGTTCGTGACAAATAAATTGGGAATAAATTTGAATTTTTTTATGATTTATTTCACTTTGTTTTCATGAGTTTTCTGATGATTTTTAAGTATTTGCAAGGGCTACAATTTATTGAATTAAAAAGAAATTTCGATAGATTATTGGATATGTATTTAAAAAAAAATTGTAGTATAATCTAGATTAAAAATCTACAAATCTACAAATCTTTAAAGCAAATCCTATAGCCATCCTACCTCACGACTCACGACCTCAGTCTTAGACTCTCCTCTAGTTTAGGCAACAGCTGGGGCGCCTGTACACTAAATTTCCTACTGATTGAACCTTTGGCCCAAGCAAAGCGCTCGAATTGAAATTAACATACTAATGTATTCAATTATTCACATTCCTTACTAATTTGCCACAGTGCCAGCCAGAGATCGATTGGTTTTCGATACGAACTAAGTAAGTAATATAATACAATGCCTCCCTTACACCTGCCCAAGTCGAAAGTCATTAAATTTAATGGGGCAAAGGTGAGGGAGAAAAAGGGAATGAAAACGAGAGGGAATGTAAAGTAATTTCTATGAACTAGAAAAAAATATATAAGGGACAGGGCGAGGTAAAGAAAAATAAAACAAACAGCTGCGCCTGTGAAAATAATTTATAAATAATTTTAAGTAAACAAAAAATTTTATTTAGATTACTTTAACTTATAAATAAATATTTTTGATTAAGCTAAAAACAGTTGTGGCTTGCATCCGTTGATAAATTAAGCTGTAAAAAAGGCAGCCCGATAGCCCAATCAAAATATTTTGCTTCTCTTAACAAATTTGAAGATTAAAGAGTACAGATTCATTGTTGGTGGTCAGCAGAAATTCATGGAAGTTTTATTTATAAGCATATGCATGTGTTTCCATCTTTACTTTTGATCTTCTTCATTGGTCAAACACATGGGAATGTCCCTTCAAGCTAAAGATATCTATATTTTTAGCATTTTTCATTCTCTTGCATTGTTTTTTCTTTTTTGCTTACATAACAAAATTCAGACGCTTTGTTTATAAAATTGAATTAAAATTTCCAAAGAATGGACGCAAAGCTTTATTTATGACAAGCGCCAAAAGACAAAGTAAAGTTGCGAAAGATAACACTGAACCCTATAAATTGAGCCATAACCGATAAGGTAAAGCACAAATCATAATGACAGAATGGGGAGGAGTTTTACGAGCCTTATCCATGCAATCACAAATCGAATATTTATCAATGTACAAAATACAATCCAGAACCGAACACGAAACCCAGCAAATCGCAGGCGAACCATGAGAACGCAATGTAGAATCAATTAAGTTAGGCCAGTTCCAAATAAACTGAAAGTGTGACTGCGCCACTTGATTGGGAAAGCTATACTATATACCAAATAGCTTTATATAGTACATATGGTATGTGTACCACTCTGACAGCTGACGTTGTGATAAGGCCCGGAGCCCAAGAGACACGCTTTGCGACCAGGCCACGTACACCCAGATACAAGAGGCATTTTCCCCGGAATTCGCTTATCACGTTACACGCGTTAAGAGCAACGGTTAATGGTTAATGCCAGGAACGGGACCTTCCTATTAAAAAAAGAAAAACAGAATTTCCATAGAGAATCTTAGTGGGATTTGCGAAAATTCCCAAAGAATCAAATGGTACTCCCCAAAAAATCAAAAAACTGGATAATAAGCTTCATAAAAAAATAAACAACTGAACCTAAACCAAATTCCTTAATAATATAATTATAATATACCCTGTATTTGGGTAAATATCATTGTTAATTACAAAAAACATGTTTGTGGCCAGCAATCAGAAGCAATTTAGTTGATCTAATTATCTGATAATGTGTGTACACATTACGTTTAGAAAACATTCCAACAAATCGTGTAAATGTTGCCTTTTAAATATAAATTTAAATCTCAGAATGCAGTTAGAATAATAAAGAAACTATATAAATATTTATAGGGCCAGGTTTTCGGTAAATATTATTTTTTTTTTGATAAAAAAAATGACCAGCAAATGATAAGACAGCTAAAAAATAAAGAAAAAAATTCAATACATTTTACTATTATTCAATATTTAAAAAATCCTTATTATTCCATGATCTTACTCAAACTATTTTATAAAATAAATTGCAACACACATTATTTGTTAAACTGTTCTATTTTTATGCCAGTATCTGTGAAGTTTTTATGTGACACGTCGCAAGCTCTAGGTAAATTTCAGCCATAAAAATCAAATACGTACTAAGCCCAACCATAATCAGCAGCGTTAAACTGTAAAAGCACAAAAATAAAACTGAGATAAGTCGGTTGGCTGTGGCTTCCGTTTCTCTCCATTGTTTTTGTTTATTTCTTTTCATCTTTTGTCTCTGCTTCATATTTGACTGCTTTTGGGTTTCCACTGCATCGCGAATTGCGAATTGGAGTCAATTGCCTCAAGCTCTGCCCTAACGGTACCTGGAGCAATAAGAAAGGGGGAATGGGGGGAGAGCATGCTTGGGAGGAGAGTGTGGAGGAGTGCAAAAGAAAGAGAAAGAGAGCGGCTAATAGATTGCAGATACAGATACAAACAAGGAGCAAATAACGCATCAAGTAACCGTTACTAGTATTTAGTTTGTCTCTGTCTCTTTCTCTCGCCTGCAATTAGTCAGCGAGTAACGTCAACTAGCGTTGAACTCAATTGTGGCAAAGCTGGAGGGAGACAGAAGATGCTTGAAGAAATACTCAAAGACATCGCACAGTGGTTGTCGTGATAATAAAAACCAGAAAAGGGTTCAAAACGTCACGGCCTGACCTAGAATTCTAAACTCAATTGCAGTAAAACCCACGTCAGAAAATAGAGCAGTAAAACAGTATACATTGAAGGAATTTTAATTACGTCACAGGTAGTGAGCTTCAATTTGTTTTTCAGCTTGCAGGAGATGTAAATAACTCTCAGGTATATAAGCGGAAATTTTCGACAGCTGCTGTTTTTGTTTAATTTGTTTTGTTGACAATAAATACCGTTTTGTTTTAAATATTTAACCTGAGACATGACTTAACGTTGAATATATTATATGTAGACAGATTTAGACAGTTTTTTTTTTATCTGCTCTGCTTTGTATAGTAAGTACTTCCACTTTTTTTTTATAATTTTATGTATACTTTCTCTACTTAGTCACTTAATTCACATTTCTGTGCTAATTTCGTGGGTTTTAGGAGGTAAAAGAACTCAATTTACAGTTAAGATTAAATATTATTTCCGTTCCACTGTGCACCGTGTGGCAATGCATCCCAAACTGCAACAGCTAACACACACACACATACAATCCGATTTGCCGACTACAAAAAAAATAAGCAATTTTAAAAACCGCCGCGATTCTTTGAATTTGTTTGCTTCTTATTAAATGCCGGGTGAGACAGAGAGAGAGCGCGCGGGAGGGAGAGAGAGAAGGAAGAACGATCGGATGCTGTGCCACAGCAAGGCGAGAGCGAGGGAGAGGGAGACAACCAGCGACGGGCAGGTAAAAACCCGTCAGCTGTGGACAAGGGGGGTGGGGGCTGGCGGTTGGTCTGCAACGCTTAACTGGTTCTTGGCAACCAACTTGTTTTTTCTGTAGATTGCCGCCGTCTGAGGTTTATTATGCTTTTTTTTCTCTGTATTTTCCCCGACTTTAGCCTTTGCAATTTTTCAACATGGTAACTTGATTTAAACAAAAAAAAACCAATAAAACTTACCCAATAAAACAAAAGACGTGGCTTTTTTTATCCTCTGGGATCGATTTTGAGGGGAAAACTGTTTTCTTGGTTGCCTTTTCTTGTATTTATTTATTTTTATATTATATTTTTAGCTATTTTTTTCAACGGCAAAGAGAATAAATTTTCAGCATGGCAACAAACACAAAACATTCAAAGCAACAACAACAACAACACCAACGCGAGGAAACATATGATAGCCGAGGTCAGGCCAGCGCATTAGTGCGAGCGAGAGGGCAAAACGCGAGAGCGAATTCCGCCAATTCGTTGAATTTTCAATTAATATTTCAATTTAATTACGGTTTCTGAAAGAACAACAACCGCCACACGAAAGACGGCCGAAAGGCAGCAAAAATCGAAAAACGCCGCTCACTTTTTCATTTCTTTACCTCAACCTTTTTCGTTATTTTTTTTTTCTTCACTTGGGTTTTTCCGTGTTTTTCTTTGCACCTTTTTTTGCAACAAATTTGAGCTGCTGTTTGTTGTTGCTAAGAATTTCAATACAATTATGGCCCAAATAGCATTTTCACTTTTCCACACACAAACACGCAGCCAGCACACACACATACACACACACAAACAGGGGGCTCGATTGTTTGACTCCGTTTTAAATGAAAAATAATCAAACATTTACATTGCCGTGTGTTTTCTTCCACGAAAATTATGTATGATTGGAATGGTTTGGTCCGCTTGCTGCACAACACGCGAAATCCGCCGAAACGAAACAAACAACAAACAGCGACAGCGCGGGGGAACGTAACAACCAAAATAATTCCCAACACAAAACGCGACGCGAAACGACGAACCGACGCGTTGGAAAAATAAAACTGTTGTTTTAACAGCTGTTATAGCCCAACCGAATTTGGCTTTTTTAGCTATTCCACTAGATTTAGCTATTTCCCGCTAGCCTTTTTATTAGGGATGTGAAAAGGTTTGATATTTTAATAACAAAAATATTTTTATCGAAATGATATATCGATAAACTCTACGAGTAAGCTCCGTTATTTAAAATCCATGTCAGTGTTGCCAGGTTATGACCTCTCGTATAAGCTAGATTTTGTCCAAAAATAAGCTAAAACAGGCTAAATATAAAAAATAAATGCTAAAAAACATGCTATAACAGAGAGTTATTATTATTATTAATTTTTAAATTAATAAAGGAAAAAATTCTGCCAGGTGTTCTTTAAAAACTACGAAATTAAAAAATTAAAAAACGCTAGATCTTGGGGGAAAATAGCTAATAGCTTCATAGCTAGGGCCGCGGCAGCTCACTTACTTATTTCTCAATTACCGATTGGGAATCCATCCCCGTGGTGTATGTCTGAGATAAGGTGTCCAAATTACCGATTGGGAATTCATGCCCATTGCCAATTACCGGTTGGAGTGATGGCGAGAGGGGGGAAGTAGTTAATTCTTAGCAAAACAGGCCGCTTTTTAGAAATTCATTGCGGCGAAACGGTTGAAGATAGCTTAAAAATTTAAACGCCATATAATAATTTAACATTTGAGGAATTTTTAAAAGATTGAAAAAATGAAGGACATCTCCACCAGCATTAATCAAGATGAGCCTAAGTATTAACACAAAAAAAGGCTAAATCTTGAAATAATGGATATAATTATTATAATCAATTATAAGAAGGGGAAATCTTTAAAATAATGGATATTTATAATTATAATCACTTATAATTAATATTATATAAATCGAGAAAGGTTAAAAATAACTGTTAAACTTAAATTTGAAGGTTTTGAGGGATCGATTCTCAAATAAGACGTCTCAAGTTCGCTACAGAGTGAACAGAATTCAAAGTTGTTGTCTAATAAACTTATATATCTTAAAATTATTCCTTCTTCTTATTTTATTTTATTTTTTTATTTTATTTTATGGAACTTTAACAACTTGCAAGAACTCTTTGAACGCTCATACTTCTTGAGGCGCACGGAATCTGGTTTTAAAATTTCCAAGGTAATCTATTTAATTATTTTGTATTCATAAGATTAATATATTATCATTTTAAAGCCTAAACTTTATTATCATTAAAATATTAATTCCTTTTCTAAATTTTTATGATGCTTTTAGCGTTTGTTCTCCTTGCGGAGGTTTAGTTATGCTTGGTGTAGTTTTCTTACGAGCCTAAAAAAGCTCAAAATAAGCTCTGAAAGCTCAGGACTTTTATTCTGTTTCATTTTAATGAAAGGTTTTTATAAATATTCGTTGTATTCTATTGTTTCTTGGAATTCATTGATAGTTGTGTGTAAACATATATACATTATACATTATAACAATTAAGATTAAATATTAACAAGTGTCAGAGAGTCCACCTTATTAAATATATATACTTTTAATATGAATTCCATGGAATTGTTTATTTATTTTACATTTTATTAATAATAGCGATAAGCTAGCCGAAGCTCGAGACGAGCTTGGTCTGCAGGCGATAAGATGCTCCTCCTCTGGGTATAAATACAGCCTCTCAGCGAACTCAGTGTATTTGCAATTTCACCCAAGATGAAATTATTGGTGAGTGTCAATTAGCTTCGAATTAAATAATATATTTATTAATTATTCTAATTAAATAATAATAAATCCCTCTCCCCTAAGGTAATCCTGTTTGCCGTGCTGGCCATTGTGGCCATGGCTTCTGCCAACAATCCTATGTGCAATGATGCGGCCCAGAGTGGCGGTGGCTATAAGGTCTATGAAATGTCAGCCCAGGCAAGAGCGGCAGCGGCTAGATCGGCGCCTAGAAACAACTACAATTATGGTTCCTCAAGGAATTTCAATAGAAACTCTTATTAAAATATGGCCATTGACATGAAAATAAAATAAAATGTGATATAAAAATTTGTTTTGCATATTTTTGTGCTTTTATTATTATTATAATTTTTTAAACGAGTCATTTCTGATCTTAAACAATATTTTTATGCAGACTATATCCAAAAGCTCTTTTGTTTTCTTGTTGTTATAAACATTTATTGAATTTAAAAAGTTTGAATTTGATTTTTCTACAGTGTCTATGTTGTATTATTATTAAAAGCTTTTCTACATTGTTCATTTTTCCGTTCTTATACGAATTTGCCTTATCTATGTTAGAGGCGATATTTTAGTCAATGTTTTCCATGTTCTCAGTTTGCAATGTCTCCTTCTACGTTATCCTTTGGAGCCATTTTATGCTATGTATTTAATTCTATGTTTATATTGTTCCACGTTCTATATTTTAAGCTATGTTTTCTTTAATCTATGTTCTTTTACCTACAGTTATTGCTATAAATCTTTGTGAGTAACTTTTTTATAAACTCAATTCTATGAGAATTAAAAAACCTGATAATAAACCAAAGGATGTACCTAGATTTTACTATAATTCTCTTATTTTTGAAAGAAATAAGCTTTAGGGAAAGCTTTCGCCAATTCTCGAGTTCCTCAAGTAAGTTTAATAGGAACGCTTAATAACCTTCCTACTTTGTCAAGAAATAAACGCTTCAAAGTTATATTTATATAAATTTTTTAATAATCTTAAAAATAGGCTGCTTCCTTATTTTCAAGCAGAGGATCGGGAATATCTAATAAAATTAAGGATCAGTAATGAAGTCTTCCTTATAAACCTTGCTCTTTTATATGATTCTTGAGTTCTTTAAGATATATTATGCTTTTGACATCATTTTGCTTATTTAAAAAACAAACAAAGAAGCCTTTAACACGACAGCCCATTAATTAGCGATGTCTGCACTTTCGCCCTACTCAAAAGAGAAAAATAAAAACAAAAAAGGCTGTAAAAGTGTACACTTCAAGTTAAATTCTTTTATAAAACCTGCTTTACTTTAACTTTTTAAAATTCCCGCCCTGAAATAAAAGTCAAAAGTCTGGCAAGAGTCCAAACTGCCAGCCTTGCCAGATACCCCTGAAATACGTAAACGTAACGTGTCGTGACCAGCAGATGACGTGACTGCGTACGGGCGGGCGAAGCGGACGAGCGAGAGGCAAACGAGTAGAGAAAAATTATTGAACGAAAAGTCCACCAACGGAACAGCGCAGTGAAAAAACGGTAGAAAACGCAAAAAGCCGGAACAAGCAGTTAAAAAATACAATTGAGCCGCGTTTGCATTGAGAAAAGTCGAAAGTAAAAATGAATGAGGAATACGACGCGATTGTGCTCGGCACGGGCCTCAAGGAGTGCATCCTCAGCGGGATGCTGTCCGTTTCCGGCAAGAAGGTGCTGCATATTGATCGGAACAAGTACTATGGCGGCGAGTCCGCCTCGATAACGCCGCTGGAGGAGCTCTTCCAGCGCTACGGACTGGAGCCGCCCGGCGAGCGGTTCGGGCGTGGCCGGGACTGGAACGTGGACCTCATTCCCAAGTTCCTGATGGCCAACGGCCAGCTGGTCAAGCTGCTCATCCACACGGGCGTCACCCGCTACCTGGAGTTCAAGTCCATCGAGGGCAGCTACGTCTACAAGGGCGGCAAGATTGCCAAGGTGCCGGTGGACCAGAAGGAGGCCCTGGCATCCGATCTCATGGGTTAGTTTGTGCCCCTTTTTTATTGTCCCCCTTTTTCTGCCGAAATTGTGCAAATTACCAGCTGTGTGCGTGAGTCCGTATGTATGTGTGTGTGTGTATGTACTCGACTCTTATCTGAGCCCTCTACCTCCCCTTCTTCCGTTCTCTCTAGCTTCGTCTCTTTCGCTCTCTACAGCCTTTCTTTGTCTCGGCTTTCACACTCGCTGAAAGCCAATATTCTTTATTGTTGTTGTTGTTGTTGTGGTTTTCGACTGACACGTATGTGTGTACGAAAAACAGTTGTTTTTTTTTCTGTTGCCAGATAATTTCCACAAATTTCCACACTTATTTCCACACCTTGGCAGTCCAATTGGTTTATTTGCTTAATTTATACAGCCTTTATATGCTGATTAGAATTCTTGCGGGGGCTTTTTTTTCGATAACAACAAAAAAATACAGTTAAACTTCTAAAATTTTGAATTATCGTAGAAACAAAAATTCTTAAAAATGTAATAGTTATTAAATTAATTCATAAAAATGAATCTGTAATTTTCTAATCATTTTTAATTTATTAAATATATTAGAAAGTCTTGAAGTTTTAGTTGTAGAAGCTCCGCTGTACTCAAAAATTTAATAGTAGATGATTCATACACCTGTCGTTAATTGCTCTCTTCTTTTTTACTTTTGATATTCGCCTAACTTGAAATTCGCAGTTTTTTTTACCCCCTTCGTCGTGGCAGCCGCCACCAAGTGCAATTAGTCTCAACACGCTCTATTTATTTATGATTGTAGTTTAAATCGTTAATGTTTTAGTTTTGAGTTTTTGCAATCCAATTTTTTGTATTTTTTGTTTTTGTTTTTTTTGCGGCGCATTGAACCCTTTCACTTTACAGTGAGGCTTGGCAGGGGTTAAACTTTATTATTTGTATAAATAAACAGCAAAAGTTTCCTTAAAAGTTAAAGTTTCCTTAAAAAGTCCTTTAAATTGCATTGAAAATGTATTTGTTACAATTTTATCAAGTAAATCTAATTAAAAATTAAAAGAAAAATATTTTTATCTATTAAACATTTATGTAAATTCATAATTTAATAATAATATTCTCAAAAACTTCAGCAATTCCTTTTTAAATTCATAATTTAATAGTAATATTAACAAAATCTTGAGCAATTCCTTTTTAAATTCATAATTTAATAGTAATATCAACAAAATCTTGAGAAATTCCCTTTGAAGGACGCTTCGCTGTAGTTTCGCTTAATACATATGCTCTCTATGACGTCACTCAATGGCCAAGTGGCTTTTGATTGTTGGTGGTGGTTCCACCCGCCCCCTAAATTGGAGGTTTCCAGCTCTGGCCCTGTAGTTGTGTGTGTTTTTATGTGTGTTTGTGACATGCAAATGCAAAAGGGAAACGGAAACTTAAAACCCTGGTCATGCTCTCCTCCCTTTTCCCAGAACTGACCAATATGCCATTATAAATACTATATTTAAATGCAAATATATATTCGCAGGTATGTTCGAGAAGCGTCGCTTCCGCAACTTCCTCATCTACGTGCAGGACTTCCGGGAGGATGACCCCAAGACCTGGAAGGACTTTGATCCCACCAAGGCCAACATGCAGGGTCTGTATGACAAGTTTGGCCTGGACAAGAACACCCAGGACTTTACCGGCCACGCCCTGGCCCTGTTCCGCGACGACGAATATCTAAACGAACCGGCCGTGAACACGATCCGGCGCATCAAGCTCTATTCGGACTCTCTGGCGAGGTACGGCAAGTCGCCCTACCTCTATCCGATGTACGGACTGGGTGAGCTGCCCCAGGGCTTTGCCCGACTCTCGGCCATCTATGGCGGCACCTACATGCTGGACAAGCCCATCGATGAGATTGTCCTCGGCGAGGGTGGCAAGGTGGTGGGTGTGCGGTCCGGCGAGGAGATTGCCAAGTGCAAGCAGGTCTATTGCGATCCCAGCTACGTGCCTGACAAGGTGAGGCTTTTATTTAAGGCTTGAAACAGATAGTTTAATGAGTTTAGGGAGTCATCTGACTTATTTAATAGGTTATTTAGGAACTTGTTAGGTATACGCTTAAATTATACCATAAAAAACTAATTAAATAGAAAAGTAAACTAAAAATGTACAGTTTTTACCATTTAAGACTGGCTGGGAAGTCCCAAAAAGGCCAAAAGAAAAGCTATCTTGAAGAACATTTCGCTAGATTGTTTTTTGTATCTAAAGGCTTTGGTCTTTTATACTAATCAAAGAAAGTTAGGTCTCACAAAACAAAGAGAAACCATTTAATTAATTACTTGTTTTTTTACCAGATTATAAAAGACGCGGTAATTGGTTGTGGAGCTTCACAAATATAGAGTCTCTTCAGTTCACATTCCAGATCATTCAACCCTATGGAGTCTTTAGCAGATAGCACCACATCGCAGTGTTCATTGCCACCGTCATTATTGGGTTCCCCTTCATTCCAAATGCTATCCAAATTCACTGATTTGCCAGTTGTAAACCATACATGTTCTTCGTTATACGCCAAGTCTGTGCCAGAGGTCCAAAATATACCCTCGATGTTGTTGCTCTCAAGGTAGAGGATAATCGAATTCCATTCCTCCAAGGTTTCAAAGGCAATTAATTGGGAGTCCATTTGCCGACATGATTGAAAAGCAGCAAACCAATTAAGGCTTACATTCCTTTCAAAGTAATAGAAACCATTACCGATCTTTTCAAAGGGTTTTCTGGTTATATTAAATGTCTCAGGAACACCTAGGTGAATTAGGAGCAAATAATGCCATAGTTTTTAAAGTTAAAAGTTAGTTTTTACCATCAGAAATTGTTGGCGTTATTTCAATAGCCAAAAACTGGGAAAATAAACCCAAAATCACAAGAACACAGAGCCCTGAGACCATGCTGAAACGACTGGATTAAGCATTTGCCAAAATTAGTTCTTATATATTTTTAATCAGTTTTCAATTTCTTGGAATAACGGTTTTGCGCCGTTTAGATTTCTTTTTTTTTTTGCACACAAAATAATTTATGATTTTTGATAATAATTGATAATATTTAAGGTTTTCCATTCACATAATCGTATCTATAACTCTGATTAAACCCTCTGATTAACCCATTTACCTATTTTTTTAACAGGTTCGCAAGCGCGGCAAGGTGATTCGCTGCATTTGCATCCTGGACCATCCGGTGGCCAGCACCAAGGACGGTCTCTCCACGCAGATTATCATTCCACAAAAGCAGGTCGGCCGCAAGTCGGACATTTATGTTTCGCTGGTGAGCTCCACTCACCAGGTGGCCGCCAAGGGCTGGTTCGTCGGCATGGTTTCGACCACCGTGGAGACCGAGAACCCGGAGATTGAGATTAAGCCCGGCTTGGACTTGCTCGAGCCGATCGCACAAAAGTTTGTGACCATTTCGGATTACTTGGAGCCGGTCGATGATGGAGCTGGCTCGCAGATCTTCATTTCGGAGTCGTACGATGCAACTACGCACTTTGAGACCACTTGCCTGGATGTGTTGAACATATTCAAGCGCGGAACTGGAGAGACGTTCGACTTTTCCAAGATCAAGCACGAGCTGGGCGACGAGGAGCAGTAAGGAAGGAGCGCGAGGCCTCATCTGGTTATGGTGCATTTGAACAGCTCAACAACAGCAGCCACAAAAACACATCCGTAAATCGTCTCAGCGTCGTGGCCAAACCTTAATGAAATATACCCAAGATAAAAAAAAACAACAAAAAACAAATAAAAAAATAATAAAAAAAAACAGCTAAAGAAAACGAAAATCCAGAAATTGTATTACGAAAATGCTTTTCCATCGAGAGATGAAGTTTTAGATGTGAAAAATGACATGCTTGCTTCGCGCAATATTGGATATGCCTAGAAAATATATATATATACCAAACACACACACACACACACAACCCATATACATAAATTATACAACAAGCAGTCGCGAATGTATGTACGTCTATATATTTATATGTATAACTATGTGAGTGTTGGGCGACTAAATCAAATTCACACGGATTCAGCTTGTTGTGACTCCCGAGCGAGGGTCTAGGGCGCGACATGTACTCTCTCTTGGCCTCCCCAATCACCGCCCCCTCTCCTAGGCCAGTCAGTCACGCGATTATGCTTGGATTTAAGTTGTACGAATATACAAAATAAAGTATATATCATATATATATATATATTGTCTATGTATATTGTCCTCAATAGTTGCTTGGTTCTCTTATTTTGTGATCGTAACCACAAACATACCCCCCACTCACCCCCCCACACACATAAACACTCACTTGCATAATGCAGCATTATAATTGTAATCCCAAAAGAATAAAAACAAAAAGAACAATATCGATGGTATTGAAAATGTAAACAAGCGAAAGAGTTCATCGCAGCAGCATACCCACAAAAAAAAAGAAAATATTGCATATGATCGAAGCGCGGCAGACAACACAAAGAGGATGAAAAACAGAAGAAAATCTAAACTGATTGTCAATGGTCTTGAGAACTATGGTATTCCGCATTTTCAGAATTTACATTTTTAATAAAAATTACAAAAAAATTAACTGGGTTTTACATGTTTTTAAAGGCAAAGGTTTCTTTTAGGGACTTGGGCTTTAATTCCTAAATTTAATGATATATTTGTCTTAATAAACCTTTATATAAGGTTATTATATTATGGATATAAGCTATCTGGGTGAAACTTTCTCCATAATCTAATTTTTTAATGCTGGTAGTATAAAAACCAAAAGTTTCTGGTTAGTTTAGTTGTTATAGGAACATTTAAAAGTATTTGCAAACCAGAGGGATTCCTAGCTTTTCTTTGTTATTCGTGAAATTTGATATTTAGAGTTTCAAATTTACCGCCCCTTTTTCTAACTAGTTCCAGCTCATTTGGCTCAAAGACTTGGAGCTAGGTCCTGGAGTTCTATCCTTTTGAACTGATTCATTCGGCCGTTATCCTGTCGCTCATGGTTCAACTTAACGAAGGATAAACTTTGTATTGTTAAGCTTTTGTCACACGCTCAGAGGCGGTATGTTTAAAAAGTGTCTTTAAAAAAGGATACAAGGATTTTGGTAAAATATAAAAAACAGGAAAATAGTTTTCAACGTAAACATGTTTACTTAAATATTTTAAAAGGGAAACCTTTACTTATGTGATCCAAAATTAAGAAGAAGAGTGAAAGCAAATTACTTTTTATATAAAAAACGAAAATTCGAAAAAATATTTAGGAATTAGGAATTTGAATGTGAAAAATTAAACATACATTATTTTATTAGAATTTTATTAGGTTTAATAATATAATAATAATAATATCATGTATATTTGAAATCATTTAGACGAATTTATTAATTATTTTAATTCAACAACTTAACGATTATGTGAAATTCCTTTTCTAGAAAAATCAAGTCCATAGGTAACCCCTAGCCATTAAATAACCCTTATTGATTTTAAGATACCCAAAAGTCATATCAATAGTTTAAGTATCAACTATATTAATAAAGGACTCAAATGTAAATTAACAATCTTTACAGGATTCGTAAGCGACAAATGCGAGCTAAGCCGTTTCTGGGTTTATTAGCTTTTCGATGGCTTTGAATCACGTAGCCATAAAGGTTATAGTTATGGCCAGGACTCGTCGCTCCTTTGTGTGACACAATTACGAATTCCGCAGCAAGTGTTTGGCATGCATTGGTGGAACACTGTGTGCCGCCCCCTGTCCAACCCTCCTGCTCGTCCAGGTTTGCGTTGGTTCCTTGGTGTGCACACTGGCAAGTGGAGAAATTCTTATTGAATTGCATGTGGCATGCCACACGGGACTGGGGAGGGCTGGATTTGTTCCCCTCTTGGGTCCTGTGTCCGGGGGGGTCCTTCGACGTTCCGGGAATGTGCAAAATGCTGAGAATGCCGCTCTCGATTCTTGTTAGTTTTAATGCTGTCGCTGACAGTTTAGGTTCCTTTTTTTTATTTTGCTGTGTTACTTTGGTTTTTTATTTTATTTTCTTTGCCTTGAGAGCGAGAGAGCGACCTGTCCAAGAAAATGCCGCTAGCATTTTTCCAATTTCCGCTTCCGAGAAAAGTGCAAAGACGTCTCGCATTATTTTGCCATGGTTGGTCCTATATCTGTGCATTGAACTCGTCTGGGTCCACAAGTGTTTTGATATTTTTTAGAAGAATAATTAAAATAGAGAATAATATATGGGAGTAACCTGATCGAAAATATATAGAAGAAGTTCTATAGAATTTGGTATAGAAAACTCCCAGATTGTCGTTGTTTTGTTATTCAAATCTCAAAATATCATAATGCTTCTAACAATTTATACCATAGATCTGTTATCTAATAAATCCGTAACTTCTCCAAATTCCTGTCACAATCAATCCATCTGCAACTCCCTCTTTGAGCCTGATTCGGCTATGCTCGAAGGATTGGGATATGGGATGTAACCAGCCCAATTCCTTCTTCATCTTAGCTGTTGTTCTTGGTGATGATGATGATGGCCCTGCCACTGATGTGGCCAAAACACGTCGCCCCAAAAGCCTGGTCAAGTCTTTCACCACATTTTCGCTCCTCTAGCTTCCGTCTTGTCTTGGCTGTGGTGTATTTTTTTTTTATTTGGAAAATGGTTTGAAGAAAAACGAAAAACACGATGGAAAAAAACCGCCAGAGAAGACCAAAATTTGTAACTGGGCAAATTGAAGTCAAAACTTTGGCGCTCAGCGCAGCATGCAAGTCACATACAACCGGGGGATGGGCTGCACATTGAGAAATTGGAGCATAAATGAAAGACTTGTAAACAGGAGAAATTTTATAGAATTTTTGAAATAGAAATTATAAAGAACAAGTTTATTTTTTGATTCTTTTTATTAATTACAATTTATTAAGTATTTTTAAAAAGACAACTTCTTAACAATCTTTAAATTTAAGATAAGCGAAAGGTCTTTGAAAGATTGACTCGCCTGATGATAATAATTTTGGTATTTAGGCACATAATTTATAGGTCTTAAAAGGTCTTTCTATACAGTACTTCTCAGGATACCCTTCAAGGATTTATGTATATAAATTGGTTAAAAGAAAAAACAATAAAAATCTAGGAAAAATTAGGTAAATAATAACCTTTATTTCCATTTTAAATAAAAATGTACCCAATTTTTAACTGTGCAGTAACTAGAAGGAGTCCTGACAGGGAATGGAGATGGAGCTGCGATGTCGACGCAGCACTGGCAGGCATGACTAAGCTGCCTGGCCCCGTCCATGTCTGCATCTATATTCGTGTCCTTGTTGGCCATGGTCAGGCTAACGAGCCAGGGTTTGCGGGAAACGTGGAGGGTGGTGGTGGTGGTGGTGCTGCTGCTGGGATAGGGTATTGGGGACTGGGCTAGAAAAGTGGCTCCGGCTCGTAATAACAGCCAACCGCAGAAGCGAACACACGCCCAGAAAACAAAGCAACAAAACGATGCCTTTGGGGTCAGTTGACGGTGTTGGAGCAATGATTTGGCGGCTTATGGACATTGCCCATGGCCGCATCAGCATCGCAGCTAAATTGACGCAGTGGACATGACCATCCTGCTGCACACACTCACACACACTCACACACATATATGCTTACAAGGATACTGGCGCATTGGGTCAAATTGAATAAAAGTCTGGGGCATTCCTTAAAGCGTAATGTGATTAATTATCCGCGTTATGAATATAATGCATGCGACATGTTGTCTCCTTCGCTGGCATCATCGTCGTCAGCCGCCTCATAATTATCGCCAGAGACAACCAAAAGAAGAGCATTAAATAGCAAACACACCAAGGAGAGGGAATTATGGATGCACTGGAAGAAATTTAGGTATATATAAAAATGAGACATGAATAGGGAATAGATTCTAAATAGAGGTTCTTTGGAAATAAGCCTTTTAATATGTTGAATTAAGTTTTGGATAAGAGAAAGTTATATTTTAGCTTTGAAGGAATAAATAATATTTATAAATGTTTTCTATTTAATTAAAAAATTGTTTAGTGTTTATAATTCAATTAATATTATAAAGTTTGTCTAAATTATGTTACTTATAACTCATATATCCGTAAAATATATATACATTGGTCTAAGGCATAGTAATCATAGTAATCATACTACTTTTTTCATATATTTCATTCACGGCTACCTTCTTCATTTAATAATTAAACTTAACACATTTTTTTCGCACTAATTTCTCTCACTGAATGGCTTTCTTTTGGCTGCTCTTCAATTACTTGCACTTCTTATTTCCATTGTCATTGTTGCTGCTGTTGTTTTGCATTTTCTGTGCCTTGAGCTTGTCAACAACTTCATTATCACTTGCGACACTGTGCAACATCAGCCCCCCGGAAGCAACCCACTGTACTAACCCCACTGTACTACCCCCAGTACCTCCTCCTCTTTGCTGCCACACTATCTCCTTACTAGACAAGCAAATTTAAATCAATTAAGTAATCTTATTGCCACTGCCTCGCTCTCAGCTGCTGTTCGTTTTGTTGCAACCTTTTGGTATCTGCCTGTGGTGCCCTCTGCCCTCTGACCTCTGTTTTATGTTCTTTGCCATTTGCCATTGCCTGCTTTTAGGCACTAGCACTTACTCGTACACAGCAAGGATATGAGTGGGTTTCCCAAAGATCTACTTTCTAATAGATTGTAATGCTAATAAAAGAAGGATTGCTTGGAGAAAGAGTTTGCTGGAATATTTTAGTTAATTGATTGGGATTTGGTATAAACTTGTTATGAGTACTTTGTTATAAGTTATAAGAACTTTGTATTATTACTATAAAAAGCGTATATTTTACAATAATAATATTCTAATTTATAATAAAATAGAAAGGAATCGAAAATAAATGCTTGTACTTAAAATTATAAGATATAAGCTAGTTTTTAATGGTGTTCTACCAAAATCTTCAGTTTATTTATAATAAATAATTAAATTAAAGGCACTTCTTCTTGTCTTAATGCAAAAATACTTTTATATTTAATACAGTTTCTGTATCCCCCCAAAAAAACAAATATCTTCTGGTAAACCCCCTGAAAGTCTTTGGAAATGTATGAAATAAATGATATACCAGCCGTGAAAGTGATTTAAAATCTCTGCAGGTTTTGTTGATTATTAATTATCTATTCTAAAATATTTTACTATATTCTACTATATATTTTCACCGTGCACACACCGCACACACACACACACACTCTTTCGGTGGGTGGTGGCATTATAACTGCGGCAATTTCTTCACATCTTCACATCATGTGCGAGTGTCTGGCCTCATGTGTGTTTATGTGTCTGTCTGCCTTTCGGTGTTTTGCTATTATTGTTGCTGCTGTTCTTGTTGTTGTTGTTGTTATTGCTGGCTGGCAAACTTTTGCTGTGTTGCATATTTTGTGCAGATTAATTAAATTGCTGGCAAAAGGAGGTGAGTCTGGAAAGCAGGATATCGAGGACGAGGACGAGGACGAGGAGAAGGAAAAAGCTCTTTCGGCAACTGTGCTCAAAGATTGAAGCGCATTATTAAATGTTTTTTCTTAATAATTCATGGTGAGGCAAACAAACAAACCAACAAACAAACACTTTCACCCCCCCAGCAGCTCCACCCTTCTGAAATTTTCAAGAAAAGTTTATTTTCCGCAATTAGTTAAAAAGAGAAGCATGCCGGCACCAACTTTGCTTTTGTTAGAATGAACTTCCGGACAGGCTTGTAAATATTTGTGGTTCATTAAATAATAAATAGGGAAATAAATAGAAATACCAGCGGTTAAATATAAATTATTATGACAATTATGGCTATTTCTGAGGGGGCTTATAATAATATTGAGTCTTTTATTTGTTTTAAAATATTAAAACAACATAGAAGAACATTTCTTTTTAAAAGGTGAGTTTGCAATTTGATTTTCTCTAAAAAGTATTTCTATGTGTATTTATTTTGTTTATTTATTAATAATATTGTTAATTTTTTTTTTATTTATTCAATAAAATAATACAGTTTTTATTTAAATGCTGGGTAATATTTGTCATCCTTTATTTTGCTTTATTTGCCATTATTTATATTTATAAATATTAAAATAATTAAAATTTTGTATGTTTTCTAAGAAAATGTTGTTTTACATTAAAGCTGCTGGCTGCAGGCTGTTAAGTAAGCTGTCTGCTTATTAACAGAGTGTCCTTAAAAGTGTCCTTTACAGAAAAAACCCCTTTTGGATGCTGGTATGTTAACTAAAATTAAAATGTTATGTTAAGTTGCCACTCAGACATATATTTAACATATGTTATCAACAGCAAGGACCTCTGTTAGCCGACAGAGCTAGTAAGTCGGCAAACAACTTAAATCGGATTCACTTCGTGCTCTAAGAGGCAAAATTCCCGAAGCCACAGGAAGGAGAGGATCTTGCACGAATATTTCATTTCCCAATTAGTGCGGTAGTTTAATGCGTTACAGAATAATTATAGCCTATGGGAGCCTTGAACGGTCCCGTTCAGGACATATCAAGTGCACTCGCTGCTCCTCGGGCTTCCTTCACACGTAAGCCTCTGTTGAGGTGGCGCCAATTGTCTGAAGACCCTTGGCCCTTTGGCATTTGTTAGCAATTAAATGTATTCACTTCAAGGAGCAAATTGCCATTCACAGATTTCAAAAGGCGGCGCTGGCAAAGGTTGCCTCAGCCCACAAAGAAACTGTGAAAAGTCTTGGCCAAGTTTTAATACGGCCAAACAATGGCACGCAGGGTAAAGGAAGGCAAAAAGTTCCAAATAAAAGACATTTTTATAGCCTTGGACAGGATATTTCTTAAAGCGAGAGCAGCTGAATAAAATATATGGCATCAGTTATTAATGTAAACTATTAGCTAAAAGTATTTATAACTTTAAAAATCACCAAGTGAGTGATTTCAATTTTTATTTAAACTTTAAAAAGGACACATTGCTTGTATTTTATTTATTTCAGGCAAATTGGAATTTTTGAAAAAACAAACAAACATCACATTCCTGTAATTTATCCTTTTTCTGGCAAAGTGAAAGTGAGTGCTGGTATTTGGAATTTGATGCCAGAGCTCACCTTGGGTAAACATAAGTTTAACATGGTATAAATTCCTTGCCAGATCCTGTTCCCGTTCCTTTCCTTTGCCTTTGCCTTTGCCTGCATCTAACCGAATCCTGCTGCACCACCGGCTGACACTTTATGAAGTATTTATCTTACTTTACCCAATTCTCAATGTGTTTGTTCTCATTCCCGTGTTCCCGGGCTTGTTTACACTTTGCTCTCCCTGCTCAGCTGTCGCCTTGGCCCCGTCTTGCCTGCCATTAAATGCCATATAAATTCATTTCCACAGTCAGTCGTCGTCGTCGTCTTTTCACCTAGTTTTTATGCAGAGTTTTCTTTTTTTTCTCTTCTAGCTTTTAAACGGCCCGCGTGCATCCTTTCTTCGTTCTTGCTCCTGCCCGTGTAAGTATGCAATAATTTCGCACGGCTTAGGCAGGGCAAAGGGACTCTGGCAATTGTTGCTCCTCTCCTGCAGAGTCCTGAGTTATGTTACACCGACAGACGGACTCTGCGACACTCCGTAAATTACCAGGAAAATCGGCCCAGAGGACAATGGCCGCTTAATTGCTGTGTCCCGATGCCATGAGTGCGATAAGGCGACAAAATTACCAGAAAAACGATGCCCGGAAGCGATCGGAGCCAAATAGGTTGACTAAAAACAGGGCTTTCCTGGGCCTGCAGTTTGAAATATTACGCCAAGTGCACAAGGAGGAGGAAAATAACACCAAGTTGAACAGGATTTGATGAGATTAAATCAGCTTAAAAGATGACTAATTGCTGTTATTCGGGGAATAAAAAATAAAGAAGTTTTTAAGGGAAATATTTGAAATTTTTCGCTTTTTAAGCATTCGAAATTAAAGAAATATAAAGCTAAAATTAATTAATTAATTTGCAGTCAGGCGTTGGCCATCATTTATTCATTTAATTAACTCTTTTCACACACCAAATTTCATGACACAATTTGTGGCTTTTATTAAGTTAACTTTTGGTTTGGAAAAATAAAGCATATTATTTTTGGATTTTTCACTATTAATAATAATATTGATTTAATTGATTGGCAATAGAGTTTTTCGTATATATTATATATATATTTTTTAAAATTTAAAATTTTGAATTGGTATACAGAATAAAAACTCAAAAAAAAAAATGCAAATTTATTTCCCTGTCATAAATACCACGCTCACTCCGAGTCAGAGCTCTGTCTCTTCAGCTCGTCCTTTTTCCTGTTGCCCAACTGCTGCAGCTGTGTTTACCTTGAAATTTTGGTTTTCAATAATATTTGGCTTCGACTCGGTTGTGTGTGCGTGTGTGTGGTGTGTGTGGTGTGTGTGTCTGCTAGTCTGCATGTCTTTTGCAAAAATAGCAAATGCATAAATGTGGTTACGCAGCGGAAAAGGGAAAAGGCAAGCCGGAGAAAGGAAAAGAAAGGAAAGGCGAGGAGTGCATAGCGCGGAAAGCGGTGAAAGTTCAGCGGTGTTAGCGTTATCTGTGCAGCGACAGCCATATTTACCTGCCAACCGAAAAAAAAGGAATATATATATATGTGCATTCATATATGTATGTATGCATGATAGCTACTTGAGTTCAACGGGAAAATTTCTTGCATTTCCCTGGGATATGTGTTTCCCGGCTCGAGTATTTTCGTGTGAGTCTGTGTGCGCTCCAACCAAAGCAGAGCTGCCACCTTTATGCCACTTCAAAGGCTAAGAGATTTGATTCAAAGGATGCGAACTGGAAATGCCCTTTTTGTGGCAGGATTTTTAAGGATTTTTACCAAGAAACTTGTTTTTTAATGCCACAGAAATTAGGAGGAAGTTTAATAATAATTAAACTAGTACCTTCTTTTTTTAAGCACATTTTTATTAATTTTATTATCACAGAAATAACTCCAAAGTATAAATCTTTTTCATTATTTAAACTGTAAGCCCTTTAAAATCCTGATTTTAATCAACCATATTTGATTACCGAATTAATTAAGCGAATACAAAGGCATTTTCATTTTTTCCTCGCGAAGAACACAGATTCGATGTCTGCATCCAAACTCAATGGTCTTCCAATTAGCGGATTTTCGAGCTGTTTTTCCACCCGCAGGCGACACCAGATCCCCTGGTCCTTTTATCCTCAGCTCGTGTGTCCATTAGACGAGCCTGTTGGCTGTTTGGCTGCATTTGCCGCTTCCTGCCAAAATGCCACATTAGCTGACGACGACGCTCTCGTTGTTGCGATTCGAATCCTTGTCCTTGTCGATATACTCTTATGCCTTTTTTTTTGAGCTACGCCAATGACTGCACTGAGGGGAAAAATTGAAACAATTATTATTTAATAATAATAATTATAGTAATATACTATAAATAAATTAAGCAAATCGAAAGGAAACAAAAATGTTTCTAAAAAAATGAAATTCTTTAACGAGAATCTACGACTTTTGTAGTTTAATTCTTATCAATACTTTATTAATATTAAACGCGTAAGTTAATATATATTAAGGTTAAAGCAACTGTAAAATAGAAATATGTTGTGCTTAATATATTTCAACCATTTTATCGTAAGAAGAGACAAATTTTATACAATATTTCGTTGACTTTTTTATTATAATATTGATATTATTATACAGGACGAGTTTAAGTTTAAAAGCAATATTATACGGTTTTTAAATTTCAATATATCAAAGTTTACTACATCCTTGATATTACTTTTCTGATATACATAGATCCTGAAGCCATATAATTTCATACATATGTGCTGCATCAGTTCTTTATTTGATTAAATCCTTTTTAAACTAAATTAAAATTTTTAAAGTGATAAACTGTGTTAAATATAAATAATATGTCTATGCATAAATGTTTGTATATTTTTTATATATTTAAATCAAAGCCCAGACAAATCAATCATAATTTTTTGTAGTCACTTGGTAGATTTTTTCTAAATTAAAATTTTCCTATTAAACGTATCCTTTTTCAGGGTGTATCCCCCTCTGCCCGCCCTTCAGTTTTCAGAGTTTTGAGCGTGTGTGTGTGTGTGTGTGTGTCTGCGTGTCTGTTTCAGCTATTTTTATACGATTTGCTATTTTTTCCGGATTTTTGTTTGCCATTGTTGCTGAACTATCGCCCCCCGCCTCCGCAGCACGAACTATTCCCGCCGAGAGTTTCACCTTCTTTTTTTTTTTGTTGCTTTGCTTTTCGCATAAAACTGACGCCAAATTTCTTTGGCGTCAACCAAAAAAAAGTGGGGAAAAAGTTAAAAAAAAGCGAAAAGGAATTGTGAAAAAAAGGACAGCACCCACACACACACACAAGCAGGAAAAAAAAAGGAAATTGTTGGTTTAGTTGGTGGCTCTGACTTTTCGCGTTGTGTCTCTGGATTTTTTTTCCCGCAGTTCGATTTTCCAGGTTGTGTGTGTGTGTGTGTGTGTGTGCAGAGGAAAAATATCAAAAAATAATAAATGCGTTGCCCCATATGTGGGTGTGTGTGTGTGTGTGTCTGTGTGCAAGTGCACTTTGTCAGTTTTACCAGGAACTTCCTTGCCTTATATGGCGTTTCGTCCCTTTCCCTTTCCCACCTGGATATGGCAGCAAAAGTTTTGCCTTCGTGCATATTGGTAATTTATTAGCATAAAATGCCAGCAGCGCGTAAATAATGCACAAACATTTTGTTGTTTTGCCAACATTTAGCTAACATTTTACTAACCCCTCCAGGCTCCTCTGGTTCCTCTTGCTCCCATCCTGCGATGGAATAGATTTTATTGGTTTTGCCTTGGTTTTCCACACAGAAACACACACACACACGCACACAAGTGAGTATAAAATTCATTTCCGCCACATTTCTACGTCGCTCACATGTCACCGGACCTGAAGGCAGTGCATAAGGAGCAGGAGCAGGAGCAGTAGCAGGACCGACCTGGAGAAGGAGTTGTTGGTAGACCAGGTCATGGCAGCCATTCCTTTGGCTCTTTGCTGCTGCATTTTTTTTTATTTTTTATTTTTTACACAGACTCCATTATAACCACCGCCACACAGATTGGGCAATGCGGAGTTCCACATTTCCGTTAAGGGAGCGACGTTTTCATCGACTTCTCGGGCTGCAGAGTCCTTCCGGTTTCGGAGTTCTGAAGCCGGGGTTCAGGTCGAGTGCTTTCTTCTCGCCATTGACACATGACAAGTTTGTTTTTCTCCATCGACAGGGATTATTACAGGGTTCAAGTTGGTTATGATTTCGCTTCCAGTAAATATTTTTATAACTTAACAGATTTCTATAATCAAAGCTGGATTTTATCAATTTTATTTACTATTTTAATGTGTTTCCATTTTGTTTATTAAAGATTTCTTGGAAAGTGTTATTTTTAGAGGCAAAACTCTTTGATTCCACTTTTATCCTTGGTGAATCCCTTCAAAGTTAATAGTTTTTTCTACTCAGAAAATTATCTTTTTCCCATCAGCTAATGTTGAGATGAAAAACACATAGGAGAAAATCTGTGAACCGCGAAAGAATCTTCTCTCAAGCAAACTTTGTGGCCATAAAGTGGGTCACGAGTCCTTCGTTAGATGGCCGCCCTAAAGATATTCGTCAGGATATAGGGAAAAGGTCGGTGGAAAATTCTAAGCTGAAATGAATTTCCACATAAAGGAAAAAAAATTCAGCGACCCAATTCGCGTAGCAATTTTGTTTGTTGTTTTTGTTGTTAATCAGACAAATGATGGAGACAGACAACGTCGACGACGACGGCCCTAATTCGGCGGCTCGTTGTACCTTTTGGCCATAAATAATTAGTCATTTGGCTGTGTGGCCCACTTACTAAACCATTTGCATGCTCGGAAAACTGGGGAAAACACACACAACACACACATGGGAAGAGGGGTGGGGACAGATATATAGCCTACTTAATGGCGCCAAATGCTACTCGTTAAATGTTTCGCCGTTTGCGGTATGCGAATTGTTTTAATTGAAATGGAAAACGCGTAAATTGAAGTGAAATGCTTATGTATATGTGCCTGTTTGTTATTTGTTTTTCTATTTGCATTCAATTTCACTCTGCAACACACACACACACCACGGACACTAAAAGTGGACAAAGGGAATGGGCACCGCTGCTGTTCTCCTGTTTCGGTTGTGTCCTTTGGCTGGCTGGCAACGAGCAAAGTGTTTATTAACTTTGGCTGTTTGATCCACTTTGCCAGGCAGCTGTTCCCCATCACCCCACCTCCCCTTCAATGGCTGTTGTCTGCTGCCAGGATCCGAGGATCCCAAGGATGTTTGCCATGTGGTGGCAGCTACCCACAAAAAGGGCGCACAAACGCACCAAATGAACGGAGTCAGCCAGGCAACTGAATGAATGCATGTTAAGGGGAGGGTAAAGGAGCAGGAGCAGGAACAGGACTCGGGACAGGGGCACTGAGAGCGGATAATTCAAATGTAATTTACAAAAGCACTCGTTTGATTTGTTACTTGTGCCTTCGCCGCCTTCCTCTCTCTCTCTCTCTGTCCATTGCCGTTAGCCGTTAGCTGCATCTGCATTCGCAGCTAGAACAGGACGAGCAGGAGGAGCCAGAACTGGTAGGAACTGATGCTGCTGCTGGTGGTTCAGTAAATTAGTTGGTCCTGGTTGAAGCCAAAGAAACGGGGGAGCTCCTGGCTAACAAGCCGAAACCCGAAAGACCAAATAAAAACACTAAAACCAATAAAAAACCAATGGCAATCCGGCCCTTGGGCTGATGAAAGTTGAATACCCTTAGGGACTATATGGGGAAGTTTTAATAAAGTTAAACAATACTCAAAGGACTCTCGAAAAAGGGGAAATCAGGGTAAAGAAACTCAATAGACTAGGAATACTTTAAATATATATTTTAAAAATTTATTACAGACTCTATTGAATAGAGAATTAGGAATATAATAGCTCCAAAATTAAAAATAAATATTAATAGGACTAAACTCCCCTATATATTATTTATAGAATCTTTATATACCCCAAACTTAAACCTTTTCCATGGAAATTAGAGTAAACAGAAGCTTCATCATTCCCTTTTAAGTGGAACTGCTGTGAAAAAACAAATACTTACCCCGGGTTAGGTACATCTTTGGCTTTCTATTATTTGAATTGAATTATCTAACTAATTGGATCGGGTTTCGGTGCTAACACTGAAACTCAACTAATTAGCCGCACACAAATTATAACCACATTTATGCGAAGATATACGCTGATATCCGAATGGCCAAAGTCAAAACCTGAATCCAGACACGACACGCCCCGCCTTTAATTGCCAGAGGATTAAATTAATGCAAAGACAAATGCAGATTGTGGCTATATCAATGAGCAGTTTAACTTGTTTTAGTTGGCACATTAGTCTGACCCCGGGAACCCTTGGCTCTCCTTTGATTTCAGGAGCAAAGTTAGCTAAGCCTTTGGCCAGATGACACGTACAACAAATTAACTAAATTAATGGCATTTATTTGTCTGAATGAAAGCGAAATGTGAGATAACTGCACCCAGACTCTGAAATACAGAATCTGTGATTAATGCTGCTGGGTCTTTGTGTGATTGAAGGTATGGGAAGGGTAATGGGATGTGGGAAAACTATTTAAAATATAATCTACAAATTAAAACACCTAACAAATTATGTTTATTTTAAGACGGCTTCTTCTTTCAATACTTCTGCTAGTTTATTTAATCACTTCTTATCTCTTGCGGATGCTGTAATCCCATTATCTTTATTAGTTTGTGTTTAAATATTAGTTTTCCTTCCCTTTTCTATTTCCGGTAATTTGTCTTTGTTCGGAAATTACATATTTGGTGAAAGAGCAACTCGGATGTCAGTTGGTTTTGAAACTTTAACGGATCCCCATCAAGCAGTTACCTCACAAGATGTTGGCTCTTAATTTAATCATACGCGTGTTGCTGACAATTTTTTACTGGGGAACCATTACACCATGGGCCTACCAGTTTTTTGATATTAAAAAATTAAGCTGGAACAACCTAGACATATTTAAAGTATGGAATGAGCACGTGGACTTTTGCTTTTTCATCCTGATCGGTTACTTCGTGTTCATCACTATCACCCAATGTATAATCAAGCACGTAAAACATTGCTGCAGAGCCGGTAAAGATCAGTTGGAAGAGGTAATGGTGCATCATTCAACAGAAGCTATCCAAACAATACTGCAAAAAGTAGCTCCAGCACGTCCAGCGCCTCCAGCTCCAGCACGTCCAGCGCCTCCAGCTCCTCCTCTAAGTGCCAGCCTATTGAATGTGGTCCAACCTAGAGCAGGCAGTCAAAGATTCAGAAAACCAGCTCTGCGAAAAAGTGTGAGCCTAAACCAACTACTGGATGCTATGAAACAGGAACCTCTTGATAGCAGACACTTGGCTCTGTTGGCCCAGCTGCAGGTGGCCATCAATAGTAATACCAAAATGTCCCAGCCTTTCCAACCAGCTCCAAATCGCCAAAAGAAAAATCCTGCTTTCGAGAAGCGAAGAAGTTTCAGCCTAAACCATCTGCCGGTTGGTAAAGCCAATAAGTCCCACTTTTTCCTGCCGAAGGACCTCCAAACCCAAGGTGGTGCCGTTTAATAAAAGCCGTTTGATCCTACCAAACATCACATTTGCAATAGCAAATACAATAGTAGATGGAGCACAGATACATACCTCCGATAAGGTATTATTTAAGGGGTAATTAATTATATTAAAAATGCGGGGATAACATAAATATTTAACTGTGAACTTAAAGATTTTTATTAAGTTAATAAATCTGCATTTCTACTACATTTGAAATTAGAAATGAAAATTGTTGACTATTTTTTAACAATTTGAATGATAACAATTTGAACCCCTTATAAAATTTATTAAAAATTCTGTAAAATAAGAAAAGGTATTTTTTATTCCAATAAAAATTGGTTTCTTTTTATTTTATTATTTTTTATAAAAATGTATAAATCATTTTTGGCCATCACTGGCTTTCTGGAAACCTCTGGACCTCTGGACCTCCAGAGTATGTGAAATAATAGTTATATATGAAGAAAAAACAAAATTCCCAGACATTGATTATAAATATATTTTTCTTTCGCATTAAAAAAAAAAAAATTAATATAAAAAGGTTATTTATTTATTTTATAACAATATTCGTATTTTAGTGGCATATTTTTATAACAAAAGCGTATTTTAGTGGCAGTATTTTTATAACAAAAGCTTTTTGACAGTTTTCCACCGTTTATGGTCGCTCGAGTTCTACGCAGGTCCATCGTATGCCAGGCAAGGGCCACCAGCGCCTCTTCCAAGTTTCCACTAAGCAAAATGCTCTTCTGGCTCCTGTTTCCTGTTTCCGCTTGGCGGAAAAAAATCGAATCACCGAAATTAGTGTTGCCAGGTTATGACCTGTCGTATAAACTAGCTTTTATTTCAAAGCTCTGAATATGGTCCCACTTTCAGTATTTTTCTCTAAAGCAAACACAGTCTCTTTCAGATTTACCAGTTGAGTTGTCAAATAAGCTGAGAAAAAGTTAAAATGAAAAAATAACTACAAGAAACATACAATAATAATTTAATTATTTTTAAAGGTTCTATTTTAATTAATTTAAATTTGAAAGGGATGATTGTCAAAAACGAAAGTGGCTGCTTACTGTTTTTAGCCTTATAATAAATCTTTTTTTACTAATTTAACCAAGTTTTAAATTTCGGATCTTAAATAATCAATATTGGCTATGGAGAATATGAAATATGAAAATATTTTAGCAAAATTAAATAATTTCTTTGAGTGCGTATGTGTTTTTTCCAATATTGTTATTTTTTGGAACTATTTTATAACAAAAATTATCACCAATGTTTATTTTATACAATATGCTAGATGAGTAGTAAAAAAAGCTATTTTTAAAGCTACAAGCTAAGTGCAAGCTTCAAGCTTAAGTGACAGCACTGAAAAAGAGAAAGAATTTTTTAACGAATTACAATTAGCAACCAAAACCACATTAAAAGCAGCAGCCAACATGGACGTGGAAAGCCCCGAGCACACGCGCGAGTTCGCCGAGGTGGACATCAACAACGGGGCAGCGTCGACGTCCGAAGACGAGGAGGAGGAGGTGCCAGCACCCGGCAGCGTTACGCTGGGAAATGAGAGCAGCGATCGGGATCTGTTCGTTTCGGCTTTGAGCCCCAGCAGCATTGGAGATGTAGTGCATGTAAGTAGCACCGCACCGTTGGATGGATGAGCTCAATCACAACAGGATGCTTATTCAATTAGCTCTAATTTCGGGGCGGCGCTCGCTCTTTATCAGCTGCGTCGTCGACTGCGACTGCGACTGTTGCTTTCGCTTTGTTTGGCTTTCGGGCGGCGGCGACGTCACGAGTGCCGCCCCCCGCAAGCCAGTGGAGAACCTTGTTGCTTAAGCTGTACTTTCCCTCTCTCTCTGTCTTTCCCTTTTCCATCCAGCCACTGCAGGAGGTACTTACCGACGATGGCGACTACTTCATCAGCATTGTGGTCTCCGACCCGCAAAAAATTGGCGACGGAATGGGCTCCTATTTGGCATACAAGTGAGTCATCATGTGGGGGATATTCTTATCATAGAGCAAGCATATTATTGACACCGTTCATTCGGCTTATCGCGACCGTTTGCTTTTAGGGTGACGACTAAGACGAATATCCCCAAGTTCAAGCGAACCGAGTTCAGCTCGATGCGTCGCTTCAGCGATTTCTTGGGCATTCACGACCTACTGGTGGGCAAGTACATGCGGCTGGGCCGCATCATTCCCCCGGCACCGTCCAAGAACATCATTGGCAGCACAAAGGTGAAGATTAGCCCCCAGCAGAGCGAACCGGGCACACCGATGACCCAGGAGTGGGTTGAGATCCGACGAGCGGCTCTGGAGCGATTTGTGCACCGCACCGCCCAGCATCCAGTGCTGCGCGTTGACCTGGACTTTATGAATTTCCTGGAGAGCGACCAGGAGCTGCCACGCTCGGTTAATACCTCTGCTCTGAGTGGAGCCGGCGTAATCCGTTTGTTTAACAAAGTGGGCGAGACCGTGAATAAGATCACCTACAAGATGGATGAGAATGATCCTTGGTTCGATGACAAGATCACCGAAGTGGAGAACCTCGATGCCAATCTGCAGAAGCTGCACAATGCCATGAAATCCCTGGTGACCTCACGGCGAGAGCTATCGTTGCTGACGGGTCTGGTGGCCAAATCGGCGGCCATGCTTAGTACTTGCGAGGAGCACACAGGTCTGTCGCGGGCGCTCTCTAACCTGGCGGATGTGGAGGAGAAAATCGAGCTGTTGCGCTCCGAGCAGGCCAACTCGGACTTTTTCATTCTGGCAGAGTTCATCAAGGACTACCTGGGCCTGTTTGGCGCCATCAAGTGCATTTTTCACGAGCGCGTCAAGGCCTTCCAGAATTGGCAGTACGCACAGATGCAGTTGTCTAAGCGGCGCGAGAATCGAGGACGCTTTGAGCTTGCCAACAGGGCGGATAAGCTGGACCAGGCTCAGCAGGAAGTGGATGAGGTGAGTTTTGCTCAAAGGAAGAACTCTTTGACTTGATGTTAATTCTACAATTCTTAAATTCCAGTGGCAGGGCAAGGTGCAGCGCTGTCAGCAGCAGTTCGACGACATTTCGGCGGAAATAAAGCGTGAAATGGAGCGGTTTGAATTGACCAGAGTGAAAGACTTTAAGGTGAACATCATCAAGTACATAGAAGACCAAATGGCGCATCAGCAACAGGTGCGTCTACTTATTTGAGCATACACATGCCTCAGCGGGTCAATGAACGCCTCTTTTTCGCTCTTATTTCAGATCGTCAGCTACTGGGAGGCATTTGCCCCGTTTGCCCGCGAAATCGTTTAACTTTAGCTTCAGCAGCAGCAGATTCTCAATGCATTTCCAGAAACTTTTCAAACAGCTATGCGCGCTAAGAAACTTATTATTATTCAGCGGGACCAAATTCGTTCTTGATCTACAGATTTGGAGCTACAAAATGTATTGCCTTTAGCACTTATCTTGCAATTGCCGCCACTGCTCGTATTTCCACAAAGAACTTGCTCTTTGATTCCTCTCTCTCTCTCTCTCCCTCGAGCATAGAAAATGTTCAAATTTATCGCTGTATTCCCACAAGCGCAGCGTAAATCTCTTTTTATTCCACACAAAACACAGTAATTATTATCAAGGCTCGTATACATTCACAGAAAGCTGAACGAACGTAGCTGCATATTCTCATTCTAAGCATTATATATTCGGTATTATCTAAATCGCGGCAATGTGGTTCTCATAGATGTATGAAACTGAAGAAACAGAAGACTCATTGGCCATTTCCAAATTGAAGTTTATACCCATTATTCGTGATTACTGTTGGTATATATTTATGTAATTTATATATATATATATATATTCCTATTAAAACATTTTGTATCATGACAAACGAGAGCATTTCAACAATAAATTTGTAAATATGTATAGATGTAAATAGTTGTACATAGTTTGTTTTTATTATAGTTGAACTTTTGAAGAAATTAATGAAGTCGAGGTAATTGATTAAAATATTTTGGATATATACTACTTCAAAAGTTCTCCCAAATACATATCTTTTAATTTTTTCTTGTATAATATTTTTTAAATGCGTTTTTTTTTTTTAAATCTTAACAACATTTAAACTTTCCATAGAAGGATTTTCAAATTAATCATCGATTTAAGTAGGGATATTTATTTTAAAACATCGATACATTTCTGAAAACATCAAATTTCTTTTTTAATTTTTAAAATTTCGATTAAATTAAAAAAAATACATCAATGTATCGCCGTTTTGAAAAACATCAATACTATCGATAGTGACATTGATGTTTTTTCATCCCTAATTTAAGTGTGCTCGTTTGCAATAAATAACTCATTTTTGCGCCTCCAAAATAAGTGTTTAGTCATTTTCGTCCAAATCGGGCTTGTTCTCGAGTTTTCCAAATATCCAGGGAATAAAAGAGGCCTCAATCTCTTGGTCGAGCTTAATTCCCAGACAACAGCAACCGGACAAGTACACACCATGGAGTTTCCACATCTCGGCCAGCATTGCAGCGAGCCAACCTGTAACAGGCTGGGTAAGACGCAAAAAAAAAAAACGAGATTTCGCAACCAGGAAACAAACATCAACTAATTAAATTAATATTTCATATATTAAGACTTTCTGCCCGTGAAGTGCGACTCGTGCGACAAGGTCTTCTGCGCCTCCCACTACAACTACGAACGCCACAACTGCCCGGGAGCGTACAAGAAGAACGTCCAGGTGCCCATCTGTCCGCTCTGCCGTGAACCCGTGCCCACACCTCCTGGAGTGGAGCCCGATGTAACCGTGGGCCAGCACATCGATAAGCAATGCAAGTCGGAGAGCAAGAAGATATACACCAATCGCTGCCATGCCAAGGGCTGCAAGCGCAAGGAGCTCATCCCAGTGAAGTGTTCAGCATGCCATTTGAATTTCTGCCTACGTCATCGCCATTCGAGCGACCACGACTGCCAGCCAGCGAGTAGCCCAGCCCCAGCAGCAGCTGCATCATCATCCAGCAGCGGAGGGTGGCAGTCTATTTTTAAGTCGTCGGACACCCGCTCGATGGCTGCCCAGGCGGCGGAGAAACGCAGACAGAACAAACCAACAACGAACAACGTTGGTACGTCGAATCCCCGACCGAGAGCAGCAGTGCAGGCCACACAAGTACAAACGATACAGGGAAATATGGTAAATATGAGTTCTTCCCTTCACCCAACTTATCCAGGGTGTAGACTGTTCTAGAAATATCTAACAATAATTTAACCATTTATTGCAGAGCGAAGACGAAGCCCTTGCTCGAGCCCTCGCCTTATCAATCATGGAACAGGATGACGCAGCGGAACGGAACCGCCAGCAGCAGCCCCAAAGCCAAAACAACGCCCAACAGGTGACTGTGGGCGGTAGTCAACAGGGAAATGCCAAGGACAAGTGCCTGCTGTCCTAGTTCACAAAATCTGCCACCTCAATCTCGACATATCCATCACTTGACCAACTATTAGCTCTTAGTTAAGCAAACATTCTGTTATTTGTAATATTTTGTTGGTAATTTACTTTGACTTCGTCACATTCTACGTGTTTTAGCAAAAATAAACCAATGTTAAGTCTACATTTTTGGAAAGATTAATATAGCGAGCTGTATTCCACACGGCTGATCATCGTAAGGGATATAAGGAAACGATCTCTAGGTGCTTAAATATGTTACATAAATAGATACACGTACAAGGTTATAGGGGGATACATTGCAAATTACTCCGAAATGGCCTGCGTCTGAGTGGGCACCACTATCTTCTCCTTCTCCTCCACTATCTTCTCTGCTGGTGGGCCTTCTGCAGGCACCACTTCTATCGGAGTTTCCTCCGTTTCCACCAGTTGTGACTTATTTGAGAGCTGAGTGCTAAGCTTTCTGCTCGCCGCGGTAGCTCCATCCACCGAGGAGGATGTGCTTATTTTCCTGGCAGCCGCTGCAAAGCTAGCCACACCCTCGGCGGCCAAAATACTGGCGCTGGAGAGCAATATGGACACTTGTTCGGCCGATGGACAACTCGTAATGATCATATCATCGGTGGAGTAGCCATTAGTGGTCAGCAGTTGTTCCAGCTTCACAAAGGACTGAATGATGTTGTTCTGAAAGGCAGAAATTTAGATTAAAACGAGTTTATACAACAATTCTTAAATACCTACTCTAATAGGTCGAAAGATAATGAATTCCGTATCACGATTGCTTAGATATAGTTGCATTGCACGCTGGAGGACTGCCAGCTTGGCCTTAATCAGGCGCTGCGTCTCCTGGATAATGCTGCTGATTTGCTGTGGACTGGCCCAGGGGCTTTGCCTTAAAGCGTAGCTGGGCTTTGTGGATTCCGGCGACTGCGTTGCTTGCGCCAACAGAGACTGTGCCTTGTCCAGGAATGTTACCAGCGGACCCACCAGCATTTGCACTGCATCTTTGATGTACCTCTCGCAAACTGTCTTAAGTTGACGGTCTACTTCCTTGCGCGAGTCCAGCAAATGCTCCTTGATCTGTGGTGTGCCTTCCAACAAGAACTCCAGCAGGGCATTGTTGCTGCCCATCGAAAAGAGCTGCTTGCGCTTCTGCAGCAGTCCAAAGGCAGCTGTTTTGACCTTACTAAAGTCCAGAGACGTCTCCTTCACCGTAAAATCCACACGAAATGGGGCAATCTGCTCCCGCAGTATGAGTAAATGCTTAATCTCGAACAGTTCCCCATCGATGGGCGTCTTGGAGGCAGCAATCTTTCCTGCCGCATGCGAAACACTTTGGATACACAGCTTAAGAGCTTCCTGCGAGAGTCCTTGGAAAATGGGGCGATCCACGCAACGATACAGCCGAGAAAGGCAGACCAGGGTGCGGCGTACTGTTGGATACCACATGCCATGCAGATCGGCTGGGGAATCTATGGAAAAGCAATTAGTTTTGGGTTTTTTATGTTTAGTTTTCTTTGAGAACTCACTCATTTGCTTGACCCTGTAGGCTGTGTCCACGCTTTCCGTTTCCACAACACTCGATACACTGGATATCATGGACCCACGCGAGTCAGAGCGTCGCAAAGGAGCAGGTTCTTGCAGGGACAAGGCAATGCTCTGCAAGAAAATGTGAGATAAATTAATCTTAAAAAGGATAAGCTCCTTCCCCGTTACCTCCATCATTTCTAGCTTCTCAGGATAAGCCAGATCTCCAGCTGAGGGATTAAAGTTCTGTATATCCGATTGCAGATACAAGTGGGCCCGGAAAACCAAACGCTCCTGCACATCCTGCAGCAGTTGGTGTGCAATAGTGGCAAAGGCCTCCAAGGCGGCAGCTGCTCGAAGAAAACTCATTGAAATTCCAATCTTAATGCCGAAAATATAATATTTAACATACGATTCTGCTGGACATGCTCCTCCAGCATTTCTATTCGTAAAATAGAGCAAATCTCTGCCAGCGTTTCCAGGTGATTAATGTGAATGATAAACGGCCGCATTGTGTCGTATAAAATAGTGCACAATCCCTCCAAATAAACTCTGCAATTAAACCCTTAACTTAAACCCAAAACAATGCCCATTTCTGGTTATAAACTCACGTTAAGTGTGGAGCACCCGTGCTGAAGAACTGGTAGAACAAACGCTGCTCATCCTGGCACACATGGACGAGAAACGCACAGGCACTGCGGGTAAGCGAGCAATGATCGCCTTTGTGCGCCACTTTTACGTTTTGTATGGACAGATTCACAGCCGGCGACATAACACTCGCCCGCTGAGCCAAATAATGCTGCTGCAGGTCCGCCATTAGCTGGCCATACTCGTTGCTGTGCTCCGCCCGGGATTCTATCAACTGAGCCACTCGTTTCACCTTTGCCGCTGCTGTTTGATACTTGCCGTAGTACAGCGCAAAGGCAGCATCTGGAGCCTCTGGCAGATTGTTCTTGGGATGCAGGGTGGCCTCGGTGGCCTGATTAATCACACTGGTCACATAATTGCGCACCAGACCCGAGGCCTTGGCCAGGCATTGCTTGTACTTGACATTATAGGCGGCAGCGTCTTTGAATTTGGGCTGAAAGTAAAGCTAATTTAGATATGAACAAGCAAAGATAAGGCTTAAAACGTACGTTTTCTTCGATGTATCTCAAGCAATCGTCGATTTTGTTGAGGCACTCGCGGAAGGCTTCACTGGCCACCGACAGGGTGGGACTCTGCAGCCTCTGGTTGAGCAGCTCCACCTGACTGAAGTAGTGCAGCCGTCGTTGGATCTCGTTGCTCAGCTCCTGGAGCTTCTCCTGTTCGTCGATCAACTGTTCGCTGGCCGTGTTCAAAGCACTTGTCTTCTGCGACACAAAGTCATACTCATCGCAGAGGGCGCCCAGCCGTTCCATGGCCCCAGCAATCTGGCCGAGCATGTGCGAGCATTCTGCCTTGCGCTGCTCCAGCTGCTGCAGGTATTTGTGATAATCGGCATCGCCACGTTGCTCGATCTCGGCGCTGACGTCAGCGAACCAAAGCAGGAAGTCATTGGTGTTCTGCAGACCATCCGCAGGCAGCTCAATGTCTTCCCCGCTGCTCTGCGGAGGAGGAGACGTGGCCTCAGAATCCACTTTGGTTGTGATGGGAGCTGCGACCTGTAAGGGAAACAAATTACTTGGGAAAATGCTCTTAAGGAAGACTTTACTTACCGCTGGCCCACTGTCACGCCACAGACTTGTGAGGACATCCAAATGCTCCTCCTGCTGGACACTTAGCGCCGCCAATGGGTCCGTTTTGGACTCCCACTGCATCAGGCGATTGCGAATTTTGCGCAAGTTCTCGTTCTCGCTCTGTGCCGCGGCGACGTCATCCCTGGTGGCCAGAACTCGGTCGGGTTGCATTTTTTCCGGAATAATTATGGCGAATTATCTGAAAAGAACAAATGCAACGTAAACAAGTTTGATCAGCTGGCGGCGGAGAGAGTGGCAGCCGTTCCAAAAACTTTGGTCACACTCAAAGTGGGTTTTAAAGATAATAATAAATAAATAATATTAAACTGCAGATTTCTAGTGGTTTAATTACTTTTTTCTGTTGATTAAGCTAAATCCTTAAAAAGTTCTCTCATTTTGAAAAGTTTTACCCCAGCAGGGAGTCAAGATTTCACCACTATGCAATATCAAGAGTTTACCAGCACTGGACACATCGGAAAGATTATTTTGCTTTTCATTAAGGATAATAATAAATAAATTATATTAATCTACAGCTGTCTGATGGGAAAATGAGTTGCGTTTTATCCTGTAGGTTCAGCAAAATCCTTAAAATGTTTTTTTATGCTAAGGAATTTTTCCCCTGCAAGAAGCGAAGATTACACCACTAAGCAACATCAAGTGTTTACCAACACTGGCCACCTCGAAAAGTTTATTTTGCTTTTCCTGAATTTCAAACGACTTTTACGCGTTAAATACAGCTCTCCATGGCCCCACAGCCGGTGGTAACGGGTCTGTCCCCCAAAGAGGGTCCTCCTGGCACCCGAGTCATCATACGCGGCGAGTTCCTGGGCACCCGAGTCCAGGATTTAATTGGTAGGCGTAGTCATCAAACACCGCCTCCTCCGTCATCGCAGCCTTTTTCAATGTTTTTTCATTTTAGGCCTAAAAATCTGTGGTTCCGACTGCCTGCTGTCCGCGGAGTGGAAGTCGCCCAACAAAATCATAGCACGCACGGGTCCAGCAAAGGGAAAAGGTGACATTATAGTCACTACTTTGAGCGGCGGAGTGGGTACATCCACGGTGCAGTTCCGTGCCTACCATGAGACTATTGGTCCCCTGAAGGAGTCGGCCGTGTGGATTGAGGAATCGCCTTCGCAGAACTTTGCCTGGGGTCGGCGCACTTTGGCCCAATCGGGTCTGACGCAGGAGGATCCTTTAGGTTTGTCCATTGAGGGCAATGAACAAAAGATACCAGAAGACTTGCGTGATTTGTTTCCCGATGCCTGTGGTGATCTGTCCCAAGAACACTTTTCACCATCCTGGTTCCTGCTGGAGAATCATTTGGCCACCTCGTTTGAGGATCTCAAGGCAGGACTGGCTTATCTAAAGCGCAAGGTGGAGAGTCAAAAGGAGGGACAACTGTCGTTTCTAAAGTCCAATGCGGGATCTGTCATTGATCAGCTGGACACGTTGATGAACATCAGGGACAAGCTGCAGGAGGATGTAAAGCTGCACGGAAATGAACAACTGAACGTTTTAGAGGCTTCCATAGAGAGTGAGTGGGCTTTTTCGTGGTTAAAACAAGATTGTTAGCTATTTTTTTTTTCCTTTCCAGACTCCATCAGCGAATCCCAGAAGATATTTACGGATGTTCTCGTGCGCAAGGAGAAGGCAGACTCCACGCGCTCTGTTCTGTTCGCTTTGTCGCGTCACAAGTTTCTCTTTTGTCTGCCCAACTCGGTGGATCGTCGGGCCAAGACAGGCGACTATGACATTGTGGTCAACGATTATTCCCGCGCCAAGAATCTTTTTGGCAAGACAGAAATCCCTATTTTCCGAAAGGTACTCGAGGAAGTGGACCACCGCATATTATCCATTCGGAAGCAGCTGCACGAGAAGGTGGTAAAGATGCCGCAGAGCGTGGAGCAACAAAAGAAGTTAATCAAAGCCCTGACCAGCCTGGAGCTGCAGCAGAGCGGCACGCCCATTGGCGATAAGCTGCGGAATATTGACCCAGCGTGGGATGCCATCGAGGCCAGGGCCAAGTATTTGGAGGCCACCTTCCGGCAGACATTCGAGCAGCATGCCAGCAAGGATTCACCTGGGTCGCAGGAGAAGTCCAAAAGCAGGGATCCCAGTCAGACGCCCAGCCGGGTGAACTTTTGCGAGGAACTGTGCGACATTGCCGCCTCCCAGCTGCCTGATTTGTGGCGCCTGGGTCAGCTGTACTTCACCGGGGAGCTACGCGGTCCCCATGATCCCAAGCCGGGCGACTTTAAGCGAATGGTGCTGACTGCCATTGAGAAATTCTGTGTTTACTTGCGTCTGGCCATCTTAATTGCTGCAGATCAGCGGGCCCTGCGTCAGACTAGCGGCCTTTCGTGGCCCATTGGCTCTGCCTCGGCCACGCATCAGTTCTTGCCCTGGATTCCGCAGTGTCTGCGCTACACAAGGATCGCCTATGCCTCGCTCATCAGTTTGGATCTGCCCTCGGAGGCTTTGGACATTATTCAGAAGCTTATCGACGAGGTGCGTCTCTTCTGCTTCTCGATCATCTTCAAGCGAGCCACGGATCGCTGCAAGAAGCTGGGCACCCACGAAACCTGGGAGCTGGGCGTGGAGGAGTATCCAGGCGCCACTCTTCTGCCGGCCGCACTCGAAGCACTTCTCATTGAAACGCTGGACGAAGTGCAGACGGTTTGCATGCAGCCGGAGGCTCGTGAGAGTAATCTTCTAGAGCCACAGTCAGATGGCCAGCGGGAGGTGACGCAGCGCCTGCAGGAGTTCCTTTCCGCCTTTAGCGGTGTCATCGAAGAGTTGGCCTTTCATTCCCACGACGAGGAGACGCCCACGCACAATGTATCGCAGTTGCTGGGCTTCCCAAACGCCCAGCAGCCAGATTCGGTGGCTGGAAGTGGAGGAGGAGTTGGCGGTGGCGCAGCGGCAGTTACCTGGGAGCAGCGAATGCTCTGCTGCCTGGCCAACTATGCGTACTGCAACAAGAGCTTCTTCCAGCATCTCGGTGAGATCTTTGTGCGTTACGGCTACCCTTTGCCCACGCTGGCCATCGAAACGGCGAGGTATACGGTGAACCAGCTGTTCACCAACCTGCTGGAGGAGTATGTGGAGCACAAGGGCGATCCGCTGGTGGGTACCATCGAGCCCTCAATGTACCTGGGTCGTTTCCAATGGGATCACGAGATGGAGATTGGTCAGCTGCGGCCGTACGCCCACGAATGCTGCGATAATCTTGTTGGTGTTTACTCGGAGATTTACAGCATATCGCCGGCTTTGCTGCGACCGATTCTGGAGTCAATTGTGCAGACAATATCCGAGGAATTAGCCCGCCTGATGAGCTGTGTGCAGAGGTTTAGCTTTACGGGAGCGATTCAGGCGCATGTGGACATACGCCTGCTGAGGGATGCCCTGGAGGGATATGTCAATGAGACGGCCAAGTAAGTTAGCTTTTGAGAAATCAAGAAAAAGATAATAAACTCTGTTTTCCCTAGGAACTATTTCATGGAGGCCCTGGAGGCCATTAATCCCCCCTTGAGTGGCGAGCAGAAGCGCAAAGCTGATGAGATCTTAGAGCGGGTAAAGCGAAATATGCGGCTGCAGCTGCTCTGTTTTGGCGTGAAGGATCCTTAGATATATAGATAGTTAGATAGCCTTAACTTGTGATGATTCCCCATCTACTGGGAGATAAAGATAAATCTTTATTGCAAACACTCTGCCTCTCTTAAATGCCCAACAACTTTGGGTCAAAGGTAAAGTCACTGCCTTCTTCTTCGTACTTTTGAGCCATCAGCTTGATGACCTGCTCCACATCGATGGCATTGAACTTCTCCTGCACACGCTGCTTGATCGGATTCTCGATGGCATCCATGATTTGGTAGCGCAACAAATTTGGTATCACGTTCACCAGGAACTCCATGATGTAGTCCAAGGTGCCAGCTCCATCGCAACGCACCTGAATGTTGCCCATGTCGAATTGCAGATCGGTAACTTGTGCCCGCTTCCGCGTGTCCATGGACTGGCTTATGCCGATGGTGGCACGGATATGCTGCACTGTGAATTGGACATGACCCACGCGTGTCATCATGCCCAGGCCCACCTCCCACTGGCCGGCGCCGGTTATTTGCTGAGTGCCCAGCTGCAGGTGCAACGACACCGTTTTGTTGGCCATGCCGGCGGTGATGTTGCCAACGCGATAGAAGCTCGAGACGCCATTGATCCAGGTGTGGGCCAGCTGGACACTGAACACGCCCATCGTGCGATTCATATCGGGCAAGTGGTAGGGATCGTAACCCTTCTGGCGCACTATCTTTCGGCCCATGGCAATGGCGCTGTCCAGCGGTGTGATGGAGTTGGGCAGCTTGCGGTCACCCAGCGACGTTTGGATCATATTTGCAATCTCCAGGCGCATTTTCGTCTCTGCCTCCTGAAGCATGAACGGCTTCATGGCGTCGAACACCAAATTGGGAGCAGAATTAACCACGCCCTGGAAAACAGAGCCCAAGAAACCGAGATTCTGAAAGTCCATGGCCATGTCGGCGAAGGTAATGTCGATCTTGACGCGATCCGTGTCCAAGTGACCGTCGCGTTTAACAGCCAAGAAGGCCGTGGCCTCGGCATAGACCTTTCGCAGGAGCACAGTGAAGGGTCCTTTGGTTTTCGAAAAGAAGGAGGTTAGCTCATAATTTCCCTTGCACAGCATCTGATCCAATTGAAGGCCACCATTGATCTGAGGAAAATTGAATTAATTTAAACTTTAAAGTTTAGATTTAGAATCTCTGCTAGACTCACCTTCAGTTCCTTCAAGTCTAGATTCAGTTTATCAATGCGGAACTTGGACAAACCATGGGCCTTCACATCCTTCATCACCAATGTGCCCATTCCCAGGCTTTTCTTAACATCAGGCACTTCCATGGGATCGGGAATTGGCACTCCAGGCAGGCCCGTTGGATCCTCTTGCTGGAAATGCTCCAGCATGGCCTCAACCTGCGCAGCAATGCGAACCTTGCTGGCTTCAATGTTATCTGCGTTTGAATCGCCTTCCTGCTCGGCGGCGGCTGCTCAAAGGTCGTGAGTGAAATTTCCTCCGTTTTAGGGCTTCAAAATTTGATTTTATCTCCTCCAACTTACCATCGACAGCATCCTGGGCATGGCAGGTGCTCGCCACGAGCATTCCCACGAGTAGAATCATTATCAGCGGCTTCATCTTGCCTGGGTTTAGGTTGAACTTTTGCTTATCAGTGGGGCAAAAACAAGGGGAACGCTATGGGATTCTGGGAACTCAGCTCTCGTCTCGGGACAAACACGCACTGAGGACCGACCGACCGACAACTACCGCCGTCGCGTTAATCAAGAGATAATGATGAGCAAGCAACAGCAGGCGATGGCAGCAGCAGCGGCGGCGATTCGTGGCTTATCTAAGGGCGACTGACTATTCTCGTGGAGCCGCTGATTAAACTCGGAATTGAGTGTAAATGAGTGACTTTACTTGAGCTAAGATACTCTGAGATTTTATTTAGTTTGCAAAATAACTCAGGCCTGTAACGTAGAAGACTCGAAACATCTCAGAGAATCTTGAGGATTTTGTTTTTAAACGTAAAAATATATAAAACAAATATTTATTGTAAGATTTCATGAGTTTTAAAAATTAAAATTATTAAAAATGGACTTGACTGATACGTAGAAGACTCGAAACATTTTTTAGAATCTTAAGAATTCAGTTTTTAAAAGTAAAAACCTATAATCCAGTATTTCCTGTAATATTTTTTGATATTTAAAAATGAAAATTCTTTAAAATTCTTTTTGGAATATCAATGCATATATTTATGTATCTTTTTTTTTACATATTTTATATTTTTGCCTATATTTATATATGGCTTTGTTTTTCAGTTTTCCTTATAAAAGGTTCACGTGCTCAAAAAAAATGTTCATGCTCAAAAAAATGTTTCTTAATCTATTCAAAAAAATTGTCTTAGCCTAAAAGGAGATGTCTGTTTTTTGTTTATCCGCATTCTGAGCAAAGCATTCAAAGATTTCCTTACATTTCGTTGTTCGTTAAACGAGAAAGAAGAAAAAAAAAAAGAAAGAGGTATGACTATTGCTTTGCCCTTATTTAAGCTTATGAATAGAGTTGAAGAAATTGCTTTACATAGTCAGTATGTAAGTTTCCTTGCTTAATTCTAAATAATTTCCATTTTTGAGGAAACATTGGCTTGGTGTTTACAAAAAGTCTGGAAAATCCTCATGTAGAATGCCCCTAAAAGATATTTGGGAGTTGATTTGTGAGTCGGTTGAGTAAAAAACGAACTACATAGATGAAAAATAAATACATTAAATGTACAAAGAAAAAAAAAAAAGCAGAAATCGCTATACATTCAAAATGATTCAAAAAAAGGTGTCTATAAATATGATATAACATATTTTAAGCTCGTAATTCAAAGGCTTTACATTTTTTAGGACAGTTTTCCTTGGCCAATTTCAAATCTACAGCGTTTTCTGTGTATAAAATAAGAGTTTCAGTGGGAATAATACCCAAAATAAGCTTGACTAGTTATGAAGGCTCCCCCGAAGTCTTGCAAACTTCAGGGACCTAACCATAACTTACACACAAAAGTCAAAGATACTAAATACCCTTGAAGGGTATACTCCAAGCATCACAAAATAAAGAAATACAAATCCAAAAGAAAGGATACAAAAAAAAAAAAGATACAAAAAAATATCAAAAGAAAATAAAACTTAGAATGGAGGACACAACATCTATGCATGAATCGCCTTGCTTACAAATCATCCGAGCCCGACATGATCTCCTCGAACAGCGAGTGAGCATTGTCAGTGGCTGACAACCTGACGCCAGCGGCAGAATTGCTTGTGGATCCGCCACTGACAAGCTCGTCCACCGTGTCGAGGGCCGAGAAGTTGGCCATTCCTCGCCTTGTTCTACAGCCAGTTCTGAATTTCTTGGGCGGTGGCTCAATTACTTCTCTTTCGGGTGCCGGGGGAGGTGGTGGTGGTGGTGGTGATTGTGCTGATGGCGGGGCTGTAGCAGGCGTTGACGGTGGCTTTATGTAGGCATATTGAGGAATGGAGCTGTTGCCATCGTTGTTCTGCAACTGAACACGTACAAAGCCCACAGTTTCGGGGTCAACGGCTTTGTTGCCTTGGAAGATATTGAAGCCTGCAAGGGATAATGCCTTAGAAATGAACCAAAAAAACTCGCGTAAGTGTAAACTTACCCTGGTACTCGCCATTCTCGTTTTGGATCAACACCAACGGATGCTGTGACTGCTGAAGATTGCTAAGGGGAACCAGACAAATGCCGTCATTGGCTGGGGGAGCAGCAGCACTTTCGGGAACTGTATCGGAACTCTCCACCTCTTGCGGAGCTGGGATTGCTTCCTTTTCCTCATCGCTCTTTATCGCTTCCACCTCCTCCTCCTCCTCATCCTCGTCATCACTCTCGATAAAGTCAATTTTGTGGGGATTCTTGCAGCTAACGCAATTGCAGCCGGAGCAACTATTGCCGTTCTTGTAGCAGGGGCAGCGAGAGGTGCGGCAGGTTGTTAGAGGATTGGCCGTTTTGGCGATACCGCAACGGCACTTGGACTTTGGTGGCCTCTTCTTCTCGTTGTCCTTGCCACGAACACGGCGGAAGGCACTCTTGGCCGACTGCAGCTTCGTTGCGGGTTCCGCTTTAATTTCTGCTTCGATTCTAACAAGTGGAATTTTTGGACTGCGCGCTCTTTTGCGTAAAACGGGGCTGGCCGCCTGCTCTTCTGGCTCCTCCTTGGCCTCCATTTTCTCCTCCTGTTCATGATCTTCCTCAATTTGGTCTAGTTTCCTCTTGCTGCTTGGCACCTTCACCGATTCCTTGGGCTCCTCTGTAACGGATGCCATCTCCTCGGGTTTCTCTTTGACGGAGAGCACAGCCAGCTCCTTGGGCTCCTCTGTGGCGGTTAGCAGGCCTAACTCAGGCTCAGGCTCCTCTGTAACCGAAAGCTCCTCGGCGACGGACAAAACATTGAGGGACAAGCCTTCCTCGTTTTCCTCCAGGCCTTGCAGCACAGCCAATTGCGGGGCTTCTTCCTCCACCTCCATCTCCTCCTCCTCCCTTGCAGGTTCCTCAATGGCTGTGAGCACAGCCGTTTGTGAAGAGTCTCCGATTTGCACCACCTGACCAATGTGTAGCTCTTGGCCATCGAACGGTGTGGATGCACCCGCTGGCATCAAGTAGGAGACGGCAAAGTTTGTGTTGGAAACCGAAACGGCCTCGGAAAGATCCACTTGACCGGTCCACGCCTGCTCCATGAAGCCGGACTCTGTGGTGTCAGTGGTGGTGCCGCTGGTAAAGATTAGCTGCGTTGGCTGCGTCGCCTGCAGGCCCATGCGAGAGCCCGTTGGCAACAGGGGCAGCGGCGAGTAGTGACCTTGCTCCGCTGTTGCCGCCGCCTCCAATTCCATGTCGCTGATGGACAGATGCTGATGGTGCTCGGGCAGGTGCTGCTCGTAGGGTATCTCGGGTGTTGTGGCCGCCGTTGTGGGTGGTGTCTCGGCGGGCAGGGAGGAGGGCAAGCCCTTAAGGAACGGCAGGTCCGGCTGCGGCATAAAGGTATCACGCATGTCGTCGTAGTTGGAACCCTCGCGAATAAACTCCTGGGTGCTCTTCGGCGGCAGCTTTATGCGCGGCAGCAGCTCCAGTTCCCGAGCTCCCATCTGGGGACGCAGTCCCGCCAACTGGGCGTACAGCGAGGATTGCAGCAGGTGGACGCACAAAGTCTTGTAGCAGAGCAACTGCAGGGCCATCATTCGGTTCTCCTCGTAGGTTTTGAAGTCGGAGCAGCCCTCGCATTGCGGGCAGCTGGGAAAGAGGCGTTTCTTGCCCCGCAGGCACAATCGGCAGACATTGTGCTGGCAGCGCTTCCCTTTGGGCGAGTACGGGTCCATCAGCAGCTGGCAGCACACAACGCAGGACAGCAGGCGGCGCAGCTCTCCGAATTCCGAGTTCAGCTCGTCCACGCGTCGCTTAGAGAGGTTCGAGGCGGAGCGCAGGGATATCCGCGTCACCTTCAGGTAGACGGATTGCGCCAACATCTTGTCTATTATATATTTTTATGTCTGGGACTGTACCAATGTCGGGTGTTTGTTTACCACCCACAAAGGGCGGAGAGAGACTCCGCTGGTCCAGGCTCTGGGCCACTGACCACACGAAATTGCAGTTTCTTCTCCTCGCTGGCTTCCCTGGCTGCTGCTCCCCGCAATTGACCGGCAATCCTTCGCTTTGACAGACTTCAACAGCACATGCTGCAGGTTTTCGCGGTAATTCTCTTCGATTTCACAATAAATTGACTTTTCACAAGACGCTCTCTCTTCGTGTTTCACTTTTCCGTTGATGCTAAGGCTTAAAACTAGTTTTCACGTGCAAAAAAAAAAAAAAAAAAAGGTGGTTTATCTTTATGTTTGGTCTCAAGTCATTGTTAATACTTTAAATCACTTAAATGTTTAACAATTATTAAGACAAAAAAAAAAATTACCCAAGCAACAACGGTGGTGAAGCAGAGATGGGAGAGTGTCGAAATTTCATAGCGATATTTGCATGGGTGCTATCGATATGTTAGGATATCGATATTACCACTCCACTATTTGCAGCCGGTAACTGGGAATGGGCACTAATTCATAACGATATTTTTAAGGATGTGCTATCGATAACTATTGATAGTATAGGTTTTACATTTTCTAAATTTAAAATAAGAACAAGGAATTTGTAAATATTAAAAATACGGAAAGTAGTTAAACCGCCTTAAGGGGAAATTTAAAATGCTAATAAAAAACACCCCTTTAGTAGAAGTTTTATATAAAAGTTACTCCATTTACCGATACTATTTGTGGGCGCACATTTCAAATAGTACAGTAAAATCTCGATATGGAAAATATTTGTATTTATACATTTACAGATATAAAATCATAAAATCTGGCTTCCCGGCAATAATATCATTTGCATATTGCTTTTCGACAAACGGAAAATACTCCCACTTCACTTTGTTGATTAGATTTACCCAAAAATATATGTATTTGCTGCGAATAATTATCAAGAGCAATTTACAAGGCATAATCAAGGTTTAATCAAATCAGCAAGAGTTAGCGATAAGCAACAGAAAACTGAACTCTTATTCTTATCCTGCACTTAGTTCTTGACTAGCCCAGTTGCCAAGATGTTGCTCGTCCGTGCCAAGTGCAGTGCCTCCTCCATCGGAGGTTCAACGAATCCCGCTCTATGGACAGCAATATTACTAATCGGTAATCAACAATCTGTAATTTGAATTCCCGCCTCCGAGCGCGCCACATTGCATCCGTCTTTCATTCGCTTTTCTGTCATTTCCCTTCTCCTCTCGGCGTCTGCGCTTTGCTTGGGTTCTCCGCTGGGAATTATTATTATTGCAGTTCATTTGCAGCCAGCATTCGGTGAAAGTGGAAGTGCATCCCATTTAAATAACAATACCCACTCATCTCATTCACACACACTCACTCGTTAAGCGCTAAAAAAAAAGTAAACAAATTGATATTCCACGGTCTTGTCTCTGTCTGTGTGTGCGTAATATATACAACAAGTAAATAAAAAAGGTAAGAAGGAAGCCATTGGGGCTTATCTATCTATCATATTATGTGCCCTCTGTGCGTCCCATTGTTCAATTATGGAATATTAATGCCATATTCGCGCCCACTCGCAGTGCTCGTGGCCCAAATCAATGGCGCTGCTTTGAACGACGGCAGCAACTACTATCAGTACCAGGTGGTGGAGGAGGAGGAGCACGGAGGTCCCGCCATTGTGAACATATTGCTCCAGGATCGGGACATAATGCGTGCCTGGGGCACCAACCTGACTGCCATTACATGGGCCCACGCGGTCAACAGCCAGCAGCTGCTGGACGAGGCCTTAACAGGTAGAGAAGAAGCTTCGTAGAGTCACCATAAATCTGAATAATCTCTTGCTTCCTGCCCCTAGGTGACATTGACTTCATAGAGGCGGACATCGTACTCGGCAAGCTGAATGGCGAGGGCGAGGACATGCCCGTAATGGCCCATCCGCCGGCCAATATCTCCGATCTTACGCTGGCAGAGTTCCTTTCGCAGATCATGGACTATAACCGGGACCATGAGGGCCAAGAGAAGGGCGTCAAACTGGACTTTAAGTCCATCGAGGTGTTTGAAGGATCCCTGGATATCCTGGACGAGAATATTCCCAATGTGAGTTGGTTAATCTTAACCTTTTTCCATTATAAATATTCATTTTACCTTTTAAACAGGTGACTTACCCCATTTGGATAAACGCCGACATCCTGAGTGGTCCCGTGGAGCAAAACAAAAGTGTGCCCGTCGATCCGGATCGATTCTTTGCCGGCTGCATGCGCTACAAGCAAGCTGTTCTCTCCATCGGCTGGACAACCAATTGGGGCGCCGACTTCCGGGATGGCGTGTACACAGAGCAGCAGTGCGAAGGCATGCTGGAAACCTTGAGCGCCAACAATGTGCTTTCCACCGGTCAAAGCATCACATTTCCCGTACGTGCCGGCATTGCGGCCAACAGCGAGGAGCAACTACACCGACTAGTGGCCGCTGTCAACGAGACCAATGAGAGCAGCCTCACCATTTGGTCATCTGCCGGTGACTACGTGGATGTGGCCAAGCTGCGTAAGCTAATCTTTGGCTTTGGTGTGGAACGTGTCTACCTGGATGTGCCTGAGGAGCTGGCCTCTCAGCTGGACCTGGGGAATTCCGGCAACGGAGCCAGCACCTTGAAATCCCTCTTTAGCTTCGGTTTCATAAGCCTCTGCTTTTGGGCCGTGTCCAGTTGGCTGCAGCGGGTCTAAATTCACGTTGATAAGTTATTAAACTAAAGAGTACAATTGTCAAAAGGATTTTACGATTTTTTTCTAGAAATGTGTGTGAGTGTAATAAAAGAAAAACTTTAGTGAATTATCTGTTTTATTCTTGCATGGGAATTTCAGGAAATGAAAGCTGGGTCATTAAAAAATAACATTACATTAACAATTTATATTTTGAGGGAAATATTAAGGTTTTAAGACACAGAAAATGTCGATTTTGAATTATCTTGTATATCATTTTAAATCTCTGATATAAAGTTAACTGGTATACATTTTTTTTATTTATTCTCTTAAAATATAATAATATAAATATTTTTGGAAATGAATAATTTCAGTAACAAAAGGATTACCACAAAAAGCTTGTATTATTAAGTTTAAACTTTAAATTGACTCAAAATGTTCATGATATGCTTGGAATTAGGTGGCATTTAGTTTATACATAAGCGAAAACAGATTTATAGATTTCATTTAATTTGGTTTTTATTCTTCTCTTCTTTAAATTCAAATTTATCTTAAGGAATTTTCGGAAACATGTCCGGGGGTTCACAGCTGTGCTCTTCTACTATCATCTAGCTTACATCGATCGATATATGTACATAGGATATGTGAAATCTTTGCAGGTGAAATTTGAAAAGGCCTATCTAAAAATGAGCAAGTGCGGCTAAAGAGCTCAATTCTTAATGTTTACTTTCCATAAGTTCGCTTTATCACTTCATCTCAGCTTAAATAGAACTAAAATATCGATCTACGAGTTACAAGTTAAAATATATATAAATACTTTGGGCATGCGCAGCAGTTTCAACTTCAACAATTTTTGGATAAATGGATGATAGATAGCAAATGGGAAACTTAACGACTCTCTCTATTTACAGATAGAAGCTTAAGTCTACTAAAAAAATAGTTAATGACTTTTGCTTGGGTTCTCTGCTGTTTTTTATCCTCTCTTTCTTTTTGGCACTAAATAATAAATAATCTTATTAATCTCTCTCGCTGTCTGCAGAGGAAACTCCTAAGGCGGATGGGGGGGAGTGTGTGAGTGGTAATGTAATGATACATGTGATGTGGATCTGTCTCGATCTCCTCGGTGAGCCAGCCGCTGAGGGTCTGGCTAAGGCAAATTGGCTGCTATACTAGGCTACGGCGACATAAATGAGTCTTAGGCAGATGATCGTAGGGGGCACCGCCAGAAATGCGTTATGCCAGCTCATGTATTATCTAACTATCACATCGGGCGAGTCCACGCCGATCAGTCGTTCCCTCTGCGAGCTCTCGGCGACGCCAACGCCAACGCTATGCTGCTCCCTCAAGCCGGAGTCACGCCGATAGTCAAGCAGGCGCACTCCAACGCGCTCGTTGCCGGACGCACTAGTGTTTGTGCGGAAAAGCTGCGCCACCGGAGCCGTTGCTGCTGTTGGATTTACGCCAAAGGCAGTCAGTGGCCTAAGGACACTGGCCTTGGCCTTGGGATCGCTGTGGCAGAAGTGCGTCACCTGCCGCGTGGGATACCAGCAGGTGCAGATGAGGCCCCCGGCCAGCAGGATTCCAGTTACGATCTGTCCGAGCAGGACAATTAAAGGCACCAACGCAATGTCGGCGGCGATTTCCTCTGAGACGCGAACGCGTTCCTCGCACCATATCATGGGAATCATGAGCTTTGGAATATTTTCATATATGCTATAAAAAATAAAAAGGAATTCGATTAGTTTAATATTTTTAATTAAATATTAAATCTTCTGTTGACTCACCTTATCCCCGGCACGGGTTCAATGAAGTAGTTTGCTTGAAAGCCACCGCCCACGTCCATAGGCACGCCAGCGTTCGGCTCCAGCGTCATGAAGAACTCGTGCTTTTCACGATCCGGCTGCAGACCCTCTAGGTCTTCCAGAAACCTGGGATCCGCCTTATAAAAGTGAGGATATGACATGTAGACTGAAGCGTTAAAGGAACAGCGACTAATGTCAATCACGCCGATTGATGGGCACTTGCCGCCGACGCAATAACAACTCGACTCCGGGTAGAGGGTGCCATTGTCCACGGCATGTTCGGTGCCACTGTACTTGTAGGCAGTCACACCGTGCACAGTTACCGTTTCCGTGTAGTCCAGGGGAACGGCTCGGCACATTTTGGGCATATACATGTAGACGCTGTCGTTGGTGCTCAAATTTGGTGGAAAGAATTCGCCCATAGAGCCGCGCACCTGACCGCATGAACCCTCAAAGGCGCCCGTATGTGTCATACCGTTCCATGTGTGAATCTGACCCATTTTGGCAATATCATCGGCCCCGGTGAACATATTGATGTCGCCGTCGAAGCTGGTGCTGCCATTTCGTGGATACTGAAAGCCAACGCGAACATACGGCACATCGTCGGGGCGAAGTACCTTGCCCAGCTTAATAAATGGATGCTCGTAGCCCTTGAAAAGCATTTCATCAACGGTTCTTGTGACAGTCAACTTTTGTCCATACATTCTAATGGCGAGATTGACTCCCGTTCTGCCTACCCAGCTATCAGCAGCACGTTTGGCAGCAATCTGTGAGAAACACTGACATTAATTAAAGATTTCAAAACAGGAAAGGGTTTCCAGAGGTACTTACATGTGTCACAGTGTTGACCTGCGTTACAATATCCGAAAGACTACCATTGCTGCCTGCAGCATCAAAGTAGAACCAGGACTTTTTGTGAAATGACACAGAATCATTCTGATTGTGCCAATCAATGTCCACCTTGTCGGGGCTCTCCCTGAACCTATACGGTCCCAGTTGCTCGAAACGTGGCTTCTTGCCGGATCCCACATAGAAATCCTCGGGATTCGTCCAGTTGAAGATGTAGACATCAAAATTGAGCGGCAGGGGAGAGATTTTCCAGCCTTCGTATGATCGTGATGTCGGACTCAAGGCCATCTCCTACAATTAAGAAAAAGATAGAAATTTTATTGGGGATAAGCTTGACTCGACTCGATTGATAATTGCCGATGATCAATGTTCAATGATGAACTGAACGATTTACATAATTTGTTTTGTTATAATTGAGGATAACTGGTTGGCAATTAAGTCAAGTATTGTGAATTCGTTGTGCAAATTTGTTATTGAATATGTGCGATGTACAAAGTTCAATAATGATCTGTGCAATTGGCAGCTCGCTGGAGGTTCCATAATTGCTACAGAGGGCTTGCTTGTGCGCATTGAAAATTGATGGGCTATTTGAACAATGAATTTATTTATTTATTCTTTTTTTAGGGTGAACTATACACGAGTAGGTTTGATTTTTTGTAAATGGTCTTTAAACTAATAAAAAAAAGAGTCAGAAAATAGTGTTAGATAATGAGTTCGTAGTAAGATAATAAATAGCTCGATTTTGGTTTCTTTTTTTTAGTGTTCCTAGAACTCTTTTTAATCAGATAGAGCTTTAAAAACAAGTCAAGTGCGTATGATCGATCGATAGCTTGATAAAATGCGTTTTAAAAATATATAAAATAACCTTTAAGGAAAGACATTTCTTCATAGAATTTCGTTCTGAAAAATTGAATGCAATTCGCTTGCTACTTTGTAAAAAATCAGGTGCCAGGTTAGACGATTACACGTTTTCGGTGAGTGAGTGAGTTAGTTGCTATCAGCCATCAATCATTGTAAGCCACAAAATGGCAGACTTAACGATCGTCGATCGTGGATTTTAAAACACTGCTGGTTGGGCCACCATTTTTGTTTTTGTTTTGTCCTTAACTATATAATCTTTATAATTGGAACAGCGACTGGACTACAGGAAATGACTAAACTGATAATAAAAAGGGAATTCGAACCGAAGTCTTTTTGCCCTAGCACAAAATCCCAATAGATTATGTCTGTCTGGAATATGCTATCAGAGTGGGAACAGGTGTTCAGACAATCAGGGCCAGGTGTGGTAGTTACATGCCACCTCTGGGTGGTTAAGGCCATTTATGAATGTTTCGTTCTATATATATTCATGTGTATATATGGGGGAGTAAAGAACGTTGCTTAATCGAACACACGGTTATCGGTAAATGGGTTATTTTTTAGGTTTCTGATAAGATAGCAACCATTGCAATTTTCCCGAAACCCCAAACTCCTAAGCAGTGAACCTCCTTTTGATGGCATTTCCGCCTCTACAGGCAACATAATGGAAACATTTCGTTTTTTGGATTATTGACCCCATGAATCACAGCGACAGGTGCGCCCTTTTTGATAATTCCAATTAATCACATACTAATATTAGTCGAGAGAGAGAGAATGGAATCACCACCGAAACTTCAGTGACTCAACAATTAACACCTGGCCATACAGAATTTTGGCAAATTGATAATTTTATGATTGATGATAATATTGGAAACAGAATTCTATCATTTTGGGTTATCTTTTCTCTTAAGATACCTTTGTGTGATAGGAAATTGCAAACCAAATTTATTAATTTTCCTTAATTTCAGAGTTTTGGAATTTTTTACGATAAAAACTTGGATACAAGTCCCTCGCTCTCTTAGTTCATTGTCCTAGGAATAATGACTACGGAAATTTCATGAATATTCTCGCCATAAAGAACTTTAACTCCCGTGACTAAGCACTCTCTGGATATATATTATATAGCGAACATAAACCCAATGATGGCATTAACATGCTAATTAAAAGCACGTACAAAAGTATAGGTACTCCAAATGTGAGATCGTAAATGTTTTTTTTACAAACTTATCGACAGCTTTACGATACTCTCTCTCTCTCGGTTTGCATATAAATTCCTATTCCTCTGCCTTGGTTGTCCTATCTTATCGCCTGCTGGCTTGGGGTGATTTTTATTGAGCGAGCCACCTGCACACACTCAATTTTCGGCTGACTTTTCGATCAATTGCCTTCAATCAATGGGGAGAAATGACTTTCCGACGGCCAAATTGTATGCAAATGGCAAGTGAGTACCAGTTGACCTTTGGGGCCGCGTTTGCCAATTTAATGGCTCGCCAAACTTGACTCAAAGGTTGCGAGGAATCGATGAACGGATAAGATAAAATCGGTTAGATTGCATGTAGCAAAAAGAGATGAAGGGGAGGGCATGAAGAGTAGGTACTCACCTTGCCGCGCATGCGTGTAAACATCTCGATCCAGTTGCGGAAGAGATAAATCCCACTGGCAATACAAAAGATACCCAAAACGACGATTCCCAGCCGGGCACAATGACGCACTCGTGATGTCATCTTTGTAGCTTTTCTGTTTAATGATGGTTGATATGTTGGTTGGTGCCGGCGTATCGATGATGATGTTCTATATAGAAGAGGGGCGTCTTCCTCGGCCGATCTCTTGCGTCGCACTGAGTGGAGCCCTCGGCGCGACTACGTTCCCGTTATTAGCGTCTAAATGGCAAAAAGAGAGAGAGTATCAGTATGAGTAGAGAGTATACATATATGGTATTATAGGAGGTGTTCGCTGGGGCTTATCGCTGGGCGACGCGAGGCCTTATCGCACGTTCCGGGGCCAGCAGGCTCGACACCCGATTTCCAGGAGATACCCGGAGAATTCCGGCTTCGCGAGAGAGACGGAGAGCGTTTGAGAGAGATAAAGAGCCGTGCGATCACGCGCCGTCGTCGTCTGTCGCCGCCTAAACTGAGCGTCGTAATTAAACAAATTTTCTGTCTAAATGTAATAAAGTTTTCACTTGAAACTGGTCAAACCGCAAACGAAATACATATTAAAGTGAATACCTACAACTGTCATGAGCTGCATATTTAACGTAAAGAGATATATGTACATACATACATATATGGCTTGAAAGCACACAGTCTGGCTTGAAAATATGGAAACTATTAAAGCAGAGTGCACACGAACTCTAATACTGGTCATTTAGCCTATATTTCCAACAACCTTGTTGCCAAATGGCTAATTTGAGTGAGTGGGAACAACTGTTTCCAGCTGCCGATATTTCAAGTCAAATAAAATAGATCCCAAATGCTTTTTATGACTTACTTGATGACTTGCCTCAACTCCACTTATTTTTAATAGAATTTTCTTGGACATTTTATCAACTTTTATACAACATTCCTATGCCTGACTGTACCTTATACATAAAATACAATTAATTGGTTAAAATACACAAAGTAACATGGAGAATATTTTGGGGGTTGCTTTACACTTTGAAACCTGTCCTTAGGACTTGTGGGTTGTCATATATTGGATTGTTCCATTACGTCAGGCTTCAACAGAGCATGAATTAGTTATCAATTCCAAAAATCTAATTGCAGGCTAGGGGATTTTCTAAATATAGTATAAAAACGAATGCTGATTAGCCGCGCTTAGTCAGAGTTGAGTTGTGTTTGTTTCGGAGAAATGCCAAACTAAGCCCTATACATGACCCCGTTAACGCCAAACGTAAAGTCAATTTCCACAGACCTAGATCTTGATGGTAAGTAGGGTTATTAGCCAAAAAGGTCAACATTTGAGTTGAGGTCACTTCTAGATTTTCTAAACAAGCAAGGCATTTTTTTTTTTTTTTTAATATTTTCCCATAACAATTAACCGAAATACAGAAAATAAAAACTCCAGAAATTCAGGCAAATATATCCCGTACTTGAGCACTTGGCTGGAACTTTTCCATACAAGCTGATCTGACAATTCAGCAGCTTTTTTAGTAACTAAACACCGACACAGTTCTGGGGATACCAAGAAAAAATAAAACGAAAAAAAAGAGTTACTCCCACCATTTCGTGTGCTGACTCCGAACTTCAATATTATTGATGTTTTCAATGCGAACTTTTTGGGCAATGTGGAAAGTCCGTGATTCACTGCGGCACATTCCTTGGCTTCGTTTTTTTTTGTGTTTTGTTTTGTTTTTATTATAATGACTATTTTTGTTTTGATTCGCGACTGAAACACGTTCACCTTTCCATGGCCTGGCACAACCATAAATGCGTAATGCGCAGGGCGTGGGTTGTAAGTATACACTGTACTTGTGGTTGTAGTAGGAACTGCTGGTGTTTACACCTCTTAGAGCTGCCTGACAACCGCTGGCTGAGTGGCATTTTGGCCTTAGTAACGGCCATTAATATTATTATTGTTATTATTGGCGATAATTCGAAGGCACCAACACACACACACGTATGCGACGGTCGATGATTTATTTTGTTATTAAATGCACACGTAGCGAGGTTAAGAGAAAAACCCGTTTCTTGCTCCCAGTTTTTGTGTAGCTTTTTTTCTTTCTTGTTTTGTGTTATCTCCACCAGCCACACCCTCCCCCAACCGCCCGCTCGTGCGCTCTGATTATGTGAACTTCACATAGCGCCAAATCATTTGTTCAAACATTAATCACGCAAAATTTGAGTGGCTCTCTATTCTTTCTATTGAATGTGAAATAATAGCACTGCAAATATCCTTGAACCTCGCCACTTCCGCAACCTGTTGACAATGTTTTTTGTGTATGAGTCTCTGCCTCTATTTGCTCTTTTGGCCTAAAAATAAAACCGCCGCCGCACAGTGCAATGTGCCAACAAAAATACACACACACACACACATATGCATTCATACATACATACATAATTAATACATGCGGGAGTATGTACATATTTATGTATGCATGGATGTACATTCTGCATTTTCATCGGCGTGCGTCACTTTTATGGAATGCGTGTCATTAAGTAAACTTCACTAACAAAATGAAGTAAGAACGGTTATGGCTGAGGCTGATGATATTTGTTTAAAAACTTATCTGACGAGGAAACAGAGAGCCGTAAAAAAAATCTAAAGAAAAGACAAAAACGCGGCACGTTTAACTCTCTCGAGTTTGCGCTCTCTCTCTCTCTCCCATCTCTTTCTCTGTCACTCGCTTGGGAATGTTGTTGTTTTTTTCGTGGTTTTCTTACATTTTCCTGCAGTTTATGAATCTAGTTTGCTTTTCGAACACCATCACTCCTTCGCTTGCTGTCGCGTGTGTCTTGATTCGCTTTCCTCCGGCGGCGCCGACACGTTTCTAATTTTCACCGAAATACCTTTCAATTGATATCAATTTTAATTGCAGCGGCGGCGGTGTAAATATTGCGCGAAAACGACGCCAATGTCTAAAAACGTTCCGCTTTTGCGTCGTCTTCGTTGTTGTTGTTTTAGCCGCGCGTTCGATTGCTGGCTATTCGCCGTCTCGCTTCCACTCGCACTGTTCCGCGGGGAGGCGGCGACAACACCGTTAAGTCGGCTCTTGATCTTGAAATACCGCGTCAAACGTGAAAGAACGCGTTCCGGCGGTGGCTTTTCTGCGACTAAGTTAAGTACTGGTTCAACAGTCTCCCGCCAGCGGCAATTATTTATTCTTCATTAAGAGCCAATACCTAGGGATTGGTGACAGCCGGATACCCTACTTGCTGTCAGTTCGGGCAATGTTACCAGGTAAGGTGTGTGTTGAAAATGTTACTTATAGGCGTACGGAATAGAAAAATGTGGTTGACCATCATGTAATAATTAATAAGAACGAATAATAAATTATACAACACTGTTAATTATTTATACTTATTTAATAATTCAAATTATACATGAACATAATTTTAATTGTTTATAAACTTATAAGATAAACTCATATGCCGCACCGGTTTCAGGGTACAACGAGCATAATTGCGCTCACACGCTCTCTTCCGCTCTTAGACTCTCTCTCTCTCTGTCTCTCTCCAAACCGGTTGCCTCTCTTGTAAGGCAAACATTTGCTTTGAATCGGGTCTGAAACGGCTCAGGCCGAGGCGATTGCAGTTCAATGCTAATATAATGCGATTCATATTATTTCCACACAATTATTTATCAGTTATGGGGCGTGTGATTTTCTTGGACATTTATTTAACTAAATGATTCACTGGAACTGACGATCCAGGCTACACTATAATTTATAAATTCAAAACTTCCAAGGCACCAAATAAACACCAGTTTCTTAATATTTATTTAACATTTAACGGATCTTGAAATAAGTGTTTTAATGTAATTTTTTTATTTTTTAAGATACCCTAAAATGAACACTGAGAAACCGTCCCTTAGACTGTACAGACTAGGCAAGATAAAACCCTGCAAACTTAACACTACGACGTGACTTAATCTTAACCCAAACCAGCCCTAAGTGGGCACAGCCAGCCTCCTCTTTGGTCCCAACAAATTACCGTCCATTCAGCAGTGGCGAATCCTCCACTCCGTTGTACTTCGTTGGATCCACAAAGATCCTGTTCGACTCCATCTCGATTTTGTGCATTAAACGTTTCTGCCAGAAGAGCTGGTGCGGATACCAGAATATCATCAGCACGCCCAGGGTAACTCCCAAGATGCAGAAGATCTTGGGCCAGCTTCTCGAGGATAGGCATAAGCTTCAAATAGCCCAGGAGATCTTCTGTGATGAAGAAGAAGGTCTTTCGTGCGTTTCGGTGGAACCTGCAAATTTTTAAATTTATGATTATTAGGGATAAAAAAATATAACTTGTTCCTTTAACATGAACTTACGATATGTATTTGGGTTCCACTAGCAGGCTTATCATAATGCGAGCCTTGATCTCAAGCTCCATGCCCGTTTTGGGCTCTAAAATAATCCCCATCTCGTGACGATCCTTATTGGGCTTCATTCTTTCCACCTGCTCCCTGTAGTAGGGATCGGCTTTGAAGAAATGAGGATAGGAGGTAAAGACAGGCGCTTTAGGAGATCGGATCTCACCACTTGGCAGTTTTCCTGGCAGTAGCATCTATTATCCGGATTGTCGGTACCTAAAAAATGGAGAACAAGTTAGGGATAAAGCTAAAAATTAATCTTATTTAATGTCACCATTGGCAAAGTTACGGGCACATCCCCTATATACGTATGCCTCAATGTCCTCGAAGATTGTGGTGCCAGAGTAATCCACCTTCAACTCGCGGCACAGGTCAGGCAGGAAATAAGAGATGGGCCTGCCCTTCACCAGGGGAATGGAATGAAACTCTCCGGCGCTGCCCCTTAGTGGGCACCGGGGACTGGCTTCCGTGACGTTGTTATAGCGCCATCGAGCTATTTGGCCCAATTTCTTGAAGTCATCTCGGCCAGTGTAGACGTTGTGATGGCCATAGATATCCATGCTGCCATTGCGTTGTGATTAGATATAGATTAGTCAAGAGGAATATTCATTTTATCTGCAATTATCTTGTCTTGGTTAACGGATTTTTTTGAATCGGGTTTTTCAACATTCAAATTAATTAAGATTTTCTATAGATGAAAATACTGAAAAATACCGCAGGGTGACCGTTCACGGCCAAAGCGAATATACCAGCGAAACGGTTGTTTGGAACTACCACTCTTTCGACTTTCCATCATCGATATCGATAAGTTGATATCCTTCGGGATAAAATCAAAGCAGGATATTTTAAATTGTATAAAATTGAAAATGACATTGGATTCAAGTAAAAACTTAGTGACAACCATTATAATTTTATTCGTTTTGAATAAGTATTGTAAAGTTTTCAGTTTTTCATTAATGATTGCCTGAATTTTCCATTAAAAAATCCCTAAGGATTTCTGATATATTAAAATTTTTGAATCTAGAGGATCAGATTGTATTGAAAATAATCGTTTAATGCAAGATAAATGACATATTTTTAAAATAAAACACATGTTGATTTCCAAAAAACTCAAATTTGTAGAAATTTGAAAAAACTGAATTTTGAAGAAGGATTTTCCACAGGGCGGAAAACTCTCAGCATGTTTTCACTTGCATAATCTGGTCGCACTGAAACCAAAAAGCAAGAGAATTTTCATAAGAGCTGCTGAAACAAATGTGAGCATATTTAATTTTAGGGCAGCCAAAAAAAGATTAATTACCACACAGCACGTACAGAACCCAGTAATTAAGCCTCAGAATAAAGTGAAAGTGTAAAAATCCTGATTGTGCAGCGGGAAATTGTGAAAATTCAGCACGCCATCCGTGACATGCGTGAAAATTGTATTGGAAAATCGATGCTGGGCTGCGGGGGTGTGAAGCTTTTCACTGGGGGCTGCTGCTGCTGCTGCTTCTATTGCTGCACAGCAGCGCCATCTACGATTTTCCTGCTCAGCACACTCTGAAAACTCGCTCTCTTTCGGTGGCATGAAAAATGTGTTTTTGTTTATTGGTAAATCGAAATCTCATTCAAAATCGCTTTCTGTTCGCAGCGATCGCGCGTTTTGACCGTTAACGAAGCAGAAGAAGAAGAGAGAAGCAACCGCGACCATGTCCAACTTGAGGAAATTCAAAGACGAGGAGCGCGAGTCGGAGTACGGCCGTGTCTATGCGGTCTCCGGCCCAGGTAGGCGACGTCACCCGCGTCCTTCACTCGCTGACCCCGTGTATCGGTCTAATCCGGATTTCTTTGCCGCTCTCCCCCTTTTTTCCAGTGGTCACCGCTGAGGCCATGTCGGGATCCGCTATGTACGAATTGGTCCGCGTCGGCTACTACGAGCTGGTGGGTGAGATCATTCGTCTGGAGGGCGACATGGCCACCATCCAGGTGTACGAAGAGACCTCCGGCGTTACTGTCGGCGATCCCGTCCTCCGCACAGGAAAACCCCTGTCCGTGGAGCTCGGCCCGGGCATCATGGGTAGCATCTTCGACGGCATTCAGCGTCCGCTGAAGGACATTGGTGTGATGACCAGCTCCATCTATATACCCAAGGGAGTGAACACGCCAGCTCTGTCCCGTTCCGAGATGTGGGAATTCAATCCATTGAATGTCCGCGTTGGCTCGCACATCACCGGAGGCGATCTGTACGGCATGGTGCACGAAAATACGCTGGTGAAGCAGCGCATGATTGTGGCGCCAAGGGCCAAGGGAACCGTAAGATACATTGCCCCCGCGGGCAACTATAACCTAGAGGATATAGTCCTGGAGACGGAGTTCGACGGTGAGATCACCAAGCACACCATGCTGCAGGTGTGGCCTGTAAGGCAGCCGCGTCCTGTTACCGAGAAGCTGCCCGCCAACCATCCACTCTTCACTGGCCAACGCGTCCTCGACTCGCTCTTCCCCTGTGTCCAGGGCGGTACCACTGCCATCCCCGGTGCCTTTGGTTGCGGCAAGACTGTAATCTCACAGGTGAGTGTCGATATATTGATATTTTTCTATATAAAAAGACGATATAGTTAAGTTGATGATTGTTTTGGTATGACATCAGACAATATAGATCTCAGTCAGATCATGGTGGCCTTAAATAATAGCACAAAGTTTCAGTAAAGTATTTAAAAGTAAAACCCCAACAATTAATCAAATAATTACGATTTTCTACCATTCTCTACGTTCTATACGTAAAACTCTGTAAGAAACTCTTAGCTTTATTGCTTTCTCTAAAAAACTATTTAGAAAATCCATTAACAATATTAAAGAATAAACATTTTAGGAAATGTTAGTTATATTTTTACTTGGAAAGGGTCTTAATTATTTTCAAATTGCAATTACAATTATTTTATAATTTTTGGTTGTCTTCGGTGTTTTTAAAATCCACAATCTAAGTCCGTTTTTTGAATCTATCATAATTATTGCTGGCCAGTTGATTCTTACTGCAATCAATTCCACCAGCGGGTCCAGTATCATCTCCATTATCGGGAGCATCAGTTATACCACCTGCTGTACTGCGACCAGAGGCTCTCTGAAAAGAAGAAATCATTTCAATTTCTAAACAGAAAGTAATAATTATTACACATACGCCTTTTGCTCGCCTAGCACTGTTTCCACTGTCAGTGGAGAGGTTGTTCGGATTGCAATCAGCGGGTGGGGGACTAGCGTCTGTTCCAGAACTACCATCTCCTCCCAGATTACGGTATTTCTATGAATATAAATCCTTATTAAGATTACGGAACAACAAGTTATGAATAAGACTTACCCCGCCCGTTCGATAGCGCGGCTGGTTGTGCTGCTGTTGCTGCTGTTGCTGCCGCCTTTGGGCGTCACTAAGTCCCAGCAGGACGAAGCCAACTAAAAGCATTGCTAGAAGAAATCTGGGAGACATCTTGAGTTGAAAAGTCTGGAAGATACTACCTGGTTCTTGAGACAGTGCCGCGTTATTTATAAGCTGCTGATAGCAAAGTTTTTGGGATCAACAATCTTGGTCCCTGTGCAATCTCCTCAAGCTGAGCTTTTTAATTGTGATAATTATTTATTATTTCTTGGAATAATCAGGGCATTGAGTGGTTCTAAGAAATGTGTCGAAGTTCACTCGCAATTCGTAGAATTTTAATTTATTTATAAGTAAATGTATGTTATTGAACTATTTGACACGAATTTATACAATTTGAAATTCAATTTAAAGATCTTACAAATAATTGATAAAAATAGAATTTATTTTAAATCGATTCAAACTCTTATTAAATGAATAAAAAAAATGTGCACCTTAACGTTACTTTCTTCTTTAAATTTCTTATATAGTAAATAATTCCATGTTTTTTGTTATTTCTCTTTTCCCAGGCCCTCTCCAAGTACTCCAACTCCGATGTAATCATCTACGTCGGTTGCGGCGAGCGCGGCAACGAGATGTCCGAGGTGTTGCGCGACTTCCCTGAACTGACCTGCGAAATCGATGGAGTGACGGAATCTATTATGAAGCGCACTGCCCTGGTGGCCAACACATCCAACATGCCTGTGGCCGCCCGTGAGGCCTCCATCTACACTGGCATTACTCTGTCCGAGTACTTCCGTGACATGGGCTACAATGTGGCCATGATGGCCGACTCCACCTCTCGTTGGGCCGAGGCTCTGCGTGAAATTTCGGGTCGTCTGGCTGAGATGCCTGCCGATTCCGGTTATCCAGCCTATCTGGGCGCCCGTCTGGCCACCTTCTACGAACGTGCTGGCCGCGTCAAGTGTCTGGGTAATCCAGAACGTGAAGGTTCTGTCTCGATTGTGGGCGCTGTCTCGCCGCCCGGTGGTGATTTCTCGGATCCCGTGACATCTGCCACCCTGGGTATTGTGCAAGTGTTCTGGGGTCTGGACAAGAAGCTGGCCCAGAGGAAGCATTTCCCCTCGATCAACTGGCTTATCTCCTACTCGAAGTACACGCGAGCTCTGGATGAATACTACGACAAGAACTTCCCCGAATTCGTGCCACTGCGTACCAAGGTCAAGGAGATCCTGCAGGAGGAGGAGGATCTGTCCGAGATTGTGCAACTGGTGGGCAAGGCCTCGCTGGCCGAGACCGACAAGGTGACCCTGGAGGTGGCCAAGCTGCTGAAGGACGATTTCCTGCAACAGAACTCCTACTCGCCATACGATCGTGTCTGTCCCTTCTACAAGACGGTGGGCATGCTGAGGAACATCCTGTCCTTCTACGAGACCGCTCGTCATGCTGTCGAGTCCACGGCCCAGTCGGACAACAAGATCACATGGAACACCATTCGGGAGTCGATGGGCGGCATCATGTATCAGCTGTCATCGATGAAGTTCAAGGTGAGCTGAGAGTTAGGGACTTACTGCCGTGATGGCTGCTTAAACATTTGCCCTTTTTTCAGGACCCCGTGAAAGATGGCGAGCAAAAGATCAAGGCGGACTACGATCAGCTGTACGAGGACCTGCAGCAGGCCTTCAGAAATCTGGAGGATTAAGCGGTGCCAGCGGGATGCGGAGGAAACCAGAAAACGAAATAAGAAGCCACAGTTAGGTTACTTATTATTCGAATTCCCCATTTCAATCTAGTCATATTTACATAATGCATAATAAGATATTTGAATCCAAGTTTACTTATAAGTTTAACCGTTTTTTGGCCCGCTTCAGGTCTAGTCCAGGTCAGAATCGAAACACAGAAAACACACAAAAAAAAAACCAAAAAAAACACGACGACAGGCGACCAGTTAGGAATGACGAACAATAATTAGTCGGTAGCGCAAATGAAACACAGACATGACACACGACACGGATTGAGCCAGCCATAAACATAATAAATACATAAATAACGTACATATACGAGACATATGTATACCTATTCTATGTTGATATATATGTAATTATAGTTCAGCTATTTATTGTTAGTAAATTTTCATAAAGTTATCGATTGTGTTCGTTCCCTCCCCTTCCCCATTGCGTGAAACTAACTGAAAAACCAACTAAACGAATCTAAGAGAGTTTGAAACTTTACGAATTACAATATTATATATATATTCCTACATATTATAGACCCTTAAAGAACGCAATAACAATGTAGCCCCAGAAGCGCGTACCTCAACATGCTACCGAAGCAGATGAATAGCCACTTATTTCAGTAACTTGTGTGTGTTGCTACAATGGAGCTATGGAAATAAAAATGTATTATGAATGTTACCAAAAAGAGGAGGGGCGTGTTTTTAATATCGGTGAAAAGTTGGTCGAGTTTTATTAATGCAACTCCACAGGATCTGCTAAGGTATTAAATAATATTGATTTTAATCAAAAATACGGATAGAATCGAAAATGCAATCTAAATTCATATATGTAACTGTTTGCTAGTGTATATGCTGTATACTTTTCATTTAATGTCAATTAGGATCGTCATAGTGTCGGCTATGTTCTAATCTTCATTATGTTCTGAGAATACCTAATAATCTTAATTGTTCTATTATGATGATTTGTTTATTGTTTCTATATATGTGTGTTATAATATTTTTATGCAATACATATTTATATTTATGTCTAGATTTGGGAACTAGACAATAAGAAAGAGCAAAACAAGAAGGCCTATGGGAAGTATGTCTAAAATCTGCAAGCATTATTTTGGCTTGACCTGAGGTTAATTGTACGACTTTCTCAACTTTTGATTAGACTTCACCTTATCTGCGTCCATAGAAGTCTGTGACAAACTCATTTTATTGCTTATTTACTTTTATTAAAAAATTGGAATTGTACTCATATGTATGTACTTTTTTTTAATTGCCAAAACTAATTAGTAAACAAATTATTTAGGCATCTCCGGGGTAGGTCTTTGAGATCTGAAAGAGATCTTTTTCCGAAGAATACCTTGCATTAAAATATTGCTGAGATTATTTACTTTTTTTTGTATTTTAAAAGCCAACGTATACCTTTGTACAAAAATATAATTGGTAGAAAATTGAACAAATCTTTATTAATAAAAGGATTAGTTTAATCTTCAACAAGGAGTTTCCCTATATTTTTCTTTGAGTTCTGTGATGTCCTGGTCATGATGTCCTGTTCCAATTGCCGACTCCCTTTATCCCTGACGCTTATGGAACCTATCCCTTTGGTTACCGGCCAGGTTGTTCTGATTGCAATCGCCTGGTGCATCCAATGGTGGGGGATTGGCGTCTGTTCCAAAGCTACCATCTCCTCCCAGATTCCGGTATTTCTGAGAATACAAATCTTTGTTTAGAGTACGGAACAAAAAGTTATTACCCTTAATGAGACTTACCCCGCCTTGCCTATAGTGTGGCTGGTTGTGCTGCTGCTGCTGCCGCCTTTGGGCGTCGCTGAATCCCAGAAGGACGAAGCACAGAAGTAGGATTGATAGAACGAATTTCGGAGACATCTTGGATTGAACAGGAAAGTCTACGGGATACTGATTAACTGAGACAGGGGACCTGCTATATTTATATGCTGCTGATAACGAAATCCGCAATGCAAGCTCTAAAAAATATATGTGTGAGCTCCATTCAATGCCAATTGAGATCAACACTCTTGCGAGCTTTTTTAATTATTGTTTTTATTTTATAATTCTTGGAAATATTATACATAACTTATTAATTGGTTCTAAGAAACGTGTCGGATGAACTCCGACACAACAAACAATGAATTGGTAGTCTAATTTTTAATTTTAAATGTACAGATAAAGCTATTGATGACACATAACAATAATGAATTTGGCTTTAAGTAAACTAAAATTTGAAGATAGATCGTTCCCAGAGACCAGTGGACAGAAGCATTGACCATAAACTTATCAGCTTCCTGCTGTCTAACATTTCAAAACGTTCTTCCTTTCTCTTTGTTTATAATAATATTGGGAATGCTACAATTTTATAAAAACTGTAAATTTAAGTTTTATCTAAATTTAATTTCTGAAAATGAGATTTTATAAGTTTATATATTGTATTTATGAATACATTTTATTTCCTTTTTTCGAAACGATTTAATTTCGAAATAAAAACAGTGTTGCCAGATGTTTATTTTAATTAAAATTTGACACCGTGTAGATTAGTGTGACCAACAAGGAAATATCAAAAATATATTTAAAATACTAAAGACTTATCGATACACCGTTGACGTGTTATTGTTTTGTAAAATTTAGTAAATGTTTTTTGCGAAATAGTGCTTAAATTACGGTAAAGATGTCTCAATTTGGTGGACCCAATGATTTCTACGCCTCCGGGCCCTCGGCAGATGCCAGCTACAACTTCGATATGCCGGAATTTGGCCAGGAACTGTGAGTACATTGTGGTCATCATTGTATCCGCCTTGTAAGAATTGTTCGATTTGATTGCAGGAACTTCCAGAGCTTCGACAACACACAACCCACGGTGCCGCCAAACTATGATGCCACCTATGCCCAGCCTCCGGCGCAAGGCTTAGGCGGATTCTATGATCCCACGGCATACACGGATACGAGCTATGGCCAGGACAAGAGCGGCAAACAAGGCGGCGCAGGTGGAGCCGGCAACGAGTTCGATGATGAACCGCCACTTTTAGAGGGTAAGAGGGGGCTCTTAATGTATATGTGGACTTGGATTTAGGGCTTGAAAGTTTCCACGAATTTGTGAAATGCCTTGAAGAGATTGGAAAGCCGACCAAGAGGCAGATGAAGGGAGTGTTTTAGTATCAAAAAGGAGTCAAAGCTCCTGATGGATTTTTTTTGATTTAGTTTTTACTTAAGAATTTACTTAATATCTTATGTTCCACTTAAAGGCTTAAGAACATTTAAAGCTATTAACCATATCTTTCAATAGACTCATTTACTAAAAGCAACTTTAGAGTATTCTATTAAAAGAATCAATTTTATTTTATACTTTCACTATAAAAAGATTGTTAATCTTAGTAAGAATGCAATTTAATGAAATAAGGGTCTAGCTGTGAATAAAATAATCATTTTACCTATGATATTTGAAAAAGAAGACTTCAGACTTATAAAGACTAGCCTTTAAATTCAAATATTAAAATGGAAACCTTTAGTTTCGATTAGGATCCAGATGTGATATTAGGTAGATGAGTATATCGAGATTTTTAAACCTTTAAACCTTGGTTTTCTTTAAAATCTTACTTGTAATGTTAAGCCCTTCCCTCATTTACTTGGCAATTACCTAATGCAACTTGTTTCTTTTTTTTCTTTTACAGAACTGGGCATCAATCCGAATCACATTTTCCAAAAGGTAAGAGGAAACGGCAAGACAAAGAAAGCTCTCCATAATTGGCGTTGTTCTCCACTTTCGGAGTTGCCTCGAGGTGGGGATGCAGAGATGAAAGGCAACCTTCCCTGCTGCACTTGAACGCATTTTTAACTAGACATCTTGAGAAGGAGCCGTAGCCGGAGCCAAATTGCATATTTTATGCGGCCGATTCAAGCCGGATGCCACCGACACCGCCACAGCAGCAGGCACAAAGGAGAAGGAGGCTCCAACGGTTTTGAGTTGCCCACTTTGTTTGGCCGAACAATTACTCCAACTCAACCTCAACCGCATAAATTCTGCTTTGCCTTTTACGCATTTTCCGCCCCCGCCGGAACCGTTGCCTTTTTCTAATTTGTGCAACGCAGCGGGGCGGCGCTTTGCTTTTGGAGCGGCCACTTTAGGCTGCGCGATTTTCCGCTGCCGCCACGCGCTCCCTTTCCAACTCCGTTTTAATTGAAATTTAAATGTTTTTGCATTTCGCTTTTGTATTTATTGCGAGCTTCTCCTCCTGCCGCAATAATTCTATTGTTTTTTTGTTTGGTTTCCTATTTTTTTTATTTAATTTTTTTTCTTTTTGCATTTTTTATTGTGCGCTTTGGTCGGCGGCATTGTTGTCGCTGCACTTGCCGGTTTGTGTCGTTAATGAAGACATATTTTTTCATTGCACTTTCGCCCTGGGCCCTCTGGACGTAGTTGTTTTTAAATAAATAAAGCAACTTTTGTGTTTTTAATTAAAGTTTTTCTCGCTTACTTTTTTGTTGTTGTTGTTGCTTTTTTCCTGCTCCTTTCCTGCCCAGTTTGCTGTGTGTAACTTTCTGCATTTTTGTCCATTTTGTAAAAAATTTGCGTGCGCCTGATTCTCTCATTTCTTTCGCTCCGGCACGGAATTTATTACGTTTGTGTTAATTGAAAAATGAAAATGTTAATGAGAGTCCGTGCGCCATCATAAAACTGAAATGAAATGAAATGCTAATTAAATAGTACATCAGCTACATGGCTTGGGGGTAGAATTATGGTTAGATTTGTGTGTGTATTTTGACTCCCTGTTTGTTAATGTAATGGAAGATCAGTGGCAAAAGTCAACAAAATAATGTATTTGGTGTTCAGGATATACCTACGTATGTATAAGAGTAGGTGTTGGAGGAGGGAAAGGGAGTTTTAGCAAAAAAAAAAAAAATATTCAATACTTTGAAGCTCTCTAAGGTTGTATAATTTAATTTAATTACCTTACAAAGATATATCTTCAATTATTTCTATAACATAATTATTAATCTAACCATTAAAACATCTCAAAACTTTGGTAATTACTTCAAGTATTTCACATTGTTTGGTTATAGCTGGTATCCACAAGAAACCAGTATTTAATTCTGTAAAAGTTGATAGAATTTGTACCTTTCCCTTCCCTAAGAGATGTCACATTTCCGCCCCTCTTAAATTCAGTTCAATCTCAATTAAAGCCAACGAAACCGCGCACAGTAGTGGGTCACTTGGAATTCCATTGACAACCATTTTTGTGGGTCCTTTGCCAGAGTTGTAATATCAAATTTCATGGCCTCTTGTCCTGGCCCACATTCGTATGCGTCAAATGCGTTGACAGCTTTTGCTGGCCGAGTTCCCAGGCCCGGGTAGCTAGCTAGCTAGATGGCTGGCTGGTCAGCAATATCATTTATCATCAATTTCCATTTTTCAAATTTCTCTGCGCAAGGAAGGAGGGGTGGGGAGGGGGGCAAAAACCGAAAAACGCTGCAAGAACAAATGTTTGGGGAAAGCGGGTGCCGGGCTACGTTTTATGACCGCTGTGCGAACAAATGAATTGTGTTGTGTTGTGTCCCAGAGTCCCGTGATCGGAATCCCGTGTCCAGCCGCAGGCACCATGAGTGATGATGGACCTCGTCCTAGTCTCGCCGCCCCTTGCTGTGTAATCCTTCACTTGTTTCCATTTTAATCGCATTACTGACCTCGCTTTTCCGCTTTTTCTTTTCAGACCCTGGCCGTGCTCAATCCTTTGAGGGCCACCGACCAGCAAATACTGCAGGACACGGACATGGCGGGACCGTTGGTCTTTTGTCTCACACTTGGCGGCTTCCTGCTGCTGGTGGGTTATACTCCAATTATAATGCTTGGTTAAATAACTGAATAGAGCTTGAAAATTGATTAATTTGTTTACAAATTAATTTGAATTAATTAAATTGATTTTAATCTCGATTCTTCTTCGTGAAATAATACTTTTTTTATTCTGTTTTCAGAGCGGCAAGGTGACATTCTCCTATATCTACGGCATCGGCGTAATGGGCTGCATCTTCTTCTATTGCCTGCTGTCGCTGATGGTCATCCGGGCGCAGGTGACCTTCGGGGCGGTGGCCTCCGTACTCGGCTATTGTCTGCTGCCCATGGTGGTGCTGTCGGGCATCAACATTTTAATCACCATTCAGTAAGTAATTGTTGACACAAGTCGCTGGCTTTTCATTCCATTCTCCATTCACTGCATGCCCCTCCCCGTACTTCCCCCTCCCTTGTAGCCCTGCTAGCTTCTTTATATTTATGTTTTTAATTGAAAAGTTGCCAATGCATTGGCGTCCCGTCGCTGCTTGCTCCTCATTGTTTGTGGCCTGTAATTACAAACTTTTGCCTAAGCTCGTCCAGCTGCGACTGCAGCACGTTTTCAATCCGCTTTCCAGTTCCACAAATTGGTTCAATTGATGCCGACTCTGTGCCGGCTTCAGTTCGTCTCTTCTCAAGTTGATCACTTCTGGCTGTTGTTATTATTATTATGATTATTATTATTGGTATTGTTATTGGGAGTGTTGTTGTTCGATTGTTTGATTTTAAGCCGAAGTTGGTGTTGCGGTGAGGTAGGAATATGTATATTAAGTGGAATAACATACTGCTTTGTTGGAGATTAAAGGTGTAAAGATAATTAGTCACCTAAGGAAAAATCAAGGGTTTAAGACATGATCTATTACGAAAAACCTTGATTATCTTGATTATTTCGTTATAGTTTTCTCGACTAATTAACTCTCAATTTGTACTCCTAAAAAATGTGATCTAAGCCAGGTTCCTAAAGCCAATTGCGATTCTTCTCGTTAGCCAACTCCCTCTAGGCAGACATTTAATTTCATCTTTTTTTTCCTTTGGTCTTGCTGCCTCCGTTTCCGGCTGATTTCCCTTTGCCTCTTTTTCGCACAATTTAGGTTTTTAATTTTGTTGCAGTTTTGGGCCAACGATGCATACACATGGCGGTGAATGCAAAAAAAAAAGGAGAGTAGCCAACTTAATTTGCGCTTTTAGTGCACTCGAGGGCCACAACTGCCAAACTACAGACTGCGAGAGGAACGAGGACTACGGCATACCGGACTCTGGACTATGGACAACGGACTACGAACTACAGACCACCGTAGCTTGGACTCCATAGAAGCCAAGCAAGATGGGCAGCAAAAAAATGGAGCAAAATAACGCCAACTATGTGCCGTTTAATTTTCGCGCTGAGAACAGAGCAGGATGGTGGCATGGATGTGACTGCGGGGGAATGGGGACCTACGAATTGGAAGTGGGTCGTGTGGGAGGCGGCAGGCCAGGTTCCGTGTCCATCTGTCTAACGTTCCGTGTCCTGTTTTGCCACCCGTTGAGCTTCGTTCACGTAGTTTCCTTTTCAAATATGTGTCCAGCACTTGCTGGCCGGACTGGACTTTCTTCCCGCCTTTTCTCCTCTAGGTTTTTTTTCTTTCTTTTCTCTCTTTTTGTCCTGATGGCCACGCTTTTTTATGATGGCCATGCGAGGAGCATGGAGCAACACGCAAATGCTGCGTGAGTTTTTAGCGCTTCCTTTGGTGGTGGGCGCCACGACCAGCCATCTCCATCTCTAACCCCCTTTGGCACGTCATAATTTCAGAGCAGCGAGGGGAAACTAAGTGGTGCATTGGGCTGTGACAGGGTGGGAAATGTATGGTGTGTGGTGCATGGTGTATGGTGTATGGTTTGGTGTGTAAAAAACAACCAAGGCTTGCGTTTACTCGACACCAAGCGCGTTTTTGTCTACCCCTTCTAGCCACCCTTTTTCTATGCCATTTTTACCACCGCCATCACCCACCCACCATCATCATGGCCAAACTGTCCAACTGCCCGGTGCAATTGCCATTTTGGTTGCCTGTTTGCTTGCATTTTTTATTTGCCGGCTTTAAGCGCTTGCACTTTGTGGGCAGCACTAGCTGTGGCTCTGGTTCTGGTTCCTGGCTCTGGCTCTGCGTGTGTTGGCTTTGATGTTCATATAGTCCCACACCCAGTCCAAGTTTACAGTAAATATTTTTGCGATTCCCCGCTGTCCTCTTGTCTGCTCTTCTTTTTTGTTTTTTTTTTTTTTTTTTTTTTTACGACAGACTTTTTAATTGAGTTTGTTTGGTGATGCAAAAGTGCGCAAAAATTACATAGACAGTCGAGTTATCCGGGGCTACATAGTATTGTTTTGATTGGTTTTTAGCCTAGTCCGGTCCGGTCCGTTCGGGGCCAAAAAATCACTTGGCACCGGCAACAGCAACAGGGGGACTACCAACACAAACAAAGTTCTAAAGAAGATTGCAGGAACAGAAATACAAAAAAAAAAAAAAAAAAAGTGAGAGCATGAGTGGAACAGGATTGGAGGCGGTTTGGGGGTCAGGGGTGACAGCTGAGCCGCCGAGACCACAGAAAGGCAATCCATTAAACGCGTGCGTGTAGCTGGAAATTGGAACTTTTGGAATATGGGGATTTATGTTTTGGTTGCGTAAATTGATTTCGGGGTCAGATTTTATGGGTTAGGAGTTTAAGGTCTTTAAAGCAAGAGTATTTTTTACTTTTAATGTATAAATGTTGCTTAATTTGGGTGATTATTCAACATTTTTCAATATTTAATTTAGGGGAAATAATATTTATATACTGAGGCTTTCTTTTTAATCAAAGATTTAAGGACTGTTTCTGCCTTGAAACCTCTGAAAAAGAAAAGAAAGACCTAAGTCTAAGCTAGCCTTAAATCATTTAATAAACTCATTAGTTTAGCACACATTTTCATGAAATTAAACTATTTGAAAGTTATGCCATCTTGCAATTAATTAGCTCTTAGACTCTTTGTGTTTAATAAATTTCATTGGGAATTATTTAGCTGGAATTTGAAGATATTTATACTTCATTATGGTTTCAAAATGTATTGGTAAAATACTGCATTTTGATTATAGTTTCATTTCCCGCTGGCTTTTCTTTTAGGCATTGTGTGTGCTCATTGTTCGCTTTGCTGTTAGACTTTGTTTGCCCATCCTTTTTGCCCGGTACATCGCCTGCTGTCTTTGTTTGTTTTACCCATTCATTCGCACATACGTGCAGTCATATCCACTTCTTTGTAAAATGTGTATGATATTTCTCCTAATACAGAGAGGAAAAATAGTTCACTTCTTTTGGTTTTTTATTAAATTGTATTTAAATATAAATAGCCAAACAAAATTGGAAAAAAGAAATATTTCATACAGCACACATCAAATTAAAAGTATTTAAGCTAATAAGATATTTGACTTTATTTATTAAATTATTATAATTATTAAGTGAAAAATAATATAGTTTTAGGTGAAACATATTGCTTTAAAGCTTTTATTGAAAAGTGCTACGTCTTGAAATAATCTTTTCAAGAAATAGTATTAATTAAGTGTGCCTAAAAAACATATTCGTTTCGATAGATTTATATTTATATATTTATTTATTTATATAAAATTTCTTACTTTGAGGCACTAGTAAAATAGCTTAATTTTATTTATAACTTATAATAAATCAATCTCAATTAATGTTCAGAAAAGCTATTTTAAATATGTTCAAGGCTTAATCCTTGGTTTCAGGTATTGTTCATTTTGCAGATTCTAAGCAAATATTTCACGACGAATATGACGTATTATAAGTTTCTTTTTTTGTGTACTTTCTCGCTAGCTGGTTGCTTCATGCATATGCATTGTTTATTGATTTCACCCGCTGTCTATATCTATCCAGTACTGAGTTCTCATCGTATCTCGTTTCACTCTTGCAGGGGCACACTCGGCCTAATTGTGAGCGGCATCTCCATATTCTGGTGCGCCATATCGGCCTCGAAACTGTTCGCCACCGCCTTCTCCATGGACCATCAACAGCTGCTGATTGCCTATCCGTGTGCGGTGCTCTACGGAGGATTTGCGTTGATTACCATTTACTAGGGCCACGGGCAGCCACTAGTTCGTTCGCTCGTCCATAGCATCCTCTCCCTTCGTCGATGTTGTGTTTGCCTGCTTTTAATTGTCCTGCAAACACACACACACTCACATATACTCTGGCACAACAAATACACAGGCCTGGAGCAGTAGGAGGAGGAAGTAAACAAAAAGGGGAGACTACAACACATGGATATGTATATTTTTAAGAAAATAAGAGCCGATTGCGAATTTGTTTTCTTTTTTCGGGTGGCTCCTCTTTACTCAATTCTTTTGTTGTGGGCCGATGTAATAAATTTGATTGGGAATAAAAAAAAAAATGGTTAACAAATTGAAATTGGTTTTTTTTTGTAGTGGCGAAAGCAGCATATTGGAATTTCGCGCTCTCGTTTCCGTTTCCGTTGCAATGCACACTTTTTGGGGCATGCAAAATTAACGGCGACTCGGGCAAAGTGCTCGCCCGTTTTTTTTTTCTTTCCTGCTTCCCGTTGTTATTATTATTATTATTATTGTTTTTTCTTATTTTTGGTTTAATAACTTTGGCATTTCGTTGGGTGAATTTATACGGGTATTACGTCATTAAGGTGAGAATTAACCTGGAAATGAAATCGATAGCGAGAGCTGACGGGGAAAAGCTTAACGATGATGCTGCGGGTGAGAACAATAAAGTTTCCATCAAGTAAGTTTTTTATAAGGCAGAAAAATATAACATATTTACTGAGTCATTTTATTCAAACATTCATTTGAATTTTTTAATCGTAAAAAGGAGTTTTCATTTCCTGCCTTCTTAAAAATTTAAAATATTAATATAAAGCTTATAAAAATAAACGAAAAATGAACACTATTTTATGTTAAATACCCTTAAAAATACAGACTCATCAGGATTATGAAAATGGCCATAAAGATCGTATTTATTCAGGCTGAAACCATTATTTGCCCTACGGAACGTAAGGCAAAAGTTACCCTTGCCATGCACAGACCTCAATATAAATACATGTGCTATGTTTTTCCTATTCCACAATCTGCTTCCGTTGTTGCCAAAAGAATTGCATGCAACTCAATAAAAGAACAATTTACATATTCGAGTAAATTCGAGCTCTTGTCTCTCTCTCTCTCTCTATCTTTTTCGATGCAAATAAAGCTTCGATGAAATTTCCAGCAGATTTGATTTACTTCCTTTCGGCCTGGGCATGGCTTTGGTTTTTGGGAATGAGAATTTTCCACCTTCGATGACCAGAATTTATGATATTCACAATCGTGTTTTTGTCTTCCGGTCGATTGTTGCACTCTGTTTTGTTGCACTAATCGACAACACAAGCACAAGCAAGGCCCAAGGTTTTACCAGGTTTTCCTAGGCAATCCTTTCCTTTCCTTTTCAAAAACCACTCTTGATTCAAGTTTATTCAATTGTAAATTTTCAGGCCTAATTGAAATTTCAACTGCAGTTGAGCACAGACAGAGAACAGCCAGAAATAAATGCGGATTTGATTCGGTTGTGGTTTTTGATTTGCCACGGCAATGGTAATACAAAATTTACAACAACAACAGCAAAAAAAAGTAAATATTCACCACCGCATGCAGAGTGTTAATTGAATTTGTTAATGGCTGGAAAAAAAGAGACCCCCCCCACAAAAAAGGGATCATAAAAAAGGGTTCTATTTTGTCCTGTGCTGTGCTGCTTACCATATGCAAATAATTCAACGTTGTCCTCGAATTTTCATATTACATAATTAGCGTTTTTTCGTATTTTTTTTTGTGAATTTTTGGGGTTTCCTTTACCCCCTTTGTCTGCCTGAATAAATTGGCAAATGCGAAGCATACTTTTGTAAGCTCGGCTCGGTTGCTTTGCGCTTTTTGATTTCCGCTTCCTCTCTATTTCTCTCTCTCTTTATGTCTCTCTCTGTCTGTCTTTCTCTGTCCTGCTCTTATGCAAATTGTTGTAATTACTACAATTCGGTTGAGCATTTTTATGGCCAAAAAGGAAAGGCAGTAGAGCACAAAAAAAAATAAGAAGAAACGAGTATATATAAGCGAAATGTATGCGGAAATATTTGTGCGCTAATTGCGTGGCCCCGAATAAAGGAGCCGGGGGAGCCGGGGGATCCGGGGTGGCAAGGATTCCGCCCAGGATCTGTGTGCTTAAGCATTTTACGCTCATCAAAGGCGTCGCTTGCCATTAGCGCCATTAATAAACACTCGTTAGCTGCCAGACAGGAGCGCAGGCTGTGGAGGAGCTCCCAACCAACGACCAGGACCAAAACGCGGACCAGAACCTCTCGAATGTGTTGCTGATAATTAGAATTAGCTCACAATTAGCAGAGCCCGGCCAAAGGATGATGGGTTGGAGGGCCGGCAGGACGATGCCAGGTTGCCATAAGCTTATTAGTTGGCGCTCATTTTTATTATTTCTCTTCTTATTTTTTTTTTGTTTTTTCGCTGCGATAATAAGCAGCTTGGTCTTGAAAAATCCTTGGCAACAAAATGAACGCTGCTGTGTGAGTTAGCCAATTGCAGGCGAAGAAAAATGTTAAGGAAGCTGAAGAGCTGGCATTAAATACTTGCAAAACGAAGGTATTATTAGGAAAAAGTTATAAATAAATATTTAAAGCAATAGAAAAGGAAGCGAAAATATTTCATATTGTTTTATACATTTTTATACAAGTTTTAAGTTTACATAAATCATATTTATATTTTTTTACAGGCTAACTTTAAACGATACCTTTTTTGCCTGAAAATTTACAGTTTAATTTAAATATTTTAATTTATTTTAAATAGTTTACAGTAGAGGTAAACAATTTATTATAAAAAGTAGCTTTTATTAAGTACATTTATCTGCAAATGTTAATTATTTTACTTCAATATGTATTTCACGAATTTTTAGGTATCAGGCATTTTGATTATTATTATTTTGATTATTATTATATTACAATTAATATAACTTCGATAAATATTAATATCTGATTAAATATGCTATTTTATATATATTTTTTCCAGTGCCTTACCCACCACGCATAGCTTTCCATCGAGCGCTAAGCGTTGGCCCAACACAATAGCAAACACCTGCGGACAAAAGCTGCTTACGGAAATGCACAGCCAAGGAAAAGCGGGCCAAGATGGTGGAAAGGCAGAGGCGTTGGCGTTGGCGGGATATGGATGGCTCCTACAAGAGTTATTACATTTTAGCTTTTCCTCTGCTCCGTCATCTTGCGTTTGTGGCTTTTCATCTGCAACAACTTTTGCTGCATTTTAATAAATATGCAATCTAAAAACGCTTTCCACACAAACAAAGCCGCAATAACCACACAGAGGTTCCGGGCTTGGAAAGGCTGGGTAAATGCTTTTCCTACGCTCTTTTTTTTTTGTTTTTCTAGGGCAGCCAATGCCAAGAGTAAAGGCGTTAATTACGCTCTCCCAGAGACGCAAGCAAAACGCTTGAGAGCAGCCGTCAATAGAAAGCGAGGCGACGACAGCCCGCCGCCACATTATGTGCTATGCGATGCGTTCGGGCCAGGCCTTAATGGTGGCATCAAGAAAAGGCAGGGAAAGCGGCAAAAAGGGGGGGTCTGTAGCGGTTGCAAAATGTGCGGAGTGGTGGTGCGGTGTGTCTGCATCGCTTGCAGTTGCCACATTTTTAATTAGCGTCCTTAAAAGCTCATTGAATGGTCGAAAAAAAAAAAATGAGAGAAAAAAAGTGGCAAGAAAAGCGAAACAGGCCAGTGAATGGGTGTGTGTATGTATATGTGTGCGGTTGCATTATGGCTTCAGTGTGGGTGTGCGTGTGTGCAATGGCTGCCAATTAGGAAAATGTCCAAAGGTCAAAAGATGTAAGCCGGAAAATGCCCTAACGGAAACCAGGGATTAAGGGGAAGCTTAAGTTTTAAATTAAAAATGAAATCAGAGATGGATTTTTAGAAATTAACAAAAATTTCAGAGGTATTTCCAAAATAAATGCAACAATTCTTGTTGTTAGTTATTAGGAAACTTCATTTTTAAATTGATTAAGATTTGTTTAAAGTTTTGGAATGTTTTAGAATTAAAGGTAATAATATTAATCTTCTGATTTACTTCAAGACAGAACCTTTCTTCGAAAGACCACACCCTAACTTGGTCCGCCAACAACTGGAAGATTCAAATAGACCCTGACCACATCTCCCCCCGGCCAAGAGGGTACCTGGGATGTGGCGGCAAGAGACTCAAAGGGGCCCATAATGGCTGGTGGATTCTTCCTGAATTGCGGGAGTGGAATGCATAGAGAATTAGCCGGAGATGAGCGGTTGTTGGCTATAGAACGCGGCAACGCGCCGTCGAGGCACGTGTAAAAAGGTGGCCAGATGTTGCCTGGTTACCAGCCAACCAACCCTGTATTCCACGCCCTTTCTGCTGCTGCTGCTGCTGCTGCTGCACCCTTGACTCTCGAAAAGCCAAACCAAATTGCTGGTAAGCCTCATCCTAAAGCCCTCGAACCCCTAACCCGTCCTTCATCAAATCCCGCTCACACACGCACTCCACACACATGGCTTAAAAGCGAAATGCAACATTTATGGTTAAGCTCCCAAAATGGCCGCCAGTGCAGCCATGATGCGGTGCATCCCCCGGTGTAGCTGAGGTGAGGCTGTACAGCTGAGTGGCACGAAGGACTTCCAACTTGGCGCGTTGATTGCTGCGGCCACACTTCCGGAGGGCCAGAGACAGAGATTGAGCATGCCGGGGCTCGATGATGGATGGATGGCTGGAGTGTGGGTGCGGGTGTGGGTGTGTGTGTGTGGATGGGTGTCCAGGTAAATATTCTAGGACACTCGACCATTGCAGAACCAATTAGCTCAAGAGCAGTGGGATTTCCATGAGGAGAAGAGAAGTCTGCACAGGGAAAATTATCGGAGGGAAGATTTAAACCGATTAAAATTGTAATTTAATAATTGGAGAATTAATATAGATCTATAATCTATATATAATAAATAAATATACGACTTAGCCTGCGTTATAATTATTATTTTAATTCCAATACTTCTGACACAAAGGAATATTTCCTTAGGTTTTCCTTCAGTGTCTGCAATGTGAGAAGTATAGCAAAGCCCCCTTATAGGTAGCCTCCCCAAAGGAGCTGGGGAAATGTACAAGGTATTCCAGGACTACAACTAAAATCAATTTTCATTTAAATTATCAGGCAACACCACCTTTTCTCTCCTTTTTTCAAGTGGGAACAATAACAGGCTTCATGATGTTTATTGTTTTTCACTTTTTATACACTTCACTGGGCATTGACTTGTACAATGTACATGCTACCTATGGGTGAGAGTGTGTGTGTGTGTGTGGATTCCAGATCCTGGAACCAGGATGCTGTCGAAGGAACAGTCGATTTCAACTGAACTGTAGATAATCCCCTGACAACGGCAGTTAACAGGCAACGATTACTTGGCAACAAGTCAATTACGACTCAACTCGAGCCCAGGAATTGTTCCCAGAGCCTCCCCATCCTTTCTTCATTCCGGGGGCGAGAAGCTGCCTGGTTCCAGCGATAACCAGCGACTTGGAGTTGGGAACACAATAAATTCCTTGACCGGCCCTGGCCAGTCGTCCAACTCGTGCCTTCAATAGCTCGGGAATCCCCTTTAATGCGCTAACTAATTGAGCGGGGTCATGCGGGCAGGGAGTCGGACTCGGACTGGTACTAGGTGGAGGTGGAGGAGGTGGGAGCTCCTTCCTGGCAAGCAGCCTTATCGCCAAGTGGCAATCGCTTGTAATCTGCTGGGTAGCTTCGCGCCACAGCCGCCAAAAACTAAGTCAGTTGGTTAGAGATTAAACTACTGGGAAAGGGTATATCAGTATTAAAGGCTTTAGGAACAGATCAAAATATAATATAAAAATATTTTAAATTCAATTAAAAAATAGTAAAATGCAATATTTTTGTATAAATCTTTAGGTTGTTAAATATGTTATCTTTTTAAACTAGAGAAAAGTCCTTAGAAATTTAAATACTATAGTTTTAGGGGAATCTTTCAACATATATCATGATCCTAGTTGTCCAAAGATTAAATTCTAATGTATTCTTCACCTGAACATAATATTAATATAATATTAAACACTTTCCAAAGGGTATTTCCCATTTCACTAGAGTCCTTTTGCAAAAACCCCAACTCTTGCTTAGCACAAATTACTTTTTGGCGAAATTTTTACAACATTTTTATTGGCTGTCGAATGGGTAAGGGAGATAGAGAGAATCGGAGGCCGAGGTCAAGATTTGGCTGGCTTTGCGATTTCAGTTATGCGGTTTCAAAATTCAATTAAAAGCCAACATCACATTTCTCTTGTCGTCGTCTTGAGCTCTGCTTTTCACCCATTCTCCCATTAAGCCGGCTGAACTCACCGAGATAAGGCTGGAAAAGTGAAAACAATGTAGGGGAAAGGATGGTGATTTGGGTGAAAATCAGTAGCAGTAGCAGCAGCAGCAGCAGTAGCCAAGCCTGCCGATGGGGTTTTATCGGGCCGTAAGGACCCTGGCCAATAAAGGCTGTAACATTTCCTTTGAAGCGATTAGTTTTCGATTGGTGTGTGTAAGCTGGTACTTAGCCAAGTAAAATATCAATTTATTTGTATAGTTTAAAAGTTCAAGAGTATGTTAATTTATGGATAGTGAAGTTTGGAATAAAAAGTTTTTCAATTGAGCTGCGGTCAAGAGATAAGTATTAAATGGAATTATTATAAATACAAAATTAGATTTGGTTATTATAATTACTTTCGGATTAGAGAGTTATATAAACTATTTTTTTAAATATTCAAACTTAATATTTATGGACAAAATGATTATTAAAGGGAAGGAGTTCAAAAGCTACTTTTTAATAAATAGGAAAATGTATTTGAAACTCAAACATATATTAAAACTTATCAAATAACTAAAACCTTTATTATTTTACAGCTTTTACAGCTAAGCACCTGGTAATAATATTTGAAAACAAAAATAATATTTTCTGTACATTCATTTAATTTTAATTACCAAACTTTCAATTTAATTTCAGGACATCAAAAGCCAGTTGTATTTCACAGATTTAAATGTAATTAAAAGTGCCAGGACATCCCCAAATCTAAAATCTGTTCAAGCTCTGCCACCTCTCCCTTTGACAGAAGTATTTAATATAGTTTTTTTTTGTATTTATTTTGTTTAGCAGCACGTGCTGCAAATTTGTCTGGAAAATGTTCGGCTACGAATCATTCAGGCGGCAACAGACAAACACAGACGGAAAAACAATGCGGCAAACGCCGAAGCCGAAGCAAGGACAGATTTTATGGGGCTAAAAAAGGAGACGGAGAGCAAAAGGACTCTGAAAGAGACGGGAATGAGTGCAGGAGATGAGCTCACTCGCTTGGCTGCATTTGCATATTTTGTTGCGAATTGTTGCTCGGCTGCCTGCTAATAGGAAAATGCGACACATAGGCTAGTGAATGGAAAACAGGGGCGTCTAAAAGAGGTGCTTTTGGGGGTTTAAAATTGAAATAAAAACAAATTTTTTAAAAATGAATTATTTATAAATATACAAATATTGTTAGAAAATTAAATAAATTTAAAGTTATTAAACAAGGACCTGCGTACGCCTCTGCTACTCACTAAGGGGAGTTAGAGAGAAGGCCTAGTGAGTGAAGGATACGGCAGTTGGCCTGTGCGTGTCGGCACGTGTTTGTTTTGCATGTCTAATGCGCTTTGAACTCCTCGCCTGCTGCAGCAGGAAACTATGTATGTCAAATGCTTAATCAGCCGCACACACACACATACACACTTGCACTTGCACACACACAGTCACACACACACACACGAAAAGAAAGCAAAGCAGAAGCCAGCAAACAAAGAAAAGGAGCAGCGAACGAGGCATAAATATTTCAATAGCATACTTTTCAGGGACGTGCTCCAACGTTGCAACGCCTGATCCGGATTCAGATCTGCATTTAACACCGAACTCCAATTGGCACACACAGCAGCGGTAAAAATAATGCTTCTTAATATACAGAAAAATAAAAATTTTAAATTAAAGGGAAAATATTATTATATTATATTATATTATTAATAATATTATAATTATAATATACATTTTTATATAAATATTAATTGTACCTAAAACTCTCACCTTTATTGTTCGAATAATGGCTGCAATTGTGTGTGCTTGCTCCATTGCATTTTATTCAATGTGAATAATTGAAAATCCTAATGCCCTTTAAACCCATGCCTGGCAATGAAAGACGGTAAACTTTGTCGAATTTCTCAGTTGATCGAGTCGAGTAAAGTGCTAGCAGAAGTTTCCTGTAGGAAGCACATGTTCGACTTGTTCAGAAATTAGAGATATACATATATGCACATATGATTTAGCAAAGTAGGGAGGCAAAAAGGAAGGCTTAAATAATTGAAAGCTATTTAGAAACCTAAATAAAATACAACATTTTATATACTTTCAGTAATTATAGCTTTCAGAATCCCTTTTTTATATAATTAATATTACTTTTTTGAGTTATTTATTATTATATTTTCTGTATCTAAAATCCCTTACTATCTCCCCAAGACTCACCTCCTTAGCCGCCTCTGGACATTAATTCCCCCTCTGCAAAATAGATTTAATTCGGCTTTTAATATAATTATACCGACTTCAGTTTGAACAAAAGTTGTGCCATCAGTTTCAGCAACTGGGTAAGTCTTAAAGGAAGATTTCGCCTTGATTCGATTACTTAAACATTCTGGGAAATCTATGGCCACGACAAACAATTAAAACGCTTTCCCAGCATGACAGACCGGCAGCAACAGCACCAGCAGCAGCAGCACCAGCAGCAGCAGCAGCAGCAGGGGGTGCGATGGTATAGGAAAATAGGGTGAAGGCCGTCCGCCCACGCGGGTCTATTAAAACTGGCAGCAGGCCCTGGAAAATGCCGGGAAATTGTTGTGTATTTTCGGGCACGCAGCGTTCTATGCGTGGCGGAGACAAAGTTTCGGTCTCAAAGTATTTGGAAACTCATTTTGCTCAGTCTCTGGTCTCTGTTGCTGTTGCTGCTGCTGTTGGCTTTGCTTGGCTTTTGGCGTAATTTCGTTGTCATTAAGTTGGCATTATAACAAAATGCCTTTTCAATCACTTTTGACTAAATGCACTGACTGCGGAGGCGGAGGCGAAGGCGGAGGAGGGTTTGGTGGAAGCCCGAGAATGAGAGCTCTCCGCCGCCAGCTGCCTTTCATTCGTTCATTCATCCAACATTCACTCCCGGCTCAAGGACGCGCTCCACCAAGTTTCGGCAATTTTTCGACAGGGATAAGTAAGCACAACAATGCCGGCTAGCAGGAGCAGGATCAGAAACAGAAGCAGGACCAAAACGAGGGGCAGGAGCACGGGTAACCGCAAAGTTAAAAAAAAAAGAAAACGAAAAAAGTCCATCTAGGCACTGGGGGAAATATATCTTAGATTGGATTACGTTTTGGAAAGCATTTCCCTTTTATATAATATTTGTGGTGTTTCTTATTATTCCAATAATACATTTTTCATTGATTTAATAAGTTTAAAGTCTATTTTTATTGATGTAAATTTATTTTATTAAAGTTGTCTTTATTTTCCTAAATATAGTAATTTTCATTTTGTAATTTTTATGCAAAGTAGGCGTAAAAATTTTGTAATTATTATTTTAAAATTAAATATATATTTTTTTTAAATATATATTTTAAAGATTTAAGAGTGTTGCTTCCACAATTTACGATTTTTATTTTCTCCAGTGTGCTTTACTTTATTTTAAAGATGTCAAGCGGGGATGAGGTGGATGTGGAGGTCGAAACGCAGTAAATTTCAAGCGTTTCATCAATGTCACTGCAAAAGGACTCCTCGTCCTGGTGGCCCACGCATATCCTTTTGTATTTAAAATGTTTGCCTGCCTTCGCCTGATGAACACGGAGCAGAGCCAAAAGTTTCTTCTGTTTTTTTTTTCGTTGGTTTCTTTTTTTTTTTTTTGCTCTCCGCTCGCAACAATTTCATTATCTGCGGAGAAATGGAGAAATGGCAGTGGGGGAAACTGGGGGAAAGTGAGTGATAGGGCAGTTGTTGTGTGACAGGCGACACGCCGCAGCAAGTGGCAAAGGACTCGCTCGTCCCCGTCCCATTCCCTTTCCTTTCGAGGGCTCCAAGGACCGAGCAAATTTTTATGGCAAAAACTTTTTCATAGCATTTTTCAGAGCATACATTAAGGCGCTGATTCATGTGTGCACAGTAAGGACTGGCTAAATTGGCCATGGCTAGAAAGGACTTTTGAAAACTTTTCAAAAATCAAAATATTTCAAAAGAAAAAGTTGTAAATTTGTGAACAAATATTTTATGAGTTTTAATGGTGTAAAAAATGTGTCATGTAATGCGTTTAGGATTTGTTTATTACATGTTAAAAGTGTCATTTATCTTATTTGTTAATAATAAAATAAATATGAGTTTAAAGTACAGACTTGACTTCACTTAACGTAAGTTTAATAATTATTTATCTTTAATCTAAGGCTTCTTAATTAAATTATTATTTATTTCTCATGTTCTAATATAGCAATAAATATTTAATTTACCAACAAAATATATTCAATTACCAGCTCAGAACCTAATTAAGAAAGTTTATATTATAATCTTTGTTATTTGTTTGTTTATAAGCTAAAAATTAATTATACATAGATGCTTCAAAAGTCCTTTATATTTATCTCTAGCTTACTGTATTACGTGGGGGCTACGACCAAAAAATGGGCGTGGCTGCAGCGATAATGCGGCGTTAATACGGCGAAGAAAGAAAAACAGGAGTTGGGCAAAGAAAAGCATCCTGCGGCGCATTTGCATAGGCTTAATTTAAATTCCCTTAAACAGCAGCCCGATATGTCCCCGCCTAGGAGTGTGTGCGTGTGTGTGTGTGTGTGTGTGTGTGGATAGGACCCAAAAAGGACAATGATCGTTGGACCTTTTTTCCACCGAAAAAAGGAAAGCGAAAACTTGGCCAGTACGAAACCGAAGAGCCAGACCGAAAGAAACGTGGAAAATCAGAGAAAAACAAGGCGAAAAGGTTGCACCCCTTAAGTTTGGCCAAATAACTGCAGGCGAACGCTGGGTAACTCATACACAGACACGCTCAAGGAAGGATATTCCAGGGAATAAGCACGGGACACTGGAGACCTTTGAGCAGCGACATAACAAAATCAAAAGGATTTTGCGTATAAGTTGCAAATTAAGTTGCCCTCGTCCTTTGCTGTTGTTTGCCACTTCCACATCCACTTCCACTCTCATTTTTACATTCACATCCACGCCCAGTTTCCCATTTGTCCGTGTCCTTGTTTCGCTTATACCCCCCCCCCCCCCCCCCCCCCCCTCTTAGGGTTTCCCTTCCGTTATTCTGGGTTGTTCCGTTGCGTTTCCAACTTCATCATCTTATGTGCTTATGATATCCTTTTGGCCCCTGCGGCCAAAGAACAACAACCAGGAACAACAATAACAAAAAGTGAAACATGTCCTTGGCCTCGGCACACGCTTCCTATTTTGGGTTAAACTTGTCAGCGATTGTGGCATGGGTTAAGGATTGGGTGCTGAGACTTTAAATTAACAGATGGATATCTAAAGAGAGAATTTTCTGAAGGGCAAGGCGTGTGCAAAGACCTTTTTTTTCAGTCATCAGTTTAAAATTAAATATATCATATTTTTGTATATTTTAATTATTTTTCGGGATTTTTAAGGATTTTTAGAAGTCTATGCCTAGCTTGCTTATTGAAAAGGAAAAGTCTTCGATTAGTCAGGTAAATAAACAGCTTTAATCGGAATCGGTGCGTAAATAATCAATAATGCGATTATATTCAGTGGAAATAAGTCTATGAATTTGGTGATTATGGATTATAAACAGCAAATAATCAAGGATATTATTTTAAGTACTCAGAGAAAAATCTTGAAACTGTTATTAATAAAAAAAATATTCCACAATGCCTACTTTTTTCCTAAATATTCAAATTGTACTTTATTTTTTTCACATAAATTCAAACCTCTTTTATTATATTATGCATATTATGTGTACTTAATATTGTGAGCTGAAAAACCCCGCTTCAAAGCTTGGTAAATATGAAGTTAATATCTGGCAGAGCAAACGCACAGAATGGTGTGTGTGTGAGGCTTATCTAACCATTCGAATATTCTGCGGCCGTTAGCCTCTGCCACGCCCAAAAAAAAAAAAAAAAGCAATCCTTTAATTGAGTGCACACTTAGGGCAGCAGCCAGCAGACGGGAAAAGGAAAAGAAAAAAAAAAAATAAAGGGGGAAGGGGGAAGGACTCACGAGCACATGGGTAGCGGGTCCTTGCCGCCTCACTGCTGCCTTTTTATGCGCTTTTAGCGCCATTATCCTTTTACGATTATCGCCGCTAAAGCGAATTGACTGTTTGACGTTCAATTGAAATTTTGCATTAAAGCTCAATGGCTTAACCCCTTCAAATTATGCAATACGTTCCCGGGACCCCTTCGCACAGCCTTCCTGCTGCTGAAATCCCCTCCTCCAAACCAACCTCGAATCCTGTGAAACTCCGCCATCAGCAACGCAATCCCAGGCTGAGCCCAAGCAGCTTTCAGCTCACAGTTCGCAAATGGCAAATGGATCGGGGACTTGCAGGGGGGGGGGAGGGGGTCCCTGTAAAAGGGTGGCAAGGATGTGGGGCAGGGATATGGGGCGAAGCAAGGATACTCGGCTGCTCACAGATCCAAAGCGATGCCAACGGAACAGAACGGAACGGAACGGAGCGAGCATCGAATGGCAGCCAATTAGCGCGCATTGCTCATACGCCGCGTTTGTCATGGCAGCCAGACGCCCACATACACATGCTCACTGACACACACACACACACACACATAGACGCTGGCAGGCCCTGACACACATATGCAAGAGTTGAATGTGCACTGAAGAAAAAAATTTATAGTTTTTATAGGAAGTATAAAAAATGAAGTAAAATAAATATTATCAGTTAAAGGAAACTTTTGGTTTGTCAGAAAAAGCTTTAATAGACAAAACTGAGATCTGCAATCCCTAAAATCCCAAAAAATATAGATTTTATAGGAACTATTATAAATAATAAAGTCAAATAATTATTATCAGTTAAAGGAAACTTTTGGTTTGTCACAAAAAGCTTTAATATACAAGCCTGAGATCTGCAATCCCTAAAATA
>VNJQ01006279.1:0-11876 GCA_008042515.1 Drosophila truncata | reverse complement strand
AAAGTTCAAGCAAGCGCCCTAAGGAATTTCGTACATGGTTGACTTGAGACAGTGAAATGTCGAACAAGCCAGCAATAAAATCATGTTGTGTTGAAGATTGAAGTGTGTTAGAGGAGTTATTTAGGGACCAAATAGCCCCAGGGAAATCAAAATCACCCAGGATTACTAAATGGTCCCTGTCAGAAAGTCTGTTGGAAACCATCCAAATGGCGGAAAAGTGGTTCCAAAAAATAGGAAGTTCCGACAATGGAGGAATGTAGGAACATGTAATAAAAATAGAGCTACCATTGAATAATAGCTTTACACAAAGGAATTCAAAATCGCTGTTACTAATTCTGTTACTAATTCTGACGTGAGAGTGGAGTTAACCGCTATGAGGACCCCACCTCCACGCCTGAAAAGCCGATCTAGCCGATAAATCGTGAACGCAGCTTAAAAAACTTCGGAGCTTAGAATCTCCGGCTTTAACCAGGTTTCTGTGAACACAATAACATGGGAGGCGAGTGCAAAACTATCAGAATACAATTTCTTGCATTCTGATAGGAGATTGACAGAGAGGTGATTAGTTTTTTTTGGACAGGGTGGGAGGACGTAGATGGTGCAGTGGTAAAATCAGGCTTGGGAAGACTTATTTAAATGAGTATATATTAGTAAATAGTAAATACAAAATTAATCAATTCTCATCCATAATTTCAACAACTCTTACATCATCATTATCAGCATTTTCATCATTATTATCAGGATTTTCATCAAATTCAAAACTGAAACCATAGGTCTATGGCAGGGGCTTATTGCTCTTAAGGCTCCTTTGTTTTTGTAATTGGCTCCGAAGCATAGGCGAGCAAATGTGTATATGTACACGGCTATCGGCATGCACCAAAGCTTATTGCAAAAACAATTCTTCACTTTCTTTTTCTTATCTCTATTCTTCATCTGCATTTCAGCAAGGTAACCGGACTTGCATGTGGATGTTGTTGGGTCATTAAACTTCATGAACATTTTGTTGTTGCTTTGGCGACGCGCACGCACTTGAAGAAATTATATTATGCTTTTGGTTATTGCATTGTCAGCGCGTTATTTGACAAGTAAACAAATATTGATGTTGATAAAGTAATAATTGAAATTTGCTCCGTCGTAAGCAGGATTTGGGCACCCCTGGCGTATAGTATGCAGCCCTCTCGTATACCTATACACTCTGAGTATACATATAGGTATGTAAGTATATCTAAGTAAAGTCTCATCTGTCACGAAAACGGCTGAAAAAGTGACCAACACGCCATAACAAGTTTTCACTTAAAAAAATATACAATAATCAAATAATTTAATACTTCTCGCAACTTTACATGATCTAGAATTAAAATAAATAAAGAAAACAATAACAGATTATATTATATATTTATTTATTATAGTTTCAGTCAGAAGTTTGCAACGCACTGAAAGAGACACAATCAACCAAAAAAAAAAAAAAAACACAAACGCACACCAAGCAGAAAGGGTATGCCCACCTAGATGCTTCAGATGCCTGGAAACGGGACACATTGCCATGCACTACAGGAGCCCTGTGGACTGGAGTGGATGCTGCATAAAATGCGGGGAGCAGGGCCACAGGGCAGCCTCTTTCACCAAGGAGGCATCATGCTTTATCCGTTCACCGGCGGGAAGGAGTGAAACGAGGCACCAGGCCGGCGGAAGAGGATCCCCAGCCTCTAAAAGCGGGAACATAGGCCAAAATGCGGTTAATTCAATTTTAAGCAAATTTGAATCACTGCAGAGCTGCGCAGGATTTCCTGTCACAGACGGTAGCCGAGTGAGGCTCGCAGGTGCCAATCCTCAGCGAATCCTACAGAATAGGTAGCGCCGCGACTGGGCCTCAGACAGCTCCGACAGAGCGGCCCTGTGGCTTTGCGGAGTGGAGGCGATGGAGATGCGCGATATAAGGGCGGCCGAGGTTTTCGTCCGCGCGAACGTGGAAGGCATCTGGCTGTACAGTTGCTACCTGGCACCCAGTCTCTCTCTAGAATCGTTCTGCAGGATACTGGACGAGCTGTGCTGTGACATGCAGGGACGGAGCAATGTGGTCGTCGGGGGCGACTTTAACGCCTGGGCCATGGAATCGGGTTCTCCCCAAAGCAATGCCAGAGGCCGAGCAGTGTTGGAGACCCTTGCTTCTCTGGACATTAAACTTTCAACCTTCACTAGGGCGGGAGCGGGCTCGATAATCCACCTCACCTTCGCCAGCAGCGCCCTGGCCCGCCATGCAAAATGGTTGGTCAGCCAGGCCTACACCGTCAGCGGACACGAAGCCATTGAGTGCTGAGTGCCGATCGAGAGACTCACCGCCCCGGTCAAGGAAGGCGATCAGGCCATTTACATTTGCAAGCGCCCTGGTAGGCTTCACGGTTAACGCGACTAACGGAGCTAATGGGATGGTCGAAAAGCTGGCGAAAGCAGTGGAAGGCACTTGAAACCGGAGCATGCTTCAAAGGAAAACATTCCGGAAGCACCACTCGCCGGTGTTCTGATGGAGCGAGGAGATTGCTGAACTGCGTCGTACCTGCCATCAAACCAGAAGGCTGATGCAGCTCGCGAGAGGCACCCCACGCCTCCCTGCATGCAGGGAAGCTGAAGCTGTGCGATGCCGCCTACGAGAATCCATGTGGAGGATAAGCTGGCGGTCAAGAGGCTCAATGCGGGCGGCAAAAACCCAACTGACCCGTCAACCCTGGAGGGGAGACGGTAGGTCGTGGACTCTCCTGGAACGGAGGCAGGAGACGTCCACTGGGTCACGGAAGCAGAGATCCTTCAGGCCGGAAGGAATCTCAATCCGAGGAAGGCACCGTGGCCGGACGCGGTCATCAACAGAGCAACGAAACGGACCCTATCGATGCTGTCGGCGGAAATAGCCAACCTATTCAAAAGGTGCTTCCTGGAGGGGACGTTTCCCGACAGGTGAAGCCTGGCAAGCCACCAGGAGAGGCATCCTCCTACAGGCCAATCTGCCTGCTGGACACCATGGGTAAGGTCTTCGAGAGGATGATCTCTACCAGGATGGAGGAGCGATCGAAGCAGCTGGTGGACTCTCCCCGGAGCAATATGGCTTTACCAAAGGGAAATCTACGCTGGACGCTATCTCGAGGGTAGTGACGGTGGCAGAAGAGGCCATCGCAGGATCAAGAAAGGAGGGTCGAAGTCCTACTGCCTGGACATTTAAAACGACTTCAACACGGCAGACTCGGGCAGAACGCTAGAGTCCCCAGCGTGCGGGTCGGAGGGACCACAATCCACTCCATTCCATCAAATACTTGGGAGTCCTCATCGACACGCGCCTGTCCTTCAAGGAGCACCTAAAGTGTGTTCACAAGAAGGCCAGCGGGACCGCCGGAGCGCTATCCAGGATGCTCTTGAGCACATGAGGTCCTAAGCAGGCGACGAGGAGACTGCTTTCTTTGGTGGTAACCTCGCAGATCCTGTACCCCGCACCGGTGTGGGCGAAAGCCGCAAAGGCGAGAATCTGAAAAGCATTCATGGGCAGGTGGACTTCTACCTCAACCAGGTGCTTAGAAGACACGGTTGCCTCCGCAACTATCTGAAACGATTCGGCCACGAGTCGGAGGAGTGGTGCCCCGATTGTGGTCCTGGCATAGTGGAGGACGCACAGCACGTGTTCTTCAAGTGCCGCAGGTTCGGCCTCGAACGCCAAGACCTGGAGGTAGAGAAGGATGCTGGATGACCAGAGGGTGGGGGAGGCGGCAGTGTCCTTTGCTGCGGTCGTCATGAAGACTCTGTGGGTCCTGGAGCAGCCGCCAAGATCCCCAGCCAGGAACACGAGCCGCAAGGCGCCCAGCCACCTGCCAAGGGTAACATATGGGCACAAGCCCCATTCAACCAATAAACGTGTATTGCCTATCCGCCTACTGCCTATTGGCCGATGGAATATTCCGGGTCTGTTGCCCAATTTAAGGGGAACGTCCCATGGCTTGGGGAATCCGGCCACCAGCCCCGTCCCTGAACTGATAGACATAGAGTAGTCGACGGCTTTGGGCAGCTTCAGAAGTTCTAGGCAGAAAAAGGTAAAAAAAATTGGACACCTGGCAGGTAGCGATTTACCTCTACAAGCTGAAACCAACCTGTCGTTGTCTTTAGCTTTATTTACAGTTTATAAATGTATCTATAATTTAAAATAAAATCATGCCAACTAGTTGTGAGATAGTGAGAAAATTAATCCTTTTTTATATGGTGTGACGAGGTCACAAAAATAATGTAAATAATATGTAAATAGATAGATATAAATTAGGCTAGTTTGGGATTAAGGGATTAGATTAGGTTTGATAAGCTAAGTACGCACCACTCCGCCAGCAACATCGCTGGACATCAGTGGCCACTCCGCCAGCGACATCGCTGGGCACCGCCAGCCACACCACCGGAAACATCGCCGGAAAACATCGCCGGACAACATCGCCGGGCAACATTGCCGAGCAACATCGGTCTCCCGCCAACAACATCAGGCTAGAGGAACGGGACGGAACGGCAGTGCCACCACCCAAGGGCCGGAACATTGGATTAAACAACAAGCCGCCAATCGGAGACTGGCAGAGAAGCCAAGAAGAGCCCGATCGGGGCAGAGGGCCTACGGCGCAGGCGCCGGAATGCGAAACATAATTGGCAACGGCCACCTGCGAGCTCAAGAGGGAGCGAGAAGGAAGACAAGGAGTGCAAAGAATGCATGGGATGAGAAACGGCGCGTGCCATGGATCGCGGCAGCGCAGCCACGAAAGTGACGGCGGAATTGGGTCACGGCCGAGCTGACAATTGGAGAATCGAACACTCGCCGAAGAACCCTCAAACCGACAAGTGATACTAGTGAGAAAAATAAGCCAAGACAAAGATCAACGACAAGGACCAGGACGAGCACCGAAGGACTTCGAGAAACAAAATCACGAACCGGACGCCGAAGTCAAAGGACACACAAGCACCGACGAGCAGCAGCAGCGGGAAAGCGCGGCGAGGCCGCTTAAAATAACAGTTGAAAACGCGAGGGTGTGAGCGTGTACATACATGTGAAACAATAGGAGAACTTAAAATATTAAATAAAAACTACGAAAACTTGCTAAAACCCCGTCATGTTATTTCCCAAATCCGTTTAAACGAATCACGCGACCCACTGCTCCCCTCCTCTCCACTCCAGTCGCCGTTGGGCTTTTCCAGGCGCCGATCTGGGCAGGACGGGAACGGGAGCGCCACGCTGCTGAGATTAATTCCGGGCGTCGGCGCGGGCGGCGGTTGTTGGGTTACTCCAAGACGGCGGTCCAATCTCAGGTGCCCGCCGCAGGAATTAGCACAGGCTTGGCCACGGGCTATTGCGAGCCCGGCGGAAGCAGCCGCCGTTGGGTACAGCAGATCCGCGGCCGTTGGGTTATTTCAGGACGTGGTCAGGACTGTGGGCATGGGGACAGGCTGCTGGGCAACGCCGAGCCAGTCTCTAGAGGGGGGTCTGGCCGCTGGGTAACTCCCGGGCCGGTAGCGCTTTCCCGCCCAGAGTGGGCAATTAGGTTCTGCAGTCTCTAAGCCGCCAAAACCCGACCTTAAAAATCTCGCCGACAATGGCTCCTTCATGTTCTGGCTTTTCTGGAAAGGGACTTTGGGCCGCTGAGATTTATCTCGTCCAGAGGCATCCTAACAATGGCAAAAAACGAAACAACTTTTAACTTTGAATGCTCATATCTGCAAAAATTCAATCGTTTTGACAATTGATTTGGAATCGTTGGGAAATTCTCTGTCGAATACGTACAGTTTAAATCGTTTTGGCGACTATGACTTTTTTGAGTTTTGCAAGATCGTTTGTTCGAGAGGCGCCACTGTGCGTCGGTTGTTCGAGTGGCGCCACTGTGCATCAAGATAAACGGTAAACTGTGCAGCAGGTAAACGGGCCAGGTCTCACGATAGGCTGAGTCCGTCGGGGACCAACCTCACAGTGAATACACGATAACCGCGTCAAAAGAGGGAGGCTCGCCGCCGAAGTCGAAATTGGTGGACACAGACGACTCGTCACTATCGACACCGGGTCATTCAGGAGTTTTATAACTTGGAGGTCGCCGACATTATTGGGAAATACCAGCAGTTCCAGGAGATACTTACCCAAATCAACCTCACTTCATGAGTCGAGGTTCGACATCTTCTCCTGATGGATATCACCCTGGCACGGAATACAAATTCCACCCTTCGACATGCCGGCCACGTTAGAGCCCCAGATACTGGGTATGGGCAGTGCCATTCGATATGGAGCGGCGAAGCTCAGTTTATTTAGGCGAAGATCTATAGTTTCCAGAGTCTGTCAGAACCAGGACTCAGGCCCCAACCCATGGACCCCAGAAAAACGTTCGACGCAGCCATCGAGAAACAGTCGAACCTGAAAAGACGACCCTCGGGAAGCCAGGAACACCTTGGGCGAGAGCAGGAGAACCTCGGCTTGGCATTGCGAACCACTTATATGAACGTTGATGCACTACGGTCAGTACACTCAAGCGGCCGTTATAAAACCAGGTACTTGCCTGTTAGGTTTATAAGGTAGTAGGAAATACACCACCAGCGTACTGCCTCAATGTTTGCTTCCATGCGTACTAAGTGGCTTAGGATTAAAGCTTTTAGTTTAGTCTATCTACATGTGAGATTATTGAGTACAAATTATTGTAACTCACACAGTACTCTAAAGGGTCCATGCAGTTCAAAGGATGGCCGATAACTTAGAGATTCCTCTATAGTTGTTAGCAACCGATTTGTTACTTTTTTTTGTGGGGAGGAATAACAACTTATTTCACCCTAATAAAGGGAAAGTGATAAGTTTTTAAGCATAGGGTAGTCCCACACAGCTCCATATGCCTTCCCCATCCGTTGAACGGATGTTCCATATGATTTTCTCCATCCGAACGTTCTCATTTCGTTCCACATCCGTTGTACATCAAAATTTGATGTACTTTTTTCTTTAACTTTTAACTCAGAATTTTTCTTCTTTGTTGAAATTTTTTTAAATTGAGAATTGTAACATTTTAATTCGAACATATGAAATGGAACATATAAAATGGAACATTTTGATTGGAACATATGAATTGGAACATAGGAATAGTTGAACAGTTGAACAATTTAAGGTTTGGCATCGAGATATAAAAAATGAGCCTGAAGATTCTCCTTCCTCCAGGGGAACACAGTGCTCAGTGCTCTGCCTCCTGAAAAGCTCGCTAACCTAAGCAATGACAAGGAAATTGTAGCTTTTAATTTAAAACATGTATTTAATTAATACGATCTAAACAATATTGGGCAACTGTAGATCTTATTCTTTCTGCAGGTTGATTTAAATCTGCAGAGATGTTACTACGATTTGGTTGATCCTGTAGGTCATTAGCTGCCAATTATCTATGATATCGCTGTGCTGCTCATTTAAAATATTGTTGAAAATCCAACAGGTTATAACGATCGCATTATTGTTTTTGTAGTGACTTTCATGCCCCTTGTCAATAAAGCGAAACCTGGCTTTCAAATGGCCAAATGCATTTTCAACATCTCGCTGTAAGTCCGTCTTATTAAGTTGTTCGAGGAATCTGCGCAGGTGGTCCATGTGTTCTTTACAACTAGTTCCGATGACTATTATTTCATCATAGTAAGTACACAGATAAAAAAATCCGGGATACTGTTGCCGAAATTAATCCCAAATGGGAATGATTTTTGATTGAGTACGGGTTTTCTTATTATATGTATGAAACCACTTATTTTTTAAATTTTTATTTGATTTAATCCCGAACATTCTTAGATATTTTAATCCCAAAAATTCTTAATTCAATCTCGATTTGGCTTGAAATATAAAAAATTCAAATGCATTCCTTTAACTATTAAACTAAACCTTATTAAACTACGCATTCAGAATGGCCGATTTAACCCTCTTTAATTAGTATTAAACTACCTTTAATTCCCTTTCTAGCTTTCAACTAAACAAAGCTTCACTTAAGCTGAAAGAATTTTTATTTAAATCTGTAATTATAGAGTTATAATTGTTATTATTATATTATATCATATAAACTAGGAAAGAAGAAATCGCAAATAAAAGCTTACATAAAATTTTCGCGCCGTCTGAGGTTTGAACCCGGGTCCCATGAATTCGCAGACCGGCCGCTTACCACCTCGGCTACTGAGGCAACGCTAACTCTAACACCGAGAACGCTTATACATACGATTTCGAGGATTAAGAATATTTATGATTTAATCCCGAAACAGGATTAATCAGACCATTTAATCCCGAATCGTACTTAAAAATTTCAAGATGCTAGATCACCAAAGTCAAGAAAAATATTCTTGATTTTTTCGTTCTACATTTTTATCTGTGTAAAGCGTGTGGATCCAGATCTGGCTCGATCACGCTGTTAAGAGCTTGCTTTTGGATTCTTCGTTGTTTAATAGGACGGTCAACTTTGTAATCTGATGCTTGGCGATCCAGCCATTCTGTCGAACCATGCCAAATGTTCGCGGGGCTTGCTTGGGGCTCCCCTGAGAGTCTCTCAAAAGTAATAGCCTCACGCTATTAAATAAGTCTCCAAGGCGCAAAAAAAACAAAGATTCGCGAAGTCTCTCCCGGACGCGTATCCGCTACCGCGAATCAACCACATTCTTGAGCAGCTGAGGAACATGAAATACATTTCGACATTTGCGCAACGGGTACTGGCAGACACCGATGGCGAATGACAGCCGAGCAGCAAGCGCTACGCAGATGCCTCGGCATGGCGTTGTGGTAGTTTGGAATATAATAAATGAGAATCGAATACACCGAACGCGTTAGATCATCTGAAAAATCTACCGACAGGCGCACCAGTGATTTTCCAGGATTTTTCCATTAAAACAACTCTCTAGACCGATGCCAGCAACTATGGGCTTGGAGGTGTACTAACATAGGAAATCGACGGCCAGTAACGGGTTATTGCCTACGTAAACTCGACGTTTCAGAGCTAAACTGTTTTCCCACGAAAAAGGAGTGCTTGGCCATAGTTTGTGGAACTCGAAACTCCGCTTCTACCTCGAAGGCTATCGGTTCGATATGATCACCGATCATCTGGATCTTAAATGGCTGAATTAGATCGAAAATCCGGCTAGATGAGCACTGGAACTCCAACAATATCAATACGATATCCATTACAGCTATAGAAGAATTCCTATTATGGCTAAAACAAACGAGCATGGCGTTTCTATTATAAGCCCTAGAGTTGCGATCACTCGGCTCCTGGTACGACCCAGTGACACCCGGAACCTGAGTGTCGCCACAAACACGCACCGAGAGAGCCGGACGACTGAGGGAAATATTGCAGAAAGTGCAGAGAATCTGCAAAAGGCGAGCCGCAGCAGGCACTACAACCTGCGTCGCCGCGACTGGAAACCCGCTATTGGATCGCTTGTCCTCGTTCGGCAGCATCATCTCTAGAAGGCCGTCAAGGATTTTGCGGCGAATCTTGCGCACTAGTTCGATGGGCCGCACATAGTAGTAGAACCGCCCTCGCCCAACGTTGCACGGATCACAATGCCTGGCCGTTGATTCCAGTGACGAGGAGACGCTGGATGGCCGACGACCCCTGGCTACGTCTAATACGGCGTACGCCGTATCATGCCCGACGGGTATGCGCAAGCCAGGCGGTCCCGGATGAGAAGCATCACTCTCGCCTGGACAGGCCTTACAGACCCGGAACCCGAGGTGTGGGGCAGGGCGATAGCGACCTGGAGAGCTCATTGAGGAGGACGATGAGGAAGAACGTAATTCCAATTTCAGGATACCGCGTATTAGACGCTTCGGGCAGCGACGTCGGGGCTGTTTTCAGCTGCAGCGAAAACAGTGAGCCAGAGAGAGAGGGACCCGACCCAGAGCCAGCAGCCCACTTCGTGTACGAAAGAAAGGACCAATATGGGTACTGGAGAGGGTCGTGGTACCACCTAATGCAAACCAGATACGAGTCCACCTTCATTAAGGCGCCTTTCCGACCTCCCCCTGATCCAAACGTCAGGTTTCCCCCATCGCCAAAGTGCCTATGTATCATGCGACCCAACGGAGTGATGGAGGAGAAGGTAAAGGAGGCCCCCTTCGCCCGTCTGTCCTCGCCAGCACTGGTGGGAGGCTCACCGTCATCACCATAGACTAGTCCACAAGACCAGGCCCTGTTATTGTCACAAGATGACCAGCTGGAAGCCAACACAAGCGGGCAACGCCAGACCCATGACCGAAACCAGCCGCCCGGCGTGGAGCTGGATGCCGTAACGCAGCGACCGATTGCCACTCCCGATAGGGTGGCACATCACATCACCGACCCGGAAGCGTTTCCGAGTCCGAGAGAACCTATCAAGCCACGATGAAATAATCGGGAGATGTATTGGTCCGCTTCGCATTCCCGAAGTAGGTGGATCCTATTTCCATTCGAGGTGGATCACCACGGTCAGCAGCGCCCCTTAGTTAGCCTCCGCGCCCAAATCACCCTAGCTCTCTCTACCTGTGACCCAGCGTATGTCTTAGCGTCCCTTGGGCCCGGCCAGACGTGTCCAGCCCGGCGCCGCCGCTCGTAGGCAGTATCCGAAGATCCCCTTATTGCTCAGACCACCGTGCAAAGACCGTGCGCCGACGACAGCATCGATCCGTACCCAGCCGGAACCATCCTGCCTCTCGCAACACACCCGCGAGCCAATACCGCGTGGCCCAGCCGCCGGCTTCTCAATCCTCCGACAGATTGGTTGGTTATCCTCGACCAATTCATTCGCATTCCCGCGGAAATTATACTCCTTAAATAAAAATTTCGTCTGTCACTCCCATCTTTATATACAAATTTATATTTCTATGAAAGTCAGAAGGTAGTTTTGGAACACTTTTAGCAGACATGATAATATACTTATTGGTCTATAAGATGACGATATCGTTTGATCTTTATGTTCTTCGGTATCATTATTATAATCGATTTTTCAGTTTTCTTAGGTAGTAACCGAAACATATGTTCCCATTAAAAAGCTGTTTTAAAGTACAATTATCATTTTTTGAGTTATTGGGTCGCCGTCGGTAGATTTTTTTAGCTCCATAATGACCTGGTGATTTCATTCGGCGGAAACGATATGAAATCGCTTCTGATTCCGCCAAATCCGCAAATTCATCGACCTTTCGGGTGAATACATTCAAAGGGACAAATAGCGAGAATTGCGTGGATATGATATTAGTTACTTCGTCAAGACTCACTTGTTCGTCCGTAAAGATGGCTCAAGCCGCCGCAGAATTTGCCTTGAGGAAGTTTATTGACACAACGGACACACATCCACACTCCGAAACGGCAAATCCCTCTCCCTACAAGTGCCAAGTCCATTGCGATTAAATTTGTGATTATGAAGTTTGATTCAAACATCTTAATGCTTTAGTTGAACCACTAAGCAAGAAATACATAGAGAAGTCAAAAAGCCAAAAAAGTGCTGTCATCAGAATGGCTGAGCCTGGAACCCCAGAGCACCCGAACGATATGTCTAGAACCCTAGAGAGCGTTCGGCTTTTTCGGGATCGAAGCATTCGCTCGAACAACAAGAAATCACTTCTCAGTCGCAGATAGAGCGCGGAACGATGAGCACGGTTGCGTTTCTTCGCGTTGTGTTCTCGTTTCTGTGTATGTGGGAATATGTGTACCAGCGCTCGCACGTTTGTATGCGTGTGCAAAAGTTCTTTATGCAAAGTCTTTTTCGCAGATCTCGGACGGCCACAGCTAGTGTCGCGCAGGCTCACTTGCTTATGACGTCACAGCAATATTAAGCGGCTAGCGCTTGCATTGCGAGACAAATTATTTTAGTAATCTAATTATTATTACTACTTATTTTAATTTAAGTTT
>VNJQ01006278.1:0-43020 GCA_008042515.1 Drosophila truncata | reverse complement strand
GTTGTAAGTTTTCCTTAGTCATTTTCTGAAGTCAGTCACAAGTGCATTAGTAAAATGGATAAAGAAATTGGAAGTACTGAAACTGTTTTTGACAGTGTACTCCCTTCGCTCGCACATTCTGTCTGGCTCGGGGCAGCGACGGATCGCGACGGTGGTGTTTGTTGTTGCAATTTTTGTCAGGCCGAGCTGCTGCTCAGTCCGTTAGATTTCGTGCCCTTCCCTGCTCTAGACCTAGTGGCATGCGTACAGCGCATTCAAACCGTGTCGGGCTAGGATGGTGATGTAACCGGAGATAAGCGATGAATTCCAGGAAATACCGCGCCTACAAGGAATCGGTCACCAAAAATTTAAATAATCTAATCTAATCTCGCGGTTCAAGGAGTGCCTGCTTGCAGTATATTGTGGCCAACCAGCCCGATTTCTTGCCCAAACTGCTGGAAACCATGCCCGATCTGCGTACGTAGGGTTTCGCACCGAACACAAGGAGCTGCTCCGCCAGCAGATATAATCCATTGATATGGCAATAATACCGCTAGGCAGCAGAACAAATCATCCGCCGACAGCTGTTCCGATGCCATGGGTCTAGAGGCGGCCAAGAGTCCGCTGGATTCCGATTCCAGCAATGAATCTACGGATTTGCACTATAGGAATCCGAGCAGCTCGCAGCCACAGAGCGTGGGCTGGCATATTGATGTGAGTATGAGTATGGCGCCCAGCAGCACACAGTCACAGTCGGATGTTATGTCGATGACATCGCGTCTGTTTTTGCCGTACTTACACTCTAAAATATTTGACGAGGAGCTTACCAAATCTCTACATCGAAGACACATTTTAAACACGAAAGGAAGCTAACTTCGGCTCGCCGAAGTTTGTATACCCTTGCAGATTGCAATTAATAAGTGGCCAAATCTCAAATTTGATTAAAATATGTTGAGAAACAGCGAAGTTATGATTTTTTCTATAATTTCCTGATTGTTCCTATTGCAGCTATAGGATATAGTCATACGATTTTCATAAAATTTAAATCAAAGTTCTAAAGTAATGATAAATAGCCAAATATCAAATTTGGTGAAAATATGTTGAAAACTGACAAAGTTATTATTTTTTCAGAAAAATTTTCAGATCGTTCCTATGGCAGCTATATGTATGTAGGAGTGAGAGTATATAGAAGACTAACTGCAAAGTTTCATTCAGATAGCCTTAAAACTGAAGGACTAGTTTGCGTAGAAACGGACAGACGAATAGAGGGACAGACGGACAGACGGACAGAAGGACAGAAGGACAGACGGACATGGCTAGATCGACTCGGCTGTTTATGCTGATCAAGAATATATATACTTTATAGAGTCGGAGATGTCTCCTTCACTGCGTTGCAAACTTCTGACTGGAACTGAACGCCAAAATATGGCTATAGTATACTGGTCTATCAGAATCTTGCGCTACACATAGACAAAACGTTTTGAAGCAATTTATAAAAGAATTACATTATGAACATTGTAATAAATTTAATTATAATTGGCATAGGAATTAGGCCAAGTCAAGAGCAATTGACAAAGAAATTAAAGATATAATCTTTTATAAGCAAAGAAACCATTATAAGCCCAAAAAAATGGCTTATTGCTAAAAATAAACTAGATTTTGTCCAAAAATAAGCTATAACGGCTATATATAAAAATAAATGGACAAAAAAATATGCTATGCCCGAGAGCTATTATTATTCATTTTTAAATTAATATAAAAAACAATTTGGCCAGATTTTCGTTTCAAACACCACAATTTAAAAATTAAGAAGCGCTAGATCTGGTGAGAAAATATCTAATAGCTACAAAGCTAGGGCCGCGACATCTCAATGCAGTAAGCAGTTTCTAGTTGGAGCAAGCAGTACCAATTATTATAAGAAATATTAGTGTGACCAACAAGGAATATAAAAAACCTTTTTAAAAATACCACAAGAAATATTTATGAATTTTTGGAATAGTATCAACAGCCCCACTTTTTATACGGTATGTTTTGCCAGTGGTGAGATGAGTTCTCAGATAAGCTAGATTGAGAAAAAAAAGTTAAAATTAGCGAAAAATAGCTACAAAAACCTTGATACAACAATATTCTGTTATTTTAAGTTTTTATTTAAATTAATTTTAATGATTAAAAAACCATATGCAAAGTATTTAAATGTAGCGCAATTTCGTTCTTATGATGTCTTCCTTAAAAATCCGTTAATCAAGACAAGAAAGGCATGAATTGTCAAAAACGGAAGTGACTGCTTACTGTTTTTAACCTTAAAATAAATCTTTTTAACTAAATAATTTTAAAATCTCCGATCTTAAATAATCAATCTTGGATATTGAATAAATATGAAAATAATTTAGTAATATGATATCATTGTTTTTGAGTCCGCAACATATGTACGGAATATGTGCTTCGTCCAACATTGTAGTCTTTCGTTTTTTTTTATAAAAAAAATTGTCTTTATTTTGCTATAATATGCTAGATGAATAGTAAAATAAGCTACTTTTCAAGCAATAAGCTACTTGCAAGCTTCATAAGCTTTCCATTTTAAAATATGCTAGAACTACATAGCTTATAATATGCTTGGCAACACTGTTGTTTACTCGAAGCGAGCACGAAGCAAGAGTTTCAACGAGAGCGAGCAGTGCAGCGGGTCGGTGTTATTGTTATATAGTCGGAGCGAAAAAAGTGGTCGAAAAAGAATCAGTGCTAAATAAAACAAAAAGGTGCGTGTGTGTTACAATTTATTTTTCTCGTTTTGCCCAATTATATAAGGTGTCTGTGTGTGAGTGCTGGTGATGTTGCAAGCGTTTAATTCGGCGTAAACAATAGCGCTAATTGATAAAATAACAAAAAGGCAATGTGCAAGAAGCAAGGGCTTCGAGAAGGGGCGAAGGGCGACAACATGTCTATCTCTCTTGCTCCATTGATACAAACACAACAACAACTGGGCTAGCTGAGCAACAGCTGTTCTTCCTTGGCTAAACTCCAATCAGAATTAAGTCACGTAGCGCGACTTCCACATTGAAATTGTAAACAACTAACCAGACTTACAGCTTGGACTTGTAAACAAAAAAAGGAGCTTTGCGAATCGAATTGCTTTCCAACGAATTCCAGTGCCAGAAGTTCCAGCCAAAGTGTGCAAGTTTAATTTATTTATTATTTACCTCAATTTGCATTCCCCCAGTTGTTTTTTGCTGCCGGGTACAAAGTCCAATCTCCACGATCGAGCCCACTATCTGCCATCCCTCGCTTATTAGAATCTATTTATAGACCAGCGACAAACAAATTTCAATGCTAGAACCAAAATGGAAAGAAGAAACATTACATATAAATATATGTACTCATGTAAGGTGGATCAACTGGATCCTCAACCTTGACTGAGTGCAAAAAGCGACAAATAAAACGCACAAACAAACACACACGCCTAACGAGCTTGTTTACGTTTATTCAGCGCCGGCAACAACAGCATCCAGTGCACGCACAGTGGTCAGAAAGTGATTTACATTGCCTTAAACCCCAGTTACTTTTGCTCTTATCAGAGCAAAGTTTATAGCCGACACAACACTAGAGCTTAAGTTATCCAAACACAAAATGTGGAATATTTGTAACATTTTTGGAGATAAACATTTCAAGATAGTAAAAACTAAAGGGCTGTGATAACAGTGAAAAACATTTCATGTTTAAATAAATGTATTAAGTTTTCAAGATACATTTCAAATTTAATTTCCTTCAATGTGAAAGTGGAACAGATAAGTTAAATGTTTTTGACATAAACTATATATTTTTTCATTATACAGTGCACACTTGATACAGCGAAATAATTATAGACGAAAATATTTCCAATACATACCATAGAATGTGTTTTCTTGATCAATTAAACATTTTCTTAAAAAAGTGATTTTTTTAGCATAGATTTTAAATATTCTATGTAAGATCTTATGAGGAACATAATTTTGAGTGACATTTTAAATTAATTAAAATTCACAGCAATTGCTGTGGCCCCCCTGACTTCAAAAATAGACTTTCAATAAAGAAAACTAAAGATATTTACCTTACGATTTACCTTCCTCAATTAAATAAAAGATTATTCAAACTAAAAATGAATAGTATTACCAAATTTTAAACACTTAATAGACTTTTAAAAATGTCCAAATATTGAATTATTATTTCTCTGAGAATATATATGTTTGTTACTACTTTTCTTAAATACTTATCATTTTAACCAATGACCACTGTACTGTCTGAGAATCTAAGTATGGCCGCAATCACGTTCAAGGCCGCGGATTTTCTATTCATTTTCTATTGCGTTGATGATGAATGCTCTCGCTCTTAACGGTTTTCCTACGTCGCCTGCTCAATGAAATGCGTTTAATTTTAGATCAGATCAGCTGGTAAACTTGGAAAAGTGCCCGTAGCCCAGAGAGCATTTCCACTCCGCCAACCTACCAACCAGTAGCCCCACCAGCAAACACACGTGTTTCTGTTCGCATTTGGCGGAGTCCGTTGCCGTTTCCAATATTCGGCATGATAATTGTTTTGGAGGTGTGTGCCATACATAGACAGGTGGTGGCGGCTTCTATATACTCATGCTCGAACCGCTGATAATTCAGTGCTGTTTGCTTTTTATAATGAGCGGCGAACACAAACCAGTTGTTGGTGCGAACAAACAGCGAGTGCTGAGCCGAAGTCCCTCCAGAACGATCCATCTCCTATCTATTGTAAGACGCAGTTCGCTGCCGGGCCACTAACTTATCAATTCCAGCTGATTAAGCGGAGAACTTCAGCAATCGCCGCTGACCAACTTTAGCAGAATGACTCGACTTTCGGCCTGTCCCAAGCAAAGTTCAATTGCCAAGTTCTAAAAGGGGCAGCCGGTAGATAGAGCTCCTGCTAAAAGCAATTTAAAGTGCCTATTTTTGAACCTATGGCAAGGGAGGGCAGAATGCTTTTTGCAATTACGAAACAATTGTGAAAGATGAAAATTTGCATGGACTTGCGAAATTATTTGTGTTATCACCGAATACACCTGCTCCATCATTAGATTGCTGAGCTCCATAAATACAGCCGTGGGCATACACCAAAAAACACTGTAAATCTAGTTATTATTATTAAAAAATTGGACCCCTTGTATCAGTCAAGTAATGTTGTTTACTTCAGGTGTTAATCAGTGGTCACAGACATTTCACTCGAATTCCAAAGTTGATAACAAACCGAACAAAAGTAATCACAAAAGCTAACATGAACACTTACAAAGATTATGAGCTTGCTAAATGAAAAGTAAAATAAATGTCAAATTATATATTTATTGGTTTGACACAGTTTAGCTTGAATAATAATTATATGAGCAACGAAATAAATATATTGATAAAGAGAAGATATGAGCAACATCACTACAGATTCCTGTAATACCTTTGTCTATTATTGATATAATAATTCATAAATTAAATGTTAAAGAGAATCCCCTATAGATTTCTGTAAAATCTTCGTTAGTCAGTGCTTCTTGGAGTATAATAATAATAAATAATCAAATAAATAGGTACCAGCAATCCATTATCGCAAACGCTGATGAGATAGTGAATATGTCTAAAGATTTCAGTAAAAACGTATTTCCTAAATTTAAAAACGTTTTTTGTAACACCTAACAAAATGATAGCTATCCAAAGGAGTTTACTTTTCACTATTACTTTGACCTTTGCTGTCTTTATGTGTGCCCCACATATGCCCGTATCATATAATGTCTCTGCCGGTGAAGACTTATAAACGCAAAGCAATTTGCGGATAGATTTCGATTAGTTTTCGGCCATATTGGTCTCTTATCAGCTGTCGCGATAAGCCTTCAATATAGCCAGCTCCAATTGATTTCAGGTTCCCCAGAGCCAGAGTCTGCCATGAGCCGTCTCCTGGAGAAGCCCAACATCGCCATGTCCATCAAGTCAACGGGTAGTCAGCTCTCGAGCACGGTTGCTACGACAGCTGCAGGGACGTCGCCGCCATCGGACGTGGAAGATGCAGACACATTGCGCACCCACTCACCACCAACAGCAGCAGCAGTGCCCGCAGCAGAAGCAGCCATACCCGCCATCTCAGTCACGCCCAGTAAGTAATTTTAAAGATATATAATCCATTTAGTATATATTAATATTTCCTCTCAAGTCCGCCAGAAAATCGACCAGGTCGTGATCAGCCTGGTTTCTGGAGCGGCGGCGGGAGCATTGGCCAAGACAGTCATCGCCCCGCTGGACCGCACGAAGATCAACTTCCAGATCCGCAACGATATTCCGTTCTCGTTCCGCGCATCGCTGCGCTACCTGCAAAACACCTATGAAAAAGAAGGCGTGCTGGCTTTATGGCGAGGGAACTCGGCAACCATGGCCAGAATTGTGCCCTACGCAGCCATTCAGTTTACGGCGCACGAGCAGTGGCGTCGCATCCTGCACGTGGACAAGGATGGATCCAAGTAAGTGTTGGCTTTCTACTGGAAATGTAAATTAGGGTATTAAGTTGGTTCCTTCTTTTTCTAGCACTAAGGGTCGTCGCTTCTTGGCTGGTTCGTTGGCGGGCATTACATCCCAGTCACTGACCTATCCTCTGGACTTGGCTCGAGCCCGCATGGCTGTTACAGATCGCTACACGGGCTATCGAACGCTGCGTCAGGTCTTTACCAACATCTGGGTAGAAGAGGGGCCACGAACCTTGTATCGAGGTTACTTTGCCACGGTCCTGGGTGTGATTCCATATGCGGGTACTTCCTTCTTCACATACGAGACGCTCAAACGGGAGTACTATGGTGAGGAATCACATTTTCCCTTATTTCAATTGAATTAATTCGCTTTTTGTTTTGCTTTTAGAAATGGTTGGCAGCAATAAACACAATACTCTGGTCTCGCTGGTTTTCGGGGCTGCGGCAGGTGCCGCTGGTCAAACTGCCAGTTATCCTCTGGACATTGTGCGGCGAAGAATGCAGACAATGCGAGTGAACACGGCTAACGGAGATCGGTACCCCACGATCCTGGAGACGCTTGTAAAGATCTATCGGTGAGTGAGAGGCTTGATTTTCCATAAAGGCTAAAAAAAATAATGTTCCCTCTTCGATTTCCAGCGAGGAAGGCATTAAGAACGGCTTTTACAAGGGCCTCAGCATGAACTGGATCAAGGGCCCCATTGCCGTGGGCATTAGCTTCTCCACGTACGACCTAATAAAGGCCTGGCTAATGGAGCTGTCGCACCTGAAGCGCGGTCGGGTCGAACAGTAGTCAATATGCAACTACCACCCAGTCCCATCCGCCACAAAACACACCAAAAACGCACTGCTTTGTTCTTAAGTCTCATCATTATCGATGGAGGAGCTGTAAAGCTGGATAGGACGACATGCTCTAATTGTTAGATATTTTTAGACGTTAGTTGTGAGAGAGGAGAGGCGATAAGAGAAGAATGCACCCTGAAGCGCTTACCTTTTGTTATTAACCATAATGGATTTATTATCGCTTTAAGCCGAAAGTATATCAGCCAATAAAATATTTGGACTCGCCACTACTCCCAGGATCCCAATTCCGCGGGCTCCAGTTCGTTTTCAATGGCGTTATTTGGACAATAACTTAACCCTATTACAACGCCCCTCGTTTACTCCTAGAATAATTAATTAATTGAACATTTTGTATATTGTGTCTGTTTCCTTCCCCCTCTCGATGTCAATATGCTTCGACTGTAAAAATTGCCATGAATTTATGGGTGTTCACCAGCGAAATCATCTTATGCATAAACTGTAATTATTGTATGTTAGTGTGTTTTTTATTATTAAAATAAATTTACAAAATTGTTTAAGTCGGACGCTTTAAACTTTTAAAAACTTGTACAATCAGTTAAAAAAAAAAAAACTTAAAATTAGGGTTTCCGTTCCTTATAAAACCATTATCCGTATAGTATTTACAGTAACTTAAATATATTTAATTTTTTTAATGGATATTTGGCACATATTAAATTTAATTTTCAGTTTTAAAGCAGTGGAATAAGCGTTGCCACGTTTTATTTATGGTATAAAGAATTTCTTAAAACTAACATTTCTGGTATTTTTATATTACCAACTTAACATTACGGTATTTTAGCTCGCTTGAATATTTAAGCGCTCCAGCTACGGTCACTAGAGGTCCAAACTCATATGTGTATGGAGACATCGATGGTTTCGATGTTTTAAAAAATTTAAGTACAATTTTTTAAATTAGTAAAATGCACATTTATGGTTGTATTAAAAATAAAAAATCAAAGTATTTATTGTGCTTCATAAATTAACTTAAAATACTGATACTTTTGAGATCAAAAGTCTTAAAAATTATTCAAAAAATTGTGGTTTTTGTTTATAGACATAAGTTTATCCACAATATCGGGCTTCCGGCGAGTCTGCGGTCAGAAATAAATTGCCTAGCCCTTTCTGACTCGCAGGAAGTGGCAAGCAGACACAAACATTTTTTTTGCAACTTCTTTAAATGGCGCCATAGTGTTCAAAGACTCCTGAAAATATAATTAATATATAATAGTATACATTAATCTTATCTTACTTATCTTACTTACTGTAACGGCTCACAGACTTCCAACTCGTTAAGCTTTTCCACATGCTGCCTGACCATTATAATTGCTTCAGATCGTGCTGTAGTGTTTTTGGCTTGAAATTTTTATTGCACCTCCAATAATAACTATTAATATAATTCAAAAATAAAACAAAAATCTGCTCTTTTAGGTTTCCTTAGGTTTTTTTTTTTCAACAGCACAAAAACATCGATTGTCGATAAAAAACATGGATGATTTTAAAAATTCCAAAAAACATCGATGCATCGATGTTTTCATTGATGCATTGATGTTTTCATCGATTTTCTTGCACCTCTAGCACAAGCACAACGCAGAAAACGAAAACAAATTATTTTAATTGTTTAGTGATAATAAAGTCCAGTGTATCGCAATCACCACCAACCCAGCCGCGTACTGCATGCGGTCTTTGCATTCGTCGAAGTGGCGTAACGTTTTCCACCTGCCGCTAGAGCAAAATAGATTGCCATAACCAAAAAGCAATCGGAAACCTGCACTAGGTGAGTCTTCTCGGAACAAGAGAGGAAAAAATTAATTATTTAAGGCCTATTGATTTTGAGGGTGAGCGTTCATCCAACGCCCTCCTGTTGCTATTATCCGCCCATCGCCCCTCGTCCTTGGGGGCGGAATGCCGATGGGATGGGTCGCTTGTTGCTGCGCACAACAGGTGAACTTGAACTTGACGGTCCGTCCTTATCGTAATTTGCAGAGTACATAAAAGTCGCAAAAGCACACATGTACTCGTGTAAATTGGATAACCTCTGAATGGTCGTAGTACATGTAAATCCCCGTTATTTGTAAACATAAATTCTCAGAAACGCAAATTCGTTTTATAAACAATTGCAGATATTTTGGAGGCTATAATGCCATCTCTCTCCCCCTACCACAGAACGAAAGCATAACATTGCAGAGCACATTTTGGTATTTTTTGTTTTGTGAGTTAGTAGTTTTGTATGTGTAGTGTTTTGTTAGTTTTTAACACGCAGCCATGAAGCTACAGAATTAGATTACTTTTTAATATTTTTTTTTCATAAAGTAATGCTTTTCATGTGAGGTTTTAAAATAAATACCAGTTTGTTTTTAGCATCGAAATATGCATTTCTTAACATCGAACTATCGATAATATCGAAGTGTTTGCAGCTATAATTCGGTCGCAGTCAGTGTTGCCAGGTTATGACCTCCCGTATAAGCTAGATGTTGTCCAAAAATAAGCTAAAACAGGCTAATTATAAAAAAATAACTGTGGTGAGTTCTTAAATAAGCTAGATTGAGAAGAAAGTTAAAATTAACAAAAAATAAATAATTAAAAAAAAAAATAATTAAATAATTTGATTAAAATCGGCAACTTATGTACGGAATATGTGCATCATCCAATATTATTTTCTTGAATTTTGTATAAAACAATCAAAAACAAATAGTGACGTACTAACTTTATTTTGCTACAATATGCTAGATGAATAGTAAAATAAGCTTTTTTAAAGCTATAAGCTAGTAGCAAGATTTATAAACTTCCATTTTTAAAAATGCTAAATCTATCTTATAATAAGCTAAACTGGCAACACTGGCCGGCAGCTAGAAAATAACAAAAAATATATAATAAATAAAATTAAATAATAAATAATAATTTAAAAATTAAAAAAACGCTAGATCTAGTGCGAAGATAGCTAAATATACGTCGACTGCTGCAGCAACAATTTTTATACTCGACGTCGTTTTTACTTCGAAAAACAGTTTCTACCCCGCAGAGACTTATAAAAACAGCTTCTACCCACAGATTTGACATTCGACGTACATTTCTACATTTATAAGAAAGATTAAAACAAGCAAATTTTAAAATACCACATGAAATATTTTTATGAATTTTTGGAATAGTATCAACAACCTTTTTTAAAAGTAATACAGCACAACTTAATAATTTTGATCTAGTGGGAAAATAGCTAATAGCTACATAGCTAAGGGCCGTGGCATCTCATCCTCTCATCTGTAAAGTCAAAAATGAATAATACCTCTCTTCTGTTAGATTCCATAAGCAAAACGCAGTTTTCAATAACAGTAAGCGCTGTTATTCTCATGTTAATAAGAAATATTAGTGTGACCAACAAGGAATATAAAATACACATAAAAATACCACAAGAAATATTTATGCATTTTTGGAATGGTATCAACAGCCCCACTTTTTATAATAATAAACTGGCAACACTGGTCGCAGCAGAATTTAAAAGCGGAGCAAGTTTCGAGTGCGCAACTAGTTGTATTTTCCCTCTGAAACTGCACTTTGCTACGTCTAGGACTCGCTTCCAGTTTGCGTTTACTTTAAAGCCAGGATTCGGGACGCGTTCCTTTAAGTACGAGGGCGTGGGCGTACGTGTGTGTGTACGAGTGCGAGTCCCGTGTGCGTGTCTCTCGCGCCGCGTACGTGTGTGTGAGCGCGATTTAAAAATAAAACGGCAAATACATAACAAATTATCGAAGAGCAACAGCGGCGGCGGCAGGCGAAGGAACCAATACAAACACCCGATACCAGCTAGCCGTGCGTGTTTACACTTTGTTGTGCGTTGGTGTTTGTGTACCAAAGGTAAATAGAAAATAGAGAAGAAAAAAAAGAGCAAAACATGGGGAGCAGTTTGCTTTGTGTGTGTGTGTCTGGGGAAGGACGTGGAGTCCGCTGCACTTTTCCACTGCGCAACACGGTGTGGGTGGGCGTAGGGCTGATGGGTGGGTGGTACAACCCCCCCCCTAAGGTGGCTTCTCGAAGGTTCGGGCGCCGAAGGTTCTTTGCATTTTAGCCAAGAAACAATTGCAGCCATCATGTGTTTCCACTTGAGGCCTTATTTATACACATACACACATACGCTAATGCAAACACACATGTGTTGCGCTCTGTTGTTCTTGTTGTTGTTGTTTTTCCGCGCTCCTGTTTCTTAGTCTTCTTCGTTCATTGTTATTTCCTGGAAAATCCATAAAAACAAAGGCAACAAGAATTTCGAGTGCAATAGCACAAATAACAGCAACAACACACAGCTATCGAGTATATTAGCCACTCTCGCTCTCTGTCTCGCTTCCTCTGTGTCCGTGCCCCGTTAGGGCTCCCCGTCCTGCTCCCACTCCTTAACAATCTCATATTCACATGCTACTCTTGCTTTCATACAAACATATTGTGTTGTACGTCGCCGACTTCTGCGCGCTCAACACTTTTATCTTGCTCACTGTCGTTGTCGTTGGCCGTTGCTGCCGCTCCTCCTGCTCCCCTTCATCTCCTCCTTTATCACCTCCGCGTCCTCCTCATTCTCCTCGTTATTCGCTGCTCACACAGACGACTTCTTGGCCATAACTTGGCTATAACGCGGCTGCCTTTAACCATTTTGGACAAATTACGATTGTCAGCGACGCTAAGGTTAAACGCCTTTGGCCGCAGGTTGCGTTTCACATTTGATAAATCGCGGAAAGCGAACGCACAATGAATTAATATTAGTCACTCTCTCATCCTAATCGATGGCTAAATAGATGGGAGAAATACGATTTCACGAACGGATTTAGTAACTAATTCTGTCAAGATCTTAAGAGCTGAGATAATATTACCGAAGAGTATAATAGTTTTAACATGAATTTCTTATATTTTGTATGCTAAAGAAATTATAAGTTTGAGCAGATCACAGAATTATAATAATTTCTTTAATTAATTTAGTGCATCATACCAGCTGTATTTACTGGGGTATTTTTCAATTCGATTCTTTATCTCGAATTTCTTTTTTTTTCTTTTTGTTATGTATTTATTTAAACATAATCCCAGCATCCTCAGACCCACACGTTTCGCCCCAAATCCAATCGCAATGAGTTATTTTAGAACCTTAGTTGCGGATATTGCCAATTAATTTGAGATTATGAGAATTAATCTCCTCAAATGCAATTGCAGACTTGTTCCTTATCGCCCACACCTCCCCCCTTATTTACTTGGTTACATCTCCACCTTGTTATCAGAAAGCAGCTTATTGCGTTGCATTTAATTGTAAATGGAGCAGTCTTCAGCTATACATGATAGATGATAGGCCTTATTTATAGGCAGCTATTGATTGGGGTGGCCAATCTACTGTACTTACAATTTTATGCCCGCTTATCTGGGAGTTCCGCTCTCCTGTAGTTGTAATCATTGGCCCTGGGTTCGCTATAGAGCTAGAATAAATCAGGCAGAATCAAAAATATAGCACTCCAAATATGAGTTGATTTCGAGTATTTTTGGTGTCTCAGAAATGACTCGTCTTTTAATATGACAATGCGAATAGAACAGTGAAAAGAGGCACACAGCGACACCCTGTAATTTTAGGGGAAAGCTTTCCTATTTCAATATTATTTTTGCCAACCAGGAGATTTCAGGCTTTAAAATAGTAATGCCCAATGACTTGACCCAGCGGGTCGGGTCGTTAATAACATTTTTAGTTTTTAAATTATTATTATCTATTTGCAAAATTTACGAATACTTTCATTACAAGTAATTTAAGCAGAAAAAAATACAGTTTTCGTAATCGTGACGAATATTTTTTTGTAGTTGTTTATGATTTTAAAATTTCAATTAAGAGTTTTTAACAAATTCGGCTAACTTTCCCTTATCATCGGCAAGACAAAATTCATCGAATAAAGCATCGTTCAGACAATTTTTATTTCTCTGTTCAGGGAAAAAAATCTCTCAAATGTCAAATAGCAAATCAGTTGTTCGTCACTTAGTCTAAATAGGATTTTGTTTTGCACTGATAAGAACTTTTGATGTTGAATAATGTTTCAAATGACTAAAATTCTTTGAAAAATATGTAATATTCTACGAAAAAATATGTCGTCGTCCCACAAAAATGTATGGCTTTGATAACCTGCCTGACCTCCTGTCTAAAAACCGCCACACATGCCAATTTTCAATCTCTGGAGGTCGTCAAGGGCGCAATCTTGCGCAAAAATTTATAGCTAATATTTGCTGTGTCTACAAATCAACTTATTAATGTCGTCTCTTCTAACTGCATCGCTAATTGGAGTTCTGCAGAATCTATAAGCTCTAAGCAACTGATAAGACACAAAACAAAATCCCCAGCTTAATCTATCAGCCCTCTAACTTTGATCCCATACTCTGACGAAAGCCCAATAGGTTCAGGTGATAAGACTGGATTCTGGGGAAACAATAAATGGGTCTGGCAACTGGCAACAAGCCGAATATACCTCGCTCTATGCCTCAGTGCCTCAGTGCCTCAGCATGGGAAGCGATAGCCGACAAACATTGTGCAAAATGTCAGGCGAGCAGCAACGATAAATGATTACTTAAATAACACTTGGCGGGGTGAAGGGCGTTAGGAGGAGTAGGAGGCGGCATCTCTGGGGTTGTTGGGGTTCTTCGAGTTGTTGGGGCCGCCGCTGCAACGGCGGTGGAGCGGGGTCCATTGTCGACGAACGACGTACGACGTACGATGTGTACCCACACAATAACCGGCGGGCCCGAACACTGAGGCATGCTTATTAAACTTTTATGAGTGCAAAAACAAATACCACAAGGCGGTTGTGTGTGTGGCAGTGTGTGCGTGTGTGTCTGCGTTGTTTATAAAAAATTGAATAAGAAAATACGAAATGTACGACTGCCGCCTGGCACAAATGTCGAAGCAGCAAAAAGCAAAAAGTGCCGAACAGCAAAGGAAACAGTGAACCATAACAGAGCTCAGGACGCTGGGGGATTGGAGGTTTCGGTTTTGGTCAGAAGTTAGACTCCACAAAGGGACCGTCAAAATTAAAGCGGGACCCTAACATGCAATTCATTTGATACTCTCCGTTATTGCCTTTTTTATAATTTTAGTCAGAAGTTGCAACGCAGTAAAGGATTTTCTTGCATAATACTAACAGCCGAGGCGAAATATTTAAAATGTTTATTATTTTATTTTTATTAATTTAAAGGTGAATTTTTATCATTAAAACTATCAAAGATTTTTGTTGAGTTTAAAATTTTCAAACTCTATTTTCTGGTTTGTTAACCCAATTAAAGAAAACTTCCTTTCTTATTATTTCGATTTTTAATCTACTGTATACGTTTTAGATTGAGTATTTCAAACCTTTAGTTTATAAAAAACATCTCGGATTATAAATATAAAAAATTATATTACAAGCTTTACCCTACTGGATTCTCATTTGGTAATACAAATTTAGTGTTATCTTGACTTGTATAAAAACTCCTTCATTCTACTTCTAAGAAGCAGTGCACCTAAGTTTCCAAAGATTAGATTGGGGAATTTATTTGTTCTGATAAATGATATATGATCAGTGAAGTAATTAAACCCACATTTTGATCAGATTTTAAATAATCTTTGGACTAATTGTTCAATAATTATAATATGGGTTTTGGGTTCTTTATATTATTTTTAGTTTTGCATTTTTGAAAGGAATATTAAGTTATTATCTTTAAAGTTAAAGGCAATAATAGAGTTAAACTTCATTGATTTTTCGTAGTAAATGTGTTAGTTTCAAGTATAACCGTTCGACGATTAGGTATCGTCCACTTGGCCTTAGGTATCACTGTGCCACCTTGTAGTCTATAACTTTTATGATATGTACGTAGCTTCGAGCCGACTTATCAGTGCTGCCATAAAACTTTCCACTAGCGGCATTAGGATTCCTTGGAGCTTTTCAGTTCGCATGAAAATTGTGATCTCTTCTATATCTATCTGGCTCTATCTTGTTTATACGCCCACTTTAATGCAGATAACACGTTTTCCAGAATTTTCGCTGTGGCAATACGCCAAAATACACGAATTTGTATGGCCTACTATACTACCACCTTGGGGGATTATAGCCAATCTGTATCTGCAGATTGTTGTTTATCCCAGATATATGTACTACGTACATAGAAAGATAAACAAAGCGGCTTGGCGTGTGGTATGAGTTCTGCCTGGTTTTTGGTTTTTAGCTGTTGGCGGCGCATGAGTCATCGGGGCAAACGCTTATCTAAGACGCGCCTATACGGCTTTTATTTTCTGGCTCAGCATTAATCACACGGCTAAATGTGCAATTCGCCTGTTTTGTTATTCTCTCCTCCCTTTCTTTCTCTCTGTTTGTTTGCGATTTTTGCTTTTTGTTTGCCGCTGGCGGCAGCAAAAACAATTTCTGTGTGGGCAGCTGGCCGGCAGCGAAGCTCGTTGAGATACAGATACGGATGCTCGTGCACGGATACATAGATACAACTAACGATACAGATTCAGATACAGATACAGATACATACCGACAAACAAACGCTTTAATAGACGAGGAGCATGTGTGTATGCCATAACAATTGGCACCCAATTGCCAATTCAGATTGCTGGGGGCTCCGGGTTTTCCCCCATTGACTTATATTTTTCTTGGATCTGCTTTACATACCACCGCCCCTCGGACAGCCCGAGCGGATGCACAAAAGCCGCCCAACCAGTTCGCTTTTCCAAACCACTTTCATTACACTTCAAGGTTGCTGGCTGCATTGCAGCATTGTTGGAAAATTCGCTGATACAGATTAGCTGGACTCTCGTGATCCCATTCGTGATTATTCCTCGAATTTGCCTTATCTCTTACTTAATACATTTAAAATATATGTATAAAAGTTTATAGTTTTGCCACATTCCATTGGATGCAAGCAGAACTGCCTTATTTCCGGGCGAAAAAGGCCATTTGCTTGCCTCTTTTGACATTGAGAATATGAACTACTATATAAGCTATTGGGATAAGCGCCGGTTCTCCGATTCTCCGAACGCCCGCCGAAAAGCAAGACGTCAATGCAAATTCAAGTTTTGCAACAGAAAACATTTTCGCCGACGCGAGATCGAAATGAATTTATATACATACGTTTAAAAAGAAATGAAAAAAGCTTCGTCGTTACACATTTGTGTTTTGTGTGACGTGCTTTGGGGTCTCTGCTGTATACACGTTTTTAACCCTCTGGGGCCGGCCAGCGGCGAATTGGATTGGACATGTGTGTGAACATTTACAACTGGGTATAAATAACACTGTCTATCTGCCGTGTACGGCTGCAACTAAGTAAATATATTTTGCGGACCCCAGCCCTCGTTCACACTCACTCATACCTATTCTATGGCTGCGCTATAAATCGCTAATGTGCTGGGGAAAAATGGTAGCAAGGGGAAATGGATAACTACCGGTTATCGCGGCTTTTGCGGTAAACACAAATCCAACCGATGTTGTATCTTCGCTCATTCATGGCATAAAATCGACCGAAAGATGTTTTGTTTTGTTATAAAAAAAAGGCTTCTTTTGTAATTCGTAATTTGAAATCATTTTCGGTTGACCTATTTTTTTGGTGTTTATCTACCAACTATTTCTGAGAATTTCTTAAAATGCGTTTAGCTAACTTTTGCCAAGACAAACACGAATATGTTTGGGTTTTGTGCAGTAATAACAACGTAAAATAGTTTAGGATGCTCTGGATTGTTTTTACTAAAATTTAACTTCAAATGTAACCAAAGAAGAGTGATATTTAATTTGCTGAAGGGTTAATTGCTTCTTCTCCTTTCTGAACTTTTCTTAGTAGTTATTTTTTCAATGGGAGTCTTTGGATGATGTCGTCTGTTGAAGATATTTAACGCTTTTAGCGTTGATGCTGAAACTTAAAAAGGCCGCAGACTATTTTTTTTTATTTTATAGCGTCTACCTTTGTTTTTTTTTATTTTGTTTTGTTTTGTTTTCATTAAGCTCTCTGCTGTTGCTCGTGCGGATAGCGAAACCAAAACTGGATTTGTTTTGGGGCATCAAAACGGCAAGCCAAGCGATCTTCAGAAAGTTTTTAGTTTGGTATCAGCTTTATTCTGATTTATGCCTTTTTAAAAAGCTAACTTGAATGGTTTATTCCCTTGGCCAGGGACTTTTATCATAAAATAACTCCAGAAAGAGCTTTGTTTCAGAATATTGAAAGGCGACGTTCGTAGTGCATTCCCTCTGCTTAGTTAATACTGGGGCATGTCCATTTATATTTATATAAATATTCCGGTCCCCAATGACGACGACACGCGTCGTCCACAGCTGGTGCTCCGATATGGAGTGCTGGTGGGATTTCCTCGGTCCCAGAGGAACGGCGGTAAGGGCGCCATCCATCCATGCATTTTTTGGTAACTTTAATTATGGCCTGAGGTCGGTTATTTTCGCTGATAATATACGCCTGCGTTACCCAATTATACGACCCTCGCAGAGTCACTGTGCCAGAATTTGCATAATAATACCATTAACCGAATTTCATAATAAATAGTATAATATTATGAGTTTATGAGCAGAACCCATTTTTCTCTTTGTGTTTTCGGCAACTACTTGGGTTTTTTTTTAGTTCCTGCTAAGCAAAAATGCTCCTCCTCTAGTAGCTTTTCCTCGAATCACTAGAAGGCGCTATTTAAAGTTTGTAAATTGTCCTGATAAGCGCTATGAGTTTTCCACCTAATCCATACGCAATCTTTCGCAACAATTGATTCATCGATGCCTTTTGGCCATCGTCTTATCGGAACATGGTAAATATATGGAATATGGCGAATTTCCAGCAAACCCAGATTATTCTAACTACTTCAGCGTAATTTTCATATCATTCTCCTACTTGGCCATTCACGTTTCGGCCTTATCAATGTCGTCAAGGCGGGCGGGCGGTATAAAAGACACAAATGAAATTTGCAAAGCCTTCAGTTTAGTTCCTTCGATCGATCGGTAAAGTCTCCCCCGGGTAAATCATTGCCATTATTAAAATGCAACTTTTAATTGTTTGTTTGTTTTTCCTGTAATTAGTTATTATTGTTTTGTTTTGAAAGCGATCCCCCCGATGTTACGGATTTAATATTGTTGCTGCTCCGATCAGAGTTTGTTTGTAAACAGTCTGCTTGATTGCCCCACCTGACAGCTTCTGCTCTTCTCCGATAACCCAACTGGGATCAGGACTGGACTGACTGAGTGGTGGGGATCCGGGAAAATTCAGCTTAAAACCGGCGGAATTGATCCGAGCAATCAAAACCGCCAGCAATCGCGCCGCCAGCCCGAGGCTATTCTTTTTGTTGACAAGCAATCCCCTCTGCCTGACAGTGATAACCCTGGCGACTGTGGGTGACTCACCTCGGATGCAGCTGTGTTCTGCCTTCAGTTTGCAGCTTTTTAAGCTGATAACAAGCGGAAAAGTACTACTCCTATTAAGGCCGAAAAGAAAAACTTTGTGCCAACTTGACCGGATTGCTTCCGTCTGACTGACTGACTTGGCACATTAGAGGCAGCCAAGCCGAAACCAAAACCAAGGCAAACCAGAACCTTGAACTACTTTACTTTGGCCCAAGAAGCGCCGAAGGGCAGAAGCAATAGCAACAGCAGCAACTCATGAATAGAAAGAAACCTGCCCGAGAGTGGAGCACGAGTAAACCTTTCCCGATCTCTTCATTTTCATCTACCTAAGCTGATGACTCCCTAACTCGCTGATACCCAGTGAGCCGCACATCCGATTTCGGTTCCTTTTTGGGGGCAGGTATCGCCGCGACCTGTTCTGCTTGCATCATCAAGCAACCTTTGTTTCTCCTTCGGACTTGTCCCTTTGCTTGGGCTGCATTTTCGAGGGTCTGTTTCTTCTTCTTCGGCCATTAGATCCTTATCTAAGTTGGCTGCTGCCTGGCCTGACCGGGACTGGACTGGGACTGGTTTGCCTTGTTTACCACCACCGCCACTCTAACGACTGCTTCCAAGTTGGTTCCAACTTCTCCACTGCGTTTTCTCGGGCCATTCATATTTGCTACGTGAGCGTCGCGCTGGCCTTTTTCCGGGTAACTACAGAAATTAGCGTATCGACCACAAAAGCAAACATGCTTCGGTTCGGGCTCGGATTCGGATTCAGGTTCAGTTCAGTTCAGGTTCTTGGTTCTCGGTCTCGGTCTGGGTCTGGACCTGCGTCTGGGTAACCGCTCATTTACGGTCACGTTTCGACGACAAACAAATGTCGCCAGACTGAACCGAGGCAAAGGAGAACCCTGACCGGGGGCAGGAGAAGAAGGGCTCGGCCTGTGCCTGTGGATGTGCTGCCATAGTGCTGCCTTATCAGCGCTATTTAGCATGACTATAAAGAGTCATATTCCCCATGGATCGGACTTGCCCGCCCGGCGGTGCAATTAATTTTCACACCTGTGGCTCTGAGCGTCTCGAATTCACCTCACGCGTTGTTTCTGTTGCTCTCTCTGGCTGTGTTTTTCGTTTTGTTTACTTTCTCACCTGCGTGCGAGCTGGTTTTTCTCCGAGTGTGTGTGTCTGTTGCGTTTGCCATTTGCAATAATTTTTTGTTATGGTAATTAAAGGCTAAAGCCAAAGCCTGGACGACCCATTCATTCAGCTCTTTACCGCGCTCATAAAGCCATGTTCTATGACCTCACGATACGGCTGGGAGAATCTATTTCCTTCTCTGGTATTTCTACCTAATTATGGTTTTTCATTATCCAAATTGAAGGCGTTCTCTGTGGTTGGCTTATATATGGAGACAAAACAAACCAGCTTTTCGGGGAAACCTTTAGTTGTGGGGGAACTTAGTTTACAATATCAATAAATATCTGTTATTTACAATGTGTAATAGTTCTGGATCGCCGCTAAAAAGTGATGTCTTAATGAATCCTATTGACTTTACCTTTCGCTTCAAAACAAACATAGTTTCTGTTTGGTTATTTGATCAAGGGGAGACTCCAAACCTTGTAACAACAATAGAATCTCTTTATGTATTATAATCCGTTGCAAAAATCGGTGATATCGCTTTCGGAACCCATCGAAACCATGCCCGTCATCACATCCTTACATATTGTGCCGTTTATCATCTTGCCAGAAACATTGCACTTACCCACATATGAACATATGCTTGTGTATTTATAGTTCCCTCCTAATCATACTAAAAAACCAAACAAAATCAGACAAACACGATATCGGTTGCATGTATGCCAGTGCATTTTATGGACGCCTTAGATTTGATTGCCTGTGGAAGCCATCCGGAGCTTGACCGGGTCAAGAGTCTGTCTCAGGACAGAAACTGAAATTGAAACAGAAACTGAATCAGAAACCGCACCAGAAAAAAAACCAAGTCCCAAGACAGTTGCACTGATCACCACCACACCCATTCAGCATTCAGCTGTCCCAGCTAAGCATCCACACTCACAATACCATCATCATCCATCCGGGTAGAGCAAGAGCATGAGCCTGTGGAAGCGCATCGCCAGCCATGCTGACTGCGAGCAGCGTATGGCGGCCCACTACGATGAGAAGGGTCTGTTCGACCTGCGCATTTGCTTGGCGCCCTGGATCGAAGACAGGATAATGTGAGTAGAGAGCGGCAAGTGTTGGGCTATATTGGGGTACTGAAAGTGCACTAAGCAGCAAAATGATTAGGTTAAGCCTGTCGCCTGCCCCCTCAGAACATGATTTAATTAGCCTAACTTCTTTTTTTTTACCCCCACGCAGGTCAGAGCAGATTACACCCAACTCCACGGAGCAGCTAGAGCGCGTGGCCCACAAATTTCACGAAGATCTGCAACAGAAGCTTCTCTCCACACGCACCGCCAGCGATCAGGCTCTGAAATACCGTGTGGTGGAGCTCTGCGCCCTCATCCAACGCACCTCCGCGGTCGAACTATACACGCATCTGCGCAGCGGCCTCCAGAAGGAACTGCAGCTGGCCACCGAGAAGAGTGTGGCATCCACAGCAGGCCAATCTATGCCTCTCAATTCGTACAACATGAACGCCGCCGCCATGGCCACAGGCGGCTATATGGACACCAATGAGATCTTGGGAGTCCCCAACAGTTGCAATCCCGCCCAAAACATGAGTGTCATGCAGTGCACTGTGCAGAACCCAGGCATTGCGTCGCCCGCTTTAGGAATGGCCGCACCCAAGGTGGAGCTGTACGAGGTCCAGCATCAGATTATGCAGACCCTTAACGAGTTCGGCGCCTGCGGCAATGCCCTGAAGCTGCTCGTCCAGAACTACAGTTACATGCTAAACTCAACAGCCTCACCCAATGCGGAGGCAGCCTTCAAGTGTCTGATCGAGGAGAAGGCGACCATCGTGATTACAGTACGTCGCAGCTATATGTACTACGAGTCGCTGTACGAGATGGTCTTCCACGAGCTTAAAAACTGGCGCCGCCAGCAGGCTCTTGCCGGCAACGGGGCTCCGTTCAATGAGGGAGCCCTTGACGATATTCAGCGCTGCTTCGAGATGTTGGAGACTTTTATTGCCCACCTGTTGGCCGCCATTAAGGAGATAATGCGCGTCCGCCTGGTCAGCGAGGAGCCGGAGCTGACACACCTTCACGAACAGATTCAGCTCTCGCAGAAGAATCTTGTCTGCTCTGCTTTCATCGTGGATAAACAGCCACCCCAGGTGATGAAGACAAACACACGCTTTGCAGCCTCAGTGCGTTGGCTCATTGGATCAACACTGGGTATTCACAACAATCCTCCCACTGTTGAGTGCATCATTATGTCAGGTTTGTATTAAAAACCATCTGCTCCTCTTGACACCACGGGTCTAAACTTCTCTTTTCCCTCAGAAAACCAAGCGCATCGGTTCGTGACCCGCGGCGCCCAGTTGGATAACAGCTTGACCGGACAGTCGTCGGGCGAAATACAGAACTGCTCCAGCACAATGGAGTACCAGCAGAATAACCACGTGTTTTCGGCTAGCTTCCGTAACATGCAGCTGAAGAAGATCAAGCGGGCGGAGAAGAAGGGCACGGAGAGCGTTATGGACGAGAAGTTCGCCCTCTTCTTTTATGCTACAACCACAGTAAACGATAGTCATCAGGTCCGCGTGTGGACCCTGTCCCTGCCCGTCGTGGTGATCGTGCACGGCAACCAAGAGCCTCAGTCGTGGGCCACCATCACCTGGGACAATGCCTTCGCGGAGATTGTCCGCGATCCTTTTATGATAACCGATCGTGTCAGCTGGGCCCAGCTCTCCGTGGCGCTGAACACCAAATTCGCATCGAGCACACAGCGCTCCCTGACCATTGACAACCTGGACTTCATTTGTAAGTTTTATCGCATGTATTTGCTGACGGATTCTAATATGTTTTGATTTACTCTCGCAGACGAGAAGCTCCAGCGTGAGGAGCGGTCTGAATATATTACGTGGAACCAGTTCTGCAAGGAGCCTATGCCCGATCGTTCCTTTACCTTCTGGGAGTGGTTCTTTGCCATCATGAAACTCACCAAAGACCACATGTTGAACATGTGGAAGGCCGGCTGCATCATGGGCTTCATCAACAAGGCCAAGGCGCAAGATGATCTGCTGCGCTCACCCTCTGGCATCGGCACCTTCCTGCTCCGCTTCTCCGACAGCGAGCTTGGTGCGTATAAACCGCTTTCATGAGGATTTAACGTTTATATTTCTATTCCTATTAAATATTCCAGGAGGAGTCACCATTGCCTATGTCAACGATACGGGAATGGTCACCATGCTGGCCCCCTGGACTGCCCGTGACTTCCAGGTGCTTAACCTGGCCGATCGCATTCGTGATCTTGATGTGCTGCGCTGGTTGTATCCCAGTGACCGCAATGCGCTCTGCGTAGAGCGAGACGCCGCCTTCGGCGAATTCTTCTCAAAGCGTCAGGGTAAGCATACCATTAGGCATTATGCGGTCAAAAGCACTCTCTAATCAGAGCCCATTCTTCGCTGTGCAGAACCCTCGCCCGGCTACAAGAAGACCACCCTGCACGTCCAGGTTTGTAACAGCAACGGCGACAACGTATCCACCAGCGGAACGCCGCAGCACGTGCCGACGCATGATGGCATGCAGATGGGAAAGTAAGTTTCACGTGTCTGGGTTCATTCTACACCAAATCCAGCAATGATCGAATTGGCTATCTAATGAATGGTTATCATTGAGCTCGAGTGCCTGAGTTGAGTGCTAATCCTTGGCCCCAGGGATGATTAATCATGCCGATGATGATCTGCCTTGACCTATTTTCGCTTAATTGCTTTACTTTGCGTTGTTTTGCTTATGATTTTGACAAAAAGAAAAGAAGTTTAACCAGATCGCAATACTTTGAATTCGAACAAAAGGACTTTAAAACCGAAAACAAAAACGGAAAACCTTTGTTGTGCCTGAGACTAACCCAAAATTTAGGCTAATAAAACTAATAAAATTTTGTTAGAAACTCTGGATGAGAGGAGACCGAGAGCGAGCTCTTCTCGATTTCTAGTTGACTCTACTTATTTCTAGTCGAACAGAAAACTTATCACCTGTGTGCTCTTTGTTTATTTTCATTTATCGTCCACCTTCTTCTGCGACTTGTTGGTCATTTTTGGGTGATGGTTCAGTTTTGAGGAATCAGATTCCGATGACAGCGAATACGCAGGGGAACTTGAAAGGTTCGTGCAGGTGGCCAATCCCAACGATCCTGCAGTGAGGGCCATCAGTGATACCCTAATGATGTGCTCGAGGCAAATATTGAGCTCCTAATGAGCCGCAGAGCATTGAGACTGTTGCATCGGTTCTGTCACTTACCGAAAGGTATACAAACAATTTACTTATGTTCCGCATCTCAAAATCACTCAACCTAGTATACGACCATTATTCCCTCCGTTCGCTGGTCCATCCATTTGCTCGTTGCACAGCAGCCGCCGCCACCGTAACAGCCGTAACAGCGCTCTCTCATTCGCCTCCCCTTTTTATCCCGATGGTCATCTTTCATATACACTCCCATCAGCCGAGTCATTCCATGTCCCGAGTCATCATCAGTTTCAGTTGGGTTCTTCCTCAAGCAGGTTACTAACTCTAGTCATAATCGGTTGCCGTATAACACCAATTACAATTACTATTTGTTTGCATTAAGTGGGTATTTTATAATTTATTGTTACAGTTATTGTCTTATTCAAAGTATTGCCATCGTTTTAAACTTTTCAGCTTCCAGAAGATTTACGTTTACACCTGAATAAAGCAAAATCAATCAAAATTTCGCAAACTGTAAAATGTGATCTCTCTAACCTCTTACCATTTTCCTCTTCTATTTATTTCGCTTTGAACGCAGCTTGCAGAATAGCACCATCATGCACCTATAAATCTGATCCCAAGCTGAACCTAGGTCACAGCTACCCAAGCAACCGAATTAGGCATAAATATCTAAATGCATATTAAACTCATGCTTAAAAGTTGTCGCAACGTTTACCAGATTAGGGTTAAATATTTTCTGCATGGCCTTTTTGAGGCTTGTTGTATGCATGTTTGTTACCGTTGTACCTTCCGTTTTAATTGTGATTTCTCACTCGATTTGATGTTAGTGTTGTTATAAAATATATATTATATTTATTAAATGTTAAGGGAACCGAACCCGGTCACTGCAGCTGGCTTTCATTAAGGGCTTTGCGTCATAATAAGCCGAAACAAAAAAAAAACCCTTCATATTTCTGTGCATTTCTCATTTCTCTCCTCTCTCTGATCCTTCTCCTTTCCCGTTTACCTTTTGAACTCATCTCCCGCATGAGTTAAGTTTTATTTTAAATTATTATTTATTAATCTCTTTACTTTTTCACTTTTTGCCCCGTTTATTCCATGTGTTTTGGAAACGTTATCCAGTGGCGACTTTGGGATGGCGGACTTCGATTCAATGACGAACTTTGAGGTATATAACTAAACTAACTATAAACTATATAGAAACGAAATCATATAAACGCCTGAAGAAGGTGTGTTGGCACCGATATCATGGAAGTGGATCGTAAACAACGATTGGAACACAACGCCGCGATCTGGCGGCGCGTCGTGACTCATTTGTGCTATTCGAAATTATTATTTAATGTTATCTAGATGTAATTATTAGAAATTGGAATGCATCGTAGAGGCAGGTTTTGTTTGGTATGTATTTTAACTGTATATTGATTAATAACGATCAATAACCAACACGCACTAAACTCCTTGTATATGCACCGGGATACTGCACATATAGACATCGAAAATCGAGTAGTAGCTGAAAATATATTGACTATTTAGCAAACAGAAAAAGGGGAAAGTAATAGGACGTAAAAAGGTTTATTATGCATAAAATATTAAATGTTTTTGGGTGTCAAGTTATAATTGTTAAAAGTTGTTGTTTTGAACGTTAAATCGTCGTTTTACGCTATATACTCTTTATACACACAGGTAGAATGAGAATCTTGGGAGAAACGGTTTTGCCGACGCCGTTGGTTTCACAGGTCAAGGATCCGTTAGCATTGTAAGACTAGATAGATGATGGATTGGAACTGCGCGACAGGGAATGAGAAACTGAATGAAATTACGAATTTACAAGGAGATATTATCAATATCAGTATATATATACAATTATTTACATACAGAGAACGTTTATGTGTGGGAGAAACTATTTTTGAAACAGATTATAAATGTTAATCGTGTACCTAATACAAATTAACTAACGACTACTAAACACTACGATTTGATCGGCTTTGACTTAACTGTTCAACTTTATCCTTGCAGCTTTTGTGAAACGCCAAACAACTACAACAACAACAACAACAAAAATACGATCTACCAGAGCAATGCATGCAACACACAGAACACCACCCAGAACACTGACTATATCGCGACTATGATTTTGTGTCCGGGCCTGGTCTGACTTGAGCAGAATTTATCACTTTCTGTTATGTATAAACTCTTTGGAATGTGTCCGCATGTTATTCGTTTTATATTTTTATATATATGTACCACCTATATATATCTATATATCTGTATACTTTGATTTTTTGTACCACTCACTACTAGTGAGAAAGCATTACTTTTAGACGATGAATCGGTTTAGTTAGTGAGTAACTATTTGTTGAATCTAAATTTTTGATTTTGATTTAATTTTAAACGACTAATCATATTTGAAATACAAACTACCTTCGCGTGCTAAGCCTAAGTTAAACGACGACGAGAAGAGATAAGAAATCAAAAGGATGAGATAGCCACACGCAGAGATTAATTGCGTTTATTTTAGTTTATAGTTTATAAGAACAATGTGAATTGCTTTATGTGAAGAACACAACCCACTCCCTATCCTTTATTGGCTTCCAATGCTGAATATGCGTAAAAATTTTTAAAAAATCTATGTTTGTATATTTTTTTTCCGACAACATGAATTGAAACTATTTGTTTTCGAGTCAGGGCGCTGTTTGCAATGCATTTTAAATGCACCAATCATGCCAATTGCCTTCTTAGTCAGTTATCAGAGACACACGACGATTATTACACTATAGAGAAAGCGTAAAGTTAATACTTAATGTAAACAACACACAACACTACACTCTAAGCTTTGTATGTGAACCTTAAGAATTTTGTAAGACTTAAGTACAGCCAGAAAATAAATTCAATAAAAAACAATTTTGATGCAAGTTTTGTGAGAGAAAAGAACAAGTTCGATTTGAGAAACGTAATGTAAATTTGTGTACGTAAAGTTTTTATTGATGTTTTTAAATTGTAAAAACTCGCACACAGTTACACACATTCCCACACTGATAAACACAGACACCAAACAATGTTGTTACTGGCGAAAGCGATTATATTTGCATGTCCTGCTCACAGCATTGCTTACTCCTTGAACCAACACTAATTGTGTACATTGTATAAGTGTTTTAAATGTAATTTCAAACGCTATATTGGGTGTGCTGCAATTCTGAAAATTAAAGTGGGAAATAACTAGAAAACTATTCTTGTCAAAATGGCCAATAAAAAATTGATTTTAAAAACTAATTAAAACAAGTTGTGTATTTATTTTCAATAAAAGAATTGATTTTAAAAACTAATTAGAACAAGTTGTGTATTTATTTTCAGTTGGTTACACAACACATAGTTAGGGGGCTAGAAGATCTTTCCTTAGTTTAAGAGAAGTTAGAAAAAATGCTATATCGATACTGTTTAGATGTTTGATTCAAAATTATAAAAATTGATATTGAAAAACTGCGATATGCGGTCAATTGAAATTCTGTTTTAGATATCGAAGTAATATAAACGGAAAACAAATATTTTTAGGTTAAATGAGATATATTTCTGTATTTAAAATTTAAATACATCAAAATGTATGATATGATGTTCCATATAATTCTGAGCGTTATGTTTTTGTTCGACTCTTCCTCTCAATTTCATCACTAGTTCTTGTTGGCACAGCACTTGTCCTTGGGTCCGTTCTTGCACGAGCACTGGCACTGCTGGCTGCAGGCGCAGTTGTCTCCGCACTTGGTGGCCGAGCACTGGCAGTCTGTAAAGTTAATTACCCAATAAGGAGCTATATTTTAAAGGATTTTAGTTTCTATACTCACTGGTTCCACAAGCCTTGCAACCCATCTTGGTTTTGTAGGATATTTCTTTGAAGATTTTAAGTTTAACTGAACTTTGCTGCTAGCAAGCGCTGTTTGATGATGGCAGCTAGGGAGACCAAGCCCTCTTATACTGATTCCAGAGCTGCTTTGCACACCACCAAGGGGGAACACATCGAACGCGATTTTCAGTCTCTTATCAGGGCGTGCGCAATTTTTTACGTTTTACGTTATCGGAGGAGGCTCAATGATTTTGCGCACGCCAGCCGCGCGCAACTGCACACGGCGTTCTTATCTAATCAGCGTAACCAGCACGGCCCATAGTTTCGATGGATCGGAATTGGGTATAAAGAGGCCAGTTCAGCAGCCTAGAAGTCATCAGAAAAGTCTCCAAGCTTTAACCCATTATTTTGTTTCAACACAAACAACAACAAATTCCAACAAAGATGCCTTGCAAGGGATGCGGAAACAGTAAGTAGAAGGAAAATTCAACAAATAAGACATAATGCTAATACAGACCATTATTTTTCCACAGACTGCCAGTGCCAGGCCGGCAAATGCGGCGGAAACTGCGCCGGAAACAGCCAATGCCAGTGTGCCGCCAAGACCGGAGGAGCCAAGTGCTGCCAGGCAAAGTGATTGCTAACAATAGCACTTACCTTAATTTAAATTATAAATACTTATAAGTTGTTGATAGTTGCTACTTAATTACCTTTGACTGTAGCTGAATAAATCCTTAAATGTAACACTTTTTTAAAAAGAAGATATTCTTATTTATAGTAATAATATATTTATATATAACAATATATTTATTGGTTAAACATTAGATAAATTCCTGAAAAGTTACATACATTCTTGAATTAATTGCAAAACTTTTTAAATAACAGTTAAATCTCTAAAAGGTAGTTAAATTCTTTAAATAATAGTTTAATTCCTTAAATAATATCCCTGAAAAGTAGCTATTTAATTTGCATAAATATGTGCGCCTAGGCCGGCGTGCGGAAGTTGTAGTTTCATGCCCCACTTTGGCCATAAGTTTATAATCTTTGAGGTTTATTTAATTTGCAGGTGGAGGGGCTAAACAGCTTGCTGCCATTTGTGTGCCGCATTTAGCCAAGTGCGGTGGCTGGTGGCTGGTGGCTTGTGCAGGTGCGTTAGGTTAAGGGCCATCAACAGTCAGAAGGGCACTCGAGTCGCCGCAGTCTTTAAATGTGCAACTTGAAGGAGCTATGTGGGCTGTGTGGGCTCTGTGAGCGGCGAATGCATGTCTGAGTGCCGTGTCCTTGCCTTACAGTCCTTCAGGATGCGTGCCTTAAACAGGCCGACAAGCCGACAGGCTGACAGGCAGCAGGTGGATAAGGATCTGGCGGTCTGACAGCCAAGGAGGATGCGCTGTCTGGCGGCTGTCAATTTTCGCAAACCGAAAGATGCATTAAGCGCGCTAATTGCAGTTGACAATCCCATTTCGGGAGGCATCCAATTCAGAGATTGGCGGATCCTGCACCGTTTCCTGTAGCAAGACAAGGTATCCATATATTTTTGTATTTGCTACCTCGAGCTGGTTTCGAGCTTAGCACTTTGGCCGAAATTTCAATTTCAGCGTTTTTAATGACGTTAAGCGGCGGAAATGGAATCGCGCGCCGCCCGGTAACTGCTTTTTGCGCCAAGTCATCAAAGTTAATTCGCATGGGTGGAAATTCGAGCTGGAAGTCAAATGTTTTTACAGCCATTTCCTGTTTCGGGGCAGGCAGTCAAAATGCCAGACATCCATCGCCGTGGCTCGTTTTGCTATATTTGTTTTGTTCCGCTTCTGGCGGAAATCCGTGTCACACCATTTGCCAGATTTGTGACTGATAAAGTGACACGTTCGCGCTGTAAGTTGCTCTTGAATCCCGGCGATTGTAGGACAGCAAGAGTGGGTCACGCGATACGCTCACATTTCGGCCTTAACCCTCTTGAAAGGATCCTTACCTTTGGGCATTCCTTCTCTCAATATTTTTTATGTTAACACCTGACTGAAAATGTGTGCTCTTTAAAGTTATTTCCTTATGCATTTGCTTTTCTTTAACATTTCTAGATCTGTGGTGGCCTTGAAGGTTTTGTTTATCCATTGCTCTGCCTGGCCTCTATGAAAATTCACTCCATTTTGTAGACTCACAAACTAGGCGAATTTTATGACGCTATTATCCATTACCAACTGTCCAATTCATTACAAATATGGCCATCTTAAGCTTGCTTGGAGCTACGGGGCGCATACGCGATTTAAGACGCACATGCGGCGTATACGCGATTTCATTTTTGGACATTTCGCGCGGAGTACACGAAGCGCAAACGCAAACAGTTAATTACGTCATTAAGTTTTCATGTCGCAGGGCAGGGAAACGGAGTAAAGCGGAAAGAACTGCAATGCGGGCACTTCGTGAGGACTTTGTCGCCAGCCGAGAAGGAAAGCCATGCAAAAAAGGACGAGCACGACGAGGACGTTGAGGCGCCAGCGCATCACTTATGCATAAGAACATTTTAACTTTTCGTTGGCCACTTTGGACCTTGGCTGGGATAAAAGCTGAAGGATACGGGATAGGGGATAAGGGATACTGTGGATCTGTGTTTATCTTTGCGTGTGAATCTTGCCTCCTGGCAGTGTAAAGTTGTTCTACGGCGAAATCAAATTATCCCCACAATGGCCCACACACACACACACAAGTGGCGAGAAGTTTTTGGCAGGCGGCAACGAGACATAAATTAATGAAATGCACAAAAACTGTGAACAGACACCCTAGCCCCTGTGTGTGTGTGTGTGTGTGTGTTGTGTGCAAATATTCTTAATAATTTATTGCAATTTGTTTGCTAAGCGCTTCGAAAACTTCCCTGAACTTTTCGGCATAAATTAACAGATTAGTCGGCAGCCGTCGCGCCGAGCGGCAGACACCACGATGCGGGTGCCCGTCCTGATGCCCAGGTGCTTCTTTGCCGAAAAAATAAACCCAAACAGACTGTAGCCCAGACATATCCTGCTGCTGCTGCTGCTACTGCTGCTGCTGCTGCCCAGCTGCTGCGGCTGCCCTGTGTTAATTTTCATCTCCCAACGAGCTGTGAAAACTTTCAGCCCGCACGCACCGAGGCCCGCTTGTGGCCGAAACGCTGTGGCTAACACTATAAATCTTGGCCAATTTGTAAATCTCTCCTCCAGCCGCCCTTTAGGGCTCTTGGTTTCGGGTTAAATCTATTGGGAGGTCCGAGCGGCTACGTTTCACACATTTGCCCCCATAAAATATTCATTTTTAATTTGTTTTATTTATCGTCCAGTTTGCTAGGTAAATTCTTTGGCTAGACTGCCTTAAAGTGGTATATAAATTACCGGAAATACATTAAATCTTAGTAAAATATTAACACTGGAGTGCGGGTTTAGGGGAAATAAATATCCTTAAAAGATTCCATTGGCATGTGAACATCAGTGGCAAACTGTTTGTCCTGCTCTTCTCCTGGACTCTGCCCATTTTCCGTCTCACTAACAGCTTGCTCCGGTAACTGATCTCCTCCAAGTTTTTGACTTTCCACTTCTTGTGCCAAATCATGACTGGCCTTAGACTTTGACTTCAGGAAGCGACGTTCGCGCTGACGACGGCGTCTATTGCTTAGTCTGGCTTTAACAGCCTCTCCCGAGTTTTTTGGAGTTGATTCGCCAGACGGGCATGGCTGCAACTTCTGAGCGTTATCAATTTCATTGCTCTGCCTAGCAAATTTCTCTTTATCCTTCGGTAGAGACATTGCAGAAATGCTTCAAGTAGTTGCTACAAAATGAAATCAACAAAGAAACAATTAATAAATTTAGAAACAAAAATATTAATTAAAAAATACACACATTGTAATCCGACGAAACTAACGCACAAATTGCTCGTTTGGCTTTCGGTAACTATGCTTTTATACGTTGTAGTTTGAACTAAAACTCAAGCGTTGCTGGATTTCCCTAAAATATTCAAAAGATAAACCTCCCATTCCAGATCAGCATTGGAAATGAGATATAATGCAAATAGCAGCTGCATAGCCAGACACAAAAATTACAGGCAGGAATCAGAAAGCGGGCTGATGATCGTAATGTGCATCGAACAAAAACAAATTATTTGTTTTTATATATTTTGAAAGAGCAGAGTCGATCCCATTCTGCTTCGTCTTTGGCCGAAGGATTGCTGCATGAAAGCTCAAGGAACCGCTGTTCCAGATTTTTTAATGTTCTAAACTACAAATAATAGCTGGCTGATTTTATAAGCCTTTTATGTTTCTTTCCAGCTCTATAAGAGTATAAAAGGTTAAAGAATTTCTTAATTTTTAGCCAGCAGAAAATTAAAACTGTCAGCGGCGACGTTGATTTCATTCGGAGGCGTCACACATCCAAGTGAAGCGGTCCCAGGTGCGTAATCAGCCACGTCCACCGCCCAACACCTTACTCCAGGTGGCGGTGGGTGGCCTTGGGACCGAATGTCTGCCCGGGCGCTTATCAATCGTTTTGACGGCACTCTTCGCACCAAACTCATTTTGCTCTCGTTTCGTTTTCAGTTTTCGATTTGTCGCTGATTTCCCCAAGCACTGCGAGGCCGTGACACACGGGTCGGGAGGAGCGAGTAAATGTGTCACCTCGTGATTGCCATAACTAAGGCCAAGGAATTGCTTCCTGTGTCGGGTTGGCCGGGCAAACCCATTAGGGCAGCACATCCTGCGGTTGCAGGAAGCCGGGCGGTCGGGCGGCACAGGACTCCAGGCTGTGGGAGCTATGGCCGCCCTTTGTTGACAGCAATTTCATATGCACGAATGCACCATTAGACGATGTGTCACACATTGCAAAGACAAAGGCGAGCCGGCCAGCCCTGGCCACCCCAGCCTGTCAGTTGAGTAAACAAACAAAATTACAGTTGTGCGTCCTTGTCGCCCATTAGATTTATTATAAAACTTTAATGCAACTCCCTCATTCGCTCTCTCTGGTTAGTAATGAGTTCGGCTCGGATGTATGTATGTGTTAATGCTGTAATGTTGTTAATTAAGTGAACATGGCAACCGCAATGACCTGGCAGCTGTCCAGCGTGTATCCTGGCAACCAGGACTCGCACCCGGAGACCCCCGCTCTCCACCTGTCACTTGCAACCGGAGAATTGCTTGGGGTCAGGGAAAAATGCAGAATGTCAGCGGCGATTGCAAAGGATTTCAGAAAGCCAGGCTGCCCGGATACGAGGATGTCAGGATGCCAGGATGCAAGGATGCCGGGTCCTATTCCATCATGCCGGAGCATTGGGTTCCGTCCGTGCCTCATTAGCTGGCCGTGCACGTGCACAAATCAATTTGGTTCTGCCCGCACGCCCTTCTGCCGCAGCCAAGCTAAAAACAATCATACGACGCGTTGTCCAAACGGCAATCAAAGTCAACTGCTTTTGCTGGACGAGAAAATCTTACACTGCAATGAAAAGTATTTTGTGGCCTAAATATAGGACAAAGTATAGGGTAAAGGTTATTTCACATGTTAAATAATAATTTAAAAGGAAAAAAGGACTGGTTTTTATAATAGCTAACTATTTAATATATATTAATTTAATATTAATGCCAAGAGTGCACTAAAAATTCCCAAATATACATTCTGTATATACTTTAGGAAAGTAAATAAACTCATATAACATATTAAAGATTGCTCAAATATTTTATTTGTATTTCTAGAAAAATATTAGATGTATTTTCTAAATATTTCTAACAAAATAAAGCAAAGTGCATCCACTTTCAAACCACGAGCATGTCGTGAAATGTTTTAATAAGCAATGGCTTAGGAGGAGCCAGCACGATGCCATATTGGATGCTTCACTGGGGCTGCGAGCTCCCAAGATTGCTTCAGTTTCGGCTTCAGTATAAGTATAATGCAGTTTTTGCACCGTGGCTTCCACGAGTCAGCCACTCAGCTGATGCTTATCTATTGCAGTGCTTGCCAACCGCCCTGATAAGTGCACTTCATGATGTTCAAATTATATGGCTGCCTCGGAACGAGCGCCATCAGCATTACACCCACACACTCACCGAGCACACACTCACACACACTCACACACACATTGTTGCATAGACTATTAAACACGCTCGGGAAGAGGGGAAAATGCATTTTTAATGCAGCGCAAATGTGGCAAGTGCTTGGCCAGGCTTAGAGGATGCTGCTGCCACCGGCTTGCTTTTAGTTAACCGAATTTCGTGGCGGCTCTGTGGCAACTTCCCACAAGTGAAAACTTTGGTCTCTAGTTCCTCCAGCTCCTCTATTCCTCCAGCACTTTCCCAGTCCCAATTAAACAACAATTAGCGGGAGGCCAAAGTCGTCAGCTGAACTCTGGCTTGGGCAAACTTTTCACTTTTTTTCGGCATTGATTTTTTAACCCTTGCTCTGGAGCCTATTTAAGGACCCTCTCCATCGAGCGGCACAAGTGACGTGCTCGTTTTCACGTAATTCCCCGTTCTAATTGTAAGTGGCTTTTAAGGACACTTCGCTGGGAAATTAAATCAGAGCGAACTGCCACTGTGATGTGGCTGGAAACAATCACGTGACTTGGCTGCAGATAATGTCATAAATTAATCAAATTGATTAATTCCGTGCACTGGGGGAAGAATATTAGGAAAGGTGTGAAACTAGCATAAATCTGAGCAGAATTGTAAGTGGGGAATTATCTTAAATGGAAATACACAGTTGCAGGTAAAATAATAACCAGAATTTAAAGCATTAATTATTGATTAACTTAAATTAATACTTATTTTCGACCCTGATATAGTAAATAAAGTGGAAATTAGTTTTGATATGTCAATCTGAATCGTGATTCATATTTCAACGTTAATATATCGAAGCATTTAACAGAATTATTAATATATTTTATTCTCTGTCATCCATACATAATGTTTGGTTGCTCATGAAAATGTTGGTTCCTAATTGTTCTTTTATTGTTCATTTGTTCAATTTGATTATTTATTATTATTATTTATGATTAGTTTTCTTCAATTTTGCTCTCTATCTCAGTTTTGTTCAGCTGTCAATAGCATTTATTTAAATTTGATTGTAGAGTAATCAGTGTACTTAGACTTTAAATGTCTAAATATATTGATTACTCTACATTTTTATGCAGACCGTGAGTGCTGCCTATGCAGTTAGAAATAAACTTAAATATGAAATAATGATGATTAAAGTGCAGGCTTGATTTAATTGCCAGCCAAATAGCCAGCACGTTGAGTCCACACAGCCAGTGAGTTGTTATTCGGGTTCCCCATCCTCCTGCTACATCCTTCTCGTCCTCCATTCTTTATCCAGCACACAAATCCCAGCCACGAAGTCCATTTGCATGCACCGAGCTGTGGTGGTGGCAGCAATTGGCTGACTCTTCTTAGCTTGGCGGACCGAACTCCTCACTCTAATCAGTGGCTGTCGCCTGGCAGCTTGCATCACGTACACAGGACCCCACCGAACTGAACCGATTCGATCGGAGCCAGCAGGATGGAGAAATCGCTGCAATTTGGCCTGTATCAACAACAATGGCGGCGGCCAAAAACCAACCGAAATGCTCGGCAGTAAAAAGCGAATCAGCCATGGCGAAAGTAGATCAACCAAATAGAAATCAGGCACGAGGCGAGGCACTTGTGAGACCGAATCAAACAAAGGGACCAACACAATGTCCATGCCAAATGAGCAGGAAGCGGGAAGAGTGTCCTGGCAAGAGACGAGTTGGCTTTAAGGTCTCTTGTACAGATCACTGAGACAAACAAAAAATAAATTCACAGTATTATTATTAAAAGTTTAGGTAACTTTAATGAATTTATGATTTTAATATACAAATTAGTTGAGTAACGCAACATTTGTGTTTATATTTATTTATTTATTTACTTGACAGCTTTTTAGGGCTGTGTATGTTGAATTTTTGATTGGGTTGGCTGCGGGGTAAGCTTATCCCACAATTCTGGTGAGTTCACCTTAGTTTTATTATTATTTTTTTTTGCAGAAAGATCTCTTTGCTGCGAGTGCATTAAAAATTCCAATAAACTTTGCACGAAACTGCAAACAAACACCGGCATCATCGCTAAGTAACCGCAATTTTTTCTTTTTTACAGCACATATTTGTTTCGGCAGAGGGCACACATTTTTCGTCAACTTTCACGTGGCCCCCGGGCATCCTTTTTTCCCCCCAGATGATTTATAAAGTGCAATATCTTCGCGACAAGCGAAGCGTATATAAACTCACAGGAAGAGTGCCTTATGCCAGAGGCTTTATTTGCCAACTCTTCCATAAGGCATAGGGAGGACTCCTCAGGACTCTTCAGGATTTCGGGAGCATATCCAAATCCATATGAAAATGCAAATAGCAGAGTGACTTTGTTTGATAGACCGACATTCCAGGGGCATTCGAGCAGCTTTATTACACGGCCGCCGGGAGCAAATGATGTTTACTCATTTGCCAGTCGCTAAATAATGCAGAAAGTGCAAACTTTATTTTCGGTCTTTATTTTGCCGCCGCTTGAAAAGCCTCTCTGCGGTTGCCGTCCTAATGAAAAATGCATGTACCGCCACCGCCGCGTGTCGCCTGCAATTGAAGATGTCGCTCGGCGTCTCATGTGCGAACATGGAAATGCTTTTCGAGAGGCAGCAGGCAAGTCGGTGGAGGACATTTCGATGCCTGGATCTAAGTCACATAGGCACAGGGAATCTACAAATTTAATTAAAACCAAAATCAATTACATTTGCTATTTTATATATTTTCGATTGAATATTATTTCTTTTTAGCCTTAAATGGATTTGGCTTATATTTTGAAAAAATATTATTTTTCGTTTTATTGTAAGAAATCATGTAATTGAATTAATTTTAAAATGCTGTATTTATTTATTTTTGGTCTTAAATTCCTTTGAAATCTTAAAAAAATTAATCTTTATGTGTAATGTTTGAGTGTCATGTAAAAGTAAAGATAGAAAAAAGAAAATTTAAGAATTATTTAACACAATATAATATAAATATATGTACATAAATACATTAGAGTAATATAGTATACAATAGTAAATGAATAAAAAATTAAAGTATGGATTATTATTTGTAAAATATAATAAACACAATAGAAATTGAATTATATATTTTTCAAGCTTAAATTCCTTCCTTATACAAAAAAAAATTACAATATTACTACCTTTGTAAGTATTATGATATTATATTGTGGGAGGAAGGTTTAATTTAAACACCAAAATAACTTTATCCGTCTTCTTTATTTCGCTCGCCAATACAGAATTGATCCTTCTGTTAACTTAGGTTTAACATAGTCTTAACATCGATTACTTAGGTTTAACATAGGTTTACTTAGCTTAGTGTGTACTACACACTGTGTAGTACGAATATCGAAAATATGGTGTGACCCTCTACTACCCTACTAGCCTACTACAATATGTTAATGGTTGCGTTCACCAGAACAACATGATCACTGATCACTGATCCCTCAGGGATCGGTGATCATGTTGTTCTGGTGAACGCGTATGATCGTTACGCCGTCTCAAAAAACATCGGCTTGGAACCTATCGTTATCTTCCTGCTTCCCGCCAACATTGATTTGAATTTGCTTATATGATAATTGAAATAAACAACAGGTAACCGTAGCTAAAAAGCAACTGGAGACATTTTAAAATATTCCTAAAATTGTCCAAGTAATAGTTTTGACCAGAGACCTCATAAAATAATTTATTGCTGAATGTGGTGCCTTATTTCATTGAAAAGGCGTGCTGTCAAATTTATTTCATTTTAATGCAGCACTGTACACTTCATTCTTGCTTACAAAAACATAATAATAATTATATAAATAATTATCAATTCGTTAAAATTAAGTAATTATAATGACTGACCACTGCTTTCATTAATAATAATTTATTTTTCCTTTAGTTACGTTCTTATTTCTCTATTTTTCATTTCGATAATTCAACCATCGATATAATCCATCAGTATCGCGAAAAGGTAGCGGACTATTTTTACGATCCCTTTTTGGTGATCATGTTTACTAAAATCATGCAAAAAATTAGGGATGACACGCACTATCGATAGAAATTCATCAGTGATCAGTGATCATGTTGTTCTGGTGAACGCAACCAATGCATTGCAATGACTGCAAAATGTAGGCACATATTAATTTAAAAATTGTTTTTCTCTCTTTAACCTATTGCATATTTTTGTGTGTATTATTAATATTTTTCCCAGAGCAACGATATTATTCCACCAAATCCACCGCCCTTTCCCTTTTGTTTCAGCCACATTTTTAATTGTTAAAACTTTGCCAACTAGTTAGCTATGTTAGCTGGCGGATTTCAATTCAAATGTATGGAATTTTTAGACATCCGGGCGACTGACCGACCGGTTTACGTGTTGGTTTCAATGAAATGAAAATATAAAATATGCATTTACATCTCCCGACCTCGCCCCTGCCCTAGCCTGCTGGCTCCTGGCGATGCCCGGATAAGTATGCTACGGGCCACGTGATGGGGAATTGCGCCAAAAACGTTCGCCTTGCATTCAAATGGGTATCCTGGAACCGGGGGAAACCTAATCCTGGCTTGGGAGTGGTACCCCGAGTGCATCGCCCCGTTCGACTGTCTGTCTGGCAGGCGACAAGGCCACTCAATAATAAATGTAACGAGCGCATTACAAACACTTATGGCAAGTTTAAAGTGCCACGAGAAATGGAATGTGGCAGCAGCCAAACCAGAAGTGGTGTATGCTCCTATGGTATAACCGTGCACTGACTGCCGCATAAATAATTGCACAGTTGCTGCAAATAAAATGGACATCAAGACACCAACTTAGTCAACTGTAGTCTCCGAGCCAAGTGAAAACTTGCAAAAGTTTTCTATTGTCACGGAAAAGTGCTTGCTGGGAAAGCTGGGAGGGTTGTGATGCCAGGCCGGGTCGCTTGCACTTGAAGTGGAAAAACTTTACTGCATTGCGTTAGGAAAAGTTGCGACGCTAGTTGTACTATAAAAGGAAAAGTTCGCAGTCAAAGCGAGAGTTAAAGTCGGTGCCAAAATAATTTGAATATGGCAAAATAATTTATTTTCAGGCATTGACTTGACCAGCTGCCTGACTGGCTGACTCCCAAACGAGAGGGAGAGTCTCAATTAACGAAATTAAGAAAATTATTTCGGAATTATTTTGCATGTTCCAGTGCCATAAAAGGGAGTGGCAAGGAGGAGGGCAGGGAACTGTGGAAAATCGAGAGCGAAATGGAAGCAAGCACACGTATCGAAATGGCACAGAAACTTTCTCGTGTTCTCGTTCCCGGTTTCTCCCTCCTTTTCCCTCCCCCACGAAAAAATCCTCCACAATTGGCAATCGAAAATTGGAAAACTTTTCCCTATATTTGTTTTGGCTTCATTGACTCGACTCCCTCCGTGCTTAGGTACACGGACCCAAACACCCATACATTCATATATAGCAGGCATATCCTGCATATATAGACAATCAACTCCCGCTCAGCTGCTGTCCTGTCCTGTGCTGTTCTGTGCTGTGCTGTGCTATTATCAAAAGTTTCCCTCGACAGGCGAGTTCTCAGCTAACCGAAAGCTAAGCGACGGCAAAAACTTTAATGGAGCCGCGAGCAAGGCGAGGGATTGGAACTTTAATTGCAAAACGGGCAGTTTTCAACTCGTTGGCAGCTGCACCTCGCCAACTCGCCACTTCGAAGCTAGAAGCATGAAGCCCGAAGCTCCAAATGCCCCAACAAAAAATTGACATAAAGTGCGCTGCAATTAGAGTGCAAACAGACGACGTTTTATGGGAAAGTGCTTCCTTTCTTCCTTCTGTTTTATATTTGTTTTTTTTTTCTGCCTGAAATATTAATAGTTAGTCCTGGGCATATATGCCAAAACATAAGAGTTCTGGCCACATTTAGCCAGGGGCCAGGGCCACGCTGCGTATGCGTAATAAATGAAATGCCAAAAGGTTAAAGGTGCAAGCAAAATTAAACGGATTTTTAGTTGGCAAAAGCGTTTAATTACTTTTTAGAATTGTTACTGGAGTTCACTCTATAGTTTAGCAATGGCTTTTTCATAAAAGAATTTGCAATTTAATTATTAAATTCTGTTCGGGAAAAGTATTAAAGATACTTTTTGATTTTTTGTCTTTTTGTCTCCTGCTTTTATTTCTTTCAATAATTTCACTTTTCAGAGCTTTTTTAAGATCCCTTGAACTTGAATAGAATATAATTTTATTATTGAAATTTAATTTATATAAATATTCATTAAAATCCAATCATAATCAGCGTTTTAGCTTATAAAAATCAATTGCTGACGAACGCTTAAATTTTAATATTTCACAATGAATATTTTCCCTATGCATGATGTCGTAGAAAATCACTTCCCCAAAAGTGCCAAAGTCATTTCAACTTTTTTTTTAGTGTGTGTGCGATAGACACCATCGAACCAATAGACACGTTCCAGTTCACAGCCTGTTTTGGCCATATATGGGAAATGTGTAGATGAGGAAGGATATTGCTGCGCTGCGTGTGCTCTATTCACTTTGTCGCCGCCGCTGATTTCCCCAAGCAGCAGCAGCACCAGCACCAGCATCAACCAACCACCCAGAAATCGCCCACAATCGGAGCCACCCCCGACGCGTAGATATAGCCGTCACAGCGAGTGCGAGTCTGTCAATATGTTCGGGGTTTATGGCAAAAGCTTTTCGCTCGACTATGATTTAGGTAAGCGTCTCCCAGGACGCCGTCGATGTGGATCCTGCTGATGCTGACACTGGCGACTTGGACACATGCATGGCGAAACCAGTTAGTGATTTTATTATTTATTGTTCTGCGTCACACCGCAATGGGGGAGAAATGGCCACGCCAAAGGATTTAACACATAAATATTTTATTCCCTCGCTGCCTCTTTTTTTTTCGTATAAATTTGTGCGAGGGAGAAAACGGGGGAGGAGCTGTCAAAAATGTTTGGGTATTTGCATTATAATCGTCGCATACAATATAAATCTATGCCCCATGCATATTTTATAAATGGTCGTTGGACATAACCCCTTTTATTTCCAAGCCTCTCTCCCATTCCCCCAGTCCAATCCAATCCAATTCCCATTTCCCATTTGCCATTTCCCTTTGAAATGCGAAGGCGTTTACTTCAACGAATTATATTTCATGTGATAAATTCTAATGTCCTGGCACGGTCCTGTAGGTGTGTACGAGTGCGAGTGTGTGTCCGAGTTCGGTTGTGTGGCTTTGACAAATTGAAATTAAATTTTCGTTTGTTTGCAGATCACATTCCGCATTTCCTGCCACTCCGGCGGGGCTTTTATTTAATTAGAAAAATGTTGAAATACGCTTTGCATGGGAATTGGTTTTGCCAAAACTGTGCAGCAAGCCCTTCGACTCGATTAGTTGGATTAATTGCCTTTGACAGGGGGGCACAATACTCGGTATGGCTCACGACCTTTGTCATGTCAAGCTAAAAATACATATAACCCGAATGACTAAATTGAGTGGCTGCACTGGAAAAACAAATATTTAAGGATGTCTTGGATGATTTGTGTTTGAATATTGTTGAACTTTAGCTTTATGGCAAGCAACAAAATACTTTGGAATTAATTTTGCCACAACTTCAATGCTTGTTTTAAATTATGCATTGAACTTTGAAATACTGACTCAAGAAACTAAATTGTGCATAGACTTTATCACTGTTTTTGAATTTAAATCCAATTAAGAGTTCAAATCTAATAAATAATAAATAAATAATCTAATAAATAATAAATAAATACCTAATTTACCCACAAATTGATTATAAATTATTTGTATTTAATCGGGAGAAGCTTTTATGGTTGGACGATATATAATATTTGTTATGCTTTATTCAGTATTAATTAATATGAGAGTATTGTATTTAAAGATGTGGGAGTTTATTGTGTTATTTTATAAAAACTGCTTAAAATTTTTTGCTTACTCTGGCATTCTTTTATCCTTGTCTTTTTTTCGGTTTCTCTTTTCCTTGCTTTAACTCACTGTTTTTACTTATCGTTTTTATTCTGCGTTATTGCTCTTCGTTTATTATTATCGTTATCTTTACTCGTCACCTTTGGTTTTCAAATTTACTCGCTGCTTTTAGTATTCGCTAGCCTTTAAACTTTGCCATCTTCACTCGTTGTCGCCTTTACAATTCGACGTTACTCGTCGACTTTCCTTTTCGTTATCCTCCTTTTCTATTTATTTTTACTGGTCCCAATGTTTGCTCATTGTCACAATATTTATTGTTTAGATATTTTTATTATGCTTGCATATTAAGGCAATAAATTTAATTAAAGCATGTCAGATAATTCATTATTTATATATTTATTTTATTATTTCAATTAATAGAAAAGTTTAAGAAACTAATGGACATTAAGCAATGTCACTATGGTATAATGTCAATTTATCATTAACAAGAAAGGAAGCTAACTTCGGTTCGCCGAAGTTTATATACCCTTGCAGATTGCAATTGAACTATAAAACTAAAGTCAAAATTCTGAAATAATAATAAGTGGTCAATTCCCAAATTTGATTAAAATATTTTGAGAAATAGCAAAACTCTGAATTTTTTATTATTACCCTGATTGTTCCTATGGCAGCTATAGGATATAGTCGTCTAATTTTCATGAAATTAAAACTAAGATTCTCAAACAATATTAAGTGGCCAAATCTCAAATTTGATGAAAATATGTTGAGAAACAGCGAAGTTATGACTTTTTTTATTATTTTTCTGATTGTTCCTATGAGAGCTATAGGATATAGTCGTCCGATTTTCATGAAATTAAAACCGAAATTCTAAATTAATAATTAATGGCCAAATATCAAATTTGGTGGAGTTTTGTTGAAAACTGACAAAGTTATAATTTTTTTTCGAAAGTTTTACCGATCGTTCCTATGGCAGCTATATGATATAGTTGTCCGATCCGGCCCGTTCCGACATATTTACGAGTGAGAGTGTATAGAAGACTAACTGCAAAGTTTCATTCAGATAGCTTTAAAACTGAGGGACTAGTTTGCGTAGAAACGGACAGACAGACGGACAGACGGACAAACGGACAAACGGACAGACGGACAGACGGACAGACGGACAGACGGACAGACGGACAGACGGACATGGCTAGATCGAC